>RJWH01001857.1:0-70646 GCA_004363575.1 Solenodon paradoxus
GGGCGGGCAGGCGGGCAGGCAGGCAGGACGGGCACTTTTTTTTATTTAGTTGTTCATCTTGCTTGTTCCCCCGGCTCCAGCGTGTGGAGCTGTGTCCTTGGGATGCATGTGGACTATGCTGGCTGGAAGCGGCAGACCCAACCAGTACGCCACCAGGGCAGGCCTAGGATTAGGAATCTTCATAAATCTCATCTGAGAGGGAAGAATGGATGAGGCTAAAGCGGTAGTGGAATACACTGGTGGGTCAGGTGACCACGGCCTAACCCAAGGACCTGGAGCCGCTGTGTACGTGTGCACCCGCGCACACCTGCACGCACACCTGCACGCGCACCTGCACGCGCACCAGCCCAGCGCTGGCGTGGGAAGTAACTGGAGTGCTCGCTGTACGCCAGCCTCCCAGCAGGTGTGACCTCATGCACCCCGACGTGGGAAGAAGCATCGCTGCCGTTTCGCAGGCTTGAGAGGTTAGCTCCCAGGTCCTGTGGGGAGCTGACTGGGGCTCGATTTGAATTTCCATCTGTCCACTTCCAGAACCTGAATAATCCTTGCCACCATGCTGGGGGCCAGAACAGATTTGGGGGCCCTAAGAATGACAGGAGCTCTCTCACGGATACTTGCCATCTGGGGACGCCCAAATTCATCCCCTCCATTTCCTTTAAGGGATTTACTTTTCCCCATGAACACACTCTCCACAGGGCTTATTCTAACACGCCAGGGCCCAGGTTTCCTGTGCGGGGTCAGTCTTCGGAGCAGACTGGGTCTCAGCGCCGGCACGCGGCTGGTGCCCGACAGTACTGACCCTGGCAAAATGAAAGGATAACTGACCCAATGTGACTTTTCTCCCTGAATTTTCTCTGAAGTTTTTTTTTAAGAAAAGGTGCAGGTAGAAATGAAGGCAAGTAGGCAGACAGGCGGGAAGGGAGAGGAGGAAGCAGCATTTTTGCTCTTAGTTGTTCATCTTGGTTGTTCCTCTGGACTCAGGACACGAACCTGGGTCCCTGGGAGGTGTGTGGATGGTGCTGGGTGGAGGTAGTGGACACAACCGCTACTCCACCAGGGCGCCTCTCTGAAGACTCTTGGATGCACTGACCAGCCTCCCTGGCTGAGGTGGCATCATTTGTGCCCACAGATTCCTGAGACTCAGCTCCCCCTTGTCCGCACCCCTGAATGACGCTGGCTCCTGCTCCACCAGAGTCCTGCTGCTCTGCTCTTGGTGTCGCAGAATATCCTTTTCTGTCGACAGGAGGCGCCAGGGAATAGAGACCCTCCTGATGGTGGTCTGGCAGCAGGCGGTTTCCAGCTTCCCAGCGTCACCGTGTGAAGACCTGCGGACAAGTCACCGGCTTCTTTACCAGGGGCCAGGTCTGAGCAGGCCAGGAGGGAGACCAAGACGCGCTGTGTGCTGTGCAAGTGCTGGAAGGCTGCCGTCTTTATGAGGACGTTTCGGGGCCGAGGGACAGCGCAGCCGGAACAGAACGTGCTCTAGCTGGAGAGCAGAGCTCGCCCTGGGATGGCTCCTCAGCTGAGCCTGCTGGGACTGAGCGATGAGCTCAGAGTGAGTGAGTGAGTGTGTGTGTGTCCGGAAATCCCACAGCCTCCCTGATCTGGGGTGCAGGGTGGGACCCCCTCACCCCCAAATCCAGCGCTGCCCCTCAGCTCTGTAGTGGGGCCCTCTGCAGATCACCACCTCTCCCGGGCCTTCTCCAAAAGACCCGGAAGATGCTGCCGGCCTTACGTAGCAAGCAGAGTAACTGTTTCCAGCAGCCCCTGGAGTGTAGACGAGACAGGGTGAGCACGAGCTTGGGGTGAGGGGCAGCTCTCACACTGGCCAGAGAGAGGCAGACCAGGGTTCGAATCTTGACCTGTCACTGCCTGACGCTGGGACGCTGGACACAGGGCTTACCCTCTCCTACCTCAGGTTTCCCAGCTGAGAAGTGGGCGTCCTGACCACACCAGCATGCGACAGGCGCCCAGGGGGCCTCCCTTCTCCTTGGATTAGCCCTGCCTCTTCCCTGTTCCTGGGGGGCTCTGTGGGGCAGGGCAGGGGTGTCCACAGTCCTCACCTCTGCGCCCTGGAACCAAGCAGCCTGGACACAGCGCGTCCTGCGTGTCTGCTGGCTGAGTGAATGGACAGGGCCTGGATGCCCTGGCAGTCTGGCTTCCTGAAGCCGGCTCCTGGCTGGGACACCTGCCAGCTGCGGACCCATCTGTCACCATCTGCAATGGTGATAAAGCCGCCCAGGCTGCACCACAGACCCTCCACAGGGCAATGTCCTTTCCCAGGTGGGAGGGATTACATGCCAGGAGCCTGGCCACGGGGGAGAGGGTCATGGGCCCTGCTGTCTGGTGTGAGTGCCAGAGAAGGCAAAACTGTCAGGACAGAGATCCCCATGTCCCCCCACCCTGTCAACCCCCAACTTCAGATTCCTTGGTGCCCCCCAGGCCCCTACAGCCCCCCTGTTCACCCCCAGCCGGTGACAACTGCTCTGCTCCCCACTGGGCTGTCCAGTAGACCCTCAGAGCCGCAGACCGGGGTTGCACCCCACCTCTGCGGAGGGGACTTCTGGTCCTGGGGCCTGTGTGACCACTTGTGCAGAGGCTGTGTGCAATGCTGGCCAGGAGGAGGCTCAGAGTGGGAAGGCAGCTGCTGCCACCACGGTTTCAGGGATGACCCAACCTGCCCAAGGGACAGGTGCACCCACTTCCCCTGAGCACCACCCCCACCCTGGGTCTGGCTTCTTCTTCTACCCCAAATGCCTCCCTGGCCACCAAACGGGAAACCCTCGTCTCAAGTGAAAATACAAGAACACATTGATGGCCCCTTCTCTCAAGCAGATGTGACCTCTTCTCTTGGATCCCCGCACACAATTCTGTCCCACCACCACGACGGGCACACAGCCCGTTCCCACCACCCCAGAGATGATGTGGTGTGACTGGCACGGGCACTTACTGTTGGGGTGCTCTGAGGAGGAAAGGCTCGGGGACTGGACACCTGCCCGGGTCATTCGGCAGCTGGGGCAGATGATGCTGAGTGCAGTCCCATGTGGACCTGCAAGTCGGAATCCCGCTGGTGACCCATGAGAGCGGGGAGGCTGACTTGGGCTCCCACTGTGGCTTCCCCTCAGGCTCCTCTGGGGTGTTCAGTGACTTGATTCTCTTGCTGAGGGGCTCTTGCTCTGGCTTTCAGTGGAGAGTCTGTAAAGTGACTCCCTGCCACCCAAGCCTCCGGGGCTGGGAACCCCCAAGGGCACGCGGCAGAGCAGTGGGAGCGGTGGGTGGGTGGGGCACCACAGTGAGGAAGGAGCCCGAGCCAGTGGGGGCTGAGGGCGGAGCCAGCAGAGGCCCCTCCGACAGGGGTTTTGAAAACAAAGTAGCTCAGCGCTGAGCGGTCACTCAGTGCACTGGGGGTCCAGCGCCGCTGCGGCACCCCGCTTCCTGGAAGAGCAGCAGCTGCTCAAACGGGGACGGGGCCTGACCCCAGCCTGCCTGCACAGCTGCAAGGTGAGCCCTGCTCCGGAGGCCCCGAAGCCCTTATTCTGGCTCGGGCCTCAAAGCCTCAGCAGTCGGCTCGGGCTCTGGAGTTGGCTGCAGTCTGTTCAGTGAGTGCTCTCGAAAAACGTTCGCCATGGTGATGATGAAAACAGGGGGCTACCTTGTGCCAGCTCCTGCTCAAAGGCTGGAGAGAGGCAGGAACCCGTGTGCGCGCGTGTGTGTGAGCTGCCCCTGGGGTCCCACTGTGTGTGTGTCACAGGCAGGTGCCCCTGGGCCTGGAAACTCCCGACCCTCCTGGCAGAACCGCTTCTGGGCTTCTCCCCACGCAGGGGAGCGGATGCCCCCGGCATGCTGCTGCATCCCAGAGTGCAGGCTCCCGGCTACGTCTGGGCCCCGCTGCGACTGTCCACTCTGGAAGCGCGGCCACGGCCTAAGCAATATGGTCCTGCCAGCCCTGACTTACGGTGAAAGGTGAGGCCACAAAGAGGACTCACTTCTGAGCGCTGGGGGCCCCTCAGTCGCTTCCCACGCCCAGCGCCCCACCCCCGGCCTTGTTGTGGAGCAGCCCCAAGTGACTGGGTGAGGGGTTGGCTGGGGCCCTCACCCTGCTGGGGAAAGCCACCCAAAGCAAGCTCTTCTCACAGATCTCACCCCTCCTTCAGCTGGAGACACCTCCAGGAAGTCAGTGTGCAGCCTCAGGGAAGCCTGGCTGACGGGTCACCCACGCTGAGACAGCGGGCCTGACCCCCTCACCCCTCCAGCAGCCCGAGAACAGCCAGTCAACAGGACAGAGACCACGACGGCTCCGCGGCTGTCAAAACACGGTAGAGACCTGCGTTTGAGCTGTTACCAGACAACTATTCCAAGGCACCTGAAATTCTGCCAATGGATTAGAATCGTATTCGTCTTTTCTTTCTCCTAGTTAGAGACAAGCATTCTCTTTGCAGTGGCAACTTATAATTGAAAGTCAGCGTCACCGAGTCGGCTTGTTTCTGAGGCAGGTGTCTCACATGGGAGTCCCAGGAGATGGCCGCCCTCCTTTCATGGCAAGGGGCTGTGAGGCTGGGTGCTGGTGCAGGCCCCGGAGCTGCCCGGAGTGCCAGCGGTTGGGAGGGACAGCAGGCTGCCAGGCCCTGCTGCCCGATCCCTGATCTCCCTGAGGCGAGTGCAGCGCTCAGGGCCTGGGCAGCCCGAGCAGCGGCGGGAAAGGCCGAGGGAGTCACAACAGGGAGGGCCACGCCCAGGTCCCTGCGGTGCGCGGACCTGGGCTTGGGTGACGGGGGCCGTGTGTCCTGCAACAGGTTTGTCAGTGGCAAGGTCAATATCGCAAGCGGCACTGTAAGTTGGACTCTGTCCTCTGGGGAATGATCTGGATTTGCAACCTGTCACTTTTCCACGCCTGGGTCACCAGGGCGATGGCTGCCTCTGGGGAGAGGGCGAGCAGCCAGGCCCGGCAGCGTGTGGGTGACTGAATGCTGCCTGAAACGTCCTTGAAAACAAACCCAAGGGAAGTGTGCTAACACGGGTTCATGAGTGAGGCTCGGGCGCTGGCTGCGCTGTCTTCTTCCCAGGAGCCCCCGACGTCCCCTAGCGAGCCGGGCGCATGGATAGAGCAGAGCGCAGCCAGCACATGCTGAAGTACAAATTTAATAAAGCCTACCCCTGTTCAATCCATAAGTTATCTGTGAACCCACGACGTTTTAGAGCCATCAAGAGCCATCGAGGTGTCAGTGAACACCAGCTAGAGTCGAGTCAGTGTTTAGATAGTGCAATTATTTCTGGCTGCTGAAAGAAATGAAACTAAGTGACAAATGACCCTCCTCGTCAAAACACCAAACAAAGTCGATATGGGTGCTTAGAAACCTCTCCCCCTCCCACACCAGCTGACTCAGGTGACAAAAGCAAGCTGGGGTCAAACGTCCCTGTGCAGGCTGACAGTGATTTAGGTCCCAGAATAAATGCCCGAGCCTGCTCAGTGCACACACGAGCCCGGAAGCGCTCCGGCCGCTACAAGGTGGCTGCCCACACAACCGAGCTGTAACCAGCCCTAAATGACAGCAACACCTCCCTGCCCTGCCCTGCCCCGTCATGGCAGTGAAGCGCTTTTCTCCAGGAGCCCAGGGCGCCAGTGCAGGTGGGGCCGGCAGAACCGCCACGGAGGAGGCTCGTGCGGGAAGCTGTTCTGTTTGGAAGACAGCGGCGAGCCCCAGGCTGGCTCCACAAAGGGAGGCAGGGCCAGGCACCCCCAGCTTCCTTTCTGGCATCCAGCTTAGTGGTGGGGGTGCTGAGGAGCGTGATGCGGGGGGCAGGGGGTGCTGTCAGCAGACACAGGGAGCCCTGCCTTGCTCCCCACATCTACAGTCAGGTTCTCGTAAGTGGGATGGAAAGGGTGGAGGAGCACAAAGGGTTGGAAGAGAGAACAGTGAAACCAACCAACGGGCTAGCCCGGAGGACGCGTTTCCACAGCCCCGAGAGCCTGTCAGTGCAAAGGACTCCCGGGTCCCCTATGCTGAGGACAGGCTGCAAGGCCCAGGTTTCTAGAGCATCTACGTTCTGCGGAGCGACACCACTGCCTGGACGGGACAGCTTCCGCGGGCCAGTGCTCGCCTCTCGCTAGAGAGCAGGGTGAGCAAGTGGGAAATGGCAGCTGCCCCGTGACAGCCCGCGGGCTCTGAGAAAGAGCTCTTCTAAGGGCCAGCGGGTGTTTTTCCCCAAACCCAGATGCCAGCGTGAGTGAGGAGACAGGAAGGAGCCAGCGGAAGCTCCCTGGAGGCTCGGCCCGCCGGGGGACTCGGCATCCGGGGCAAGGGCTGACCCGCTGTCACATGGAGCGCGGGGCTTTGAGCTGGAAGTCCTGGCGGCCTGCACCTCTGCTTGCCCGGCCACCTGCCCAGAGGCCCCTGTGGATGGATAGAGGCAGACCTGGTCGGGTGCACAGAGGCTAGGCGGGCCTTACCTGAGTAAAGAGCTCTCAGAAGCAGGAGTGCCGCACGCACAGCAGCGTTGTGCGCGCAGGCCCACTCCTGACACACCCTGGACCCTGGAGCTCCTGCTCGGCTCACTCAGAAAGTCAAGACTCACGCAGAGCCCACGCTAGCAAAGACAGACCCTCTGCAACCTCAGGCCTGGGCTCAGCCCCCTGGAAGCAGGAAAGAGGACCAGTGCCGGCGGAGCCCGGAGATTTATTTTCCAAATCCCTCCTCGCAGTCACCCGGCGGTGCCTCCGCAGCGACGTCGCAGGCGGCAGAGTTCCTGCGGCGGCAGGGTCGCAGGGCTGCACGAGGGCCTGCGCTGCTAGGAGAGCTCGAAGCCCGTGTTCATGCTGATGGCGTAGCGCAGCTTCTCCCGCAGCACGCTCTTCTTGCTGTAATTGGGCAGCTTCAGGAGGTTGAAGCACGTGGAGGACGTGGGCAGGCGGCCACCCGGCTCCCGCTTGCGGATGGTGAAAAAGCCCCGGAGGACGCTGCCCAGGGTGTCCCCGGTGTCCTGCAAGCACACAGCACGTCCCCAGCTCGGGAGGCGCCCCAGGGGCTGGGCAGGTGCCAGAGCGGTGGCCTGGGAAGAGGGCCGGGCAGGGCCTGGGGCGCTGCCGGGGCACAATCGGGCCTCTGAGTGTGCCCGCTGCCCAGGGCCAGTCCCAAACTGCGGGCACTGGTCTTGAGAGATGAAACACAGCCACGCAGCTCCCCAGGTCCCCGCCACAGGGGAACCCCATAAAATAAGGGGCCTTCTGGTTAACACTGATTACTACTCAACTGACTTTCCGGGATGTTAAAATTACTGTAGGTGCCAGAACGCTCCCAAACGCAGGCTGCCATTTCTGGCCTCGCCAGCGCTGTGGCCGGGGACAGACTGGAACCCGAGCACCCTTCCCACAAGGGCTGTTCAGGGTCACACAGAAGGGCCCAGATGCCTGGATGGTGGCATCCCATGGGCAGGAGACGCCGAGGCCGCTGGATTTCTACAGGGTGAGCACCCATGGGCCAGGCCTGCAGCACAGAGCTGGGCACCCTGGCATACCTGTCCCTGCCTGGAGGCGCATTCAGCAAGGGAGCAGCTGGCACACAAGCCTGGGCCTGGCCAAGTCATTCCAGGCCCACGTCTGACCCACTTACTGCCTCTCGGCCTGGAGCCAGGGCCCAAGCAACTGTTATTCTGTGGGGGAGGGAGAGGGACTCATCCCAGAGAGCTGAGGCCCAGGGCAGCCCAGTCTGTCCTGAAAGCCGTGCACCTTCTCATCTGGCTCTGAGGAGCCCAGCTGCCCACCCTGCCGAGCAGACTGGGCGAGGGACCCAGTGTGTGCTGTGCTCAGCAGGTACAGCAGACAGCCACCAAGAGGGGAGTCGAGGACGCTGTCTGAGGTCAGCTCTTCCCCCACCGAGGTACCTGATCATCTGAAACTTCGACACAGCGGATGGAGAAAGGAGGCTTGAGGTAGGCAAATCCCAGGAGCGGAGGCCTGGAGCAGCTGGTGACGAACTGCAACACAAGAGGAGCAATGCAGGACTGGCACCCCTCGGACACAGGCCGTGGAGCCAGCCACGTGCTCTCATCACTGTGCCATCATTGCTGTTCGGACGGCAGGTGGGTGACAGGCGCATCCACCCAAGACCTGGGGCACGTCGATCCTCTCTGGGGGGGCACATGGAATCCCCACCAGAGGGCAAGACCAGTCAGTGTGGGGCGGTCTCCGGTGGGACATCACACAAGCAGCCGAGTCAGAGCTGCAGCCTGCAGCCTTCCTCAGAGGCCCTGCGGAGAGAGGACGGGCGAGAGGACACTGGAGGGGCCCTCGAGTGTGGCCTGGGAGACAGGGCTGTGCGCACGGGTGCATGGTGCTCACATACTGCCCGCTTCCGCTCAGTGGAGCCCTGGCCTTACGGCAGTCTCGCAGCTTGGCCCCTGGGCCCTCAGGGACCGGTTAGCCCACTGACAAGTCCGGCCTTGGGGGTGGCAAGCACCAGAAGCAAAGTACCCGGCACCCCATGGGGCCATGAGTGCCAATCCAGATATGCTTCTGGAATCCCTGGCGATGTTCAGACGACAGCACCTGTGTCATTTCCCTGAATGTGCTAGCTCACGCCTGCACAGAGGTGTCTCACCAACTTGGAAATGCAAACGACAGACTCACACAAAAGTCCCCTCGCTGACGTGGACTGGGACGCTCTTCCTGCTCCCGGGGCCAAGGGCCTGCTACTTACACCAGCAGCTACGCGCCACATTTCGTGGGTCTTAAAAATAAGCAGTACCAGTTGTGCGACGTTATAAATGGCTGGGAGCTTCCTGAGGTCTCCAAGGGCAGCCATGTGTGCACGCTCAGTGTCACAGACCGCCAGCAGGTGTCACTAGCCTGCTTTCCACTAAGCCCCAGGCCACAGCCCCACCTAAAAGCATCGCTGTGTCTCCTGTGACAAAGCTCCGGAGTGAACTCATCTTGTCACTCCAGGGACGCTAGGCCATCTGGCCAGTTTTAAAGATGAGAGGACAGACCCAGAGGAGTCTATGCACTCAGACCTGCCGCAGTTGGGGCTGGGGGGTGAGAGGGGCTCCAGAGGCTCTGCTTGTACAGCTCGAAAGCTGTCACATCCACTCCTACCAGCAGTCCCACCTCCACCCGGCCTCAGGCCTGTCTGCATCGGCAGCAGAGGCAGGCACAGGACAAGGCACTGCAGGTTTGGGGACAGCCTATCAAGATTAGCATGGGGGCAGTGACTGTAGGTCCCGGAGGCACTGGCTTTGGCTCTTTCTAGAAGATGGGGGGGAGAGGCCTACAGGGTGGCAGAGGGTCTGCCTACAAGAGGCGCTGCGGCTTCTCTTGGTCAACTTCTGGAACGAGGCCCGCCTGCCACCCGAGTCCCTGAAGACCTGTGGGGATGCTCAGGGCCCTTCGGGGTCTGGTGGAGCCTCCTTTACACGGATGAACTCCCCTCAGAACGGCAAACCAAGGAGGGAGGAAACCACCGCTGTTTCGACAGGAGTGAGACCATCCCTGCTGTCTCACTGACCTAGGCCACGTGAGACTGTTCAGAGACCCCGATATCTATCAACAGAATAGGGTGAAACGTTCGTGAAGTACAGAGAAGAGCAGAGGCAAAAGGTATGACTCCATTTTGGAAAAACACACACCTACACGCAAGTACCGACAAGTGCGCGCGCCATCCAGTGTCCCCAAACACTGTGCAACACCAGTAGCAAAAACAACCCCGGTTTTGTTGGGGCGTTGGGGCCATTCTGAACACAGGCAAGTACACAGAACAGGGGAGCTGGCTGAGTCACTCTCTTGCCAAAATGTACACCGATGTCAGCCTAGTCCAGCGCATGTTGCTGGGTGTGGCACGAGCAAGAGGAGACATGAGTGCTTGGAGAGCAGGCGGGAAGACGGGTAAAGTCCTACTCTACAGAAACGCCACCTGCTAAAGTTTCCCATTTGTATGTTCACAAGGTAATAAGCTCTGCCTGCTTCTACAGCGGGAAGGAAGAAAACAGGTGTTAGCGAGGCCAGGTGGGCGGGCAGCCGAGGGGCTGGGCCCACATGGCCGACTCCGCAGAGGGCACCAGCAGCTCCAGGGCTCCTGCCCTCCAGCCCGGGCAGGCCTGCCTGTGGAAGGGACATGCTGGTGACGAGGCCCACTTGGTGGTTTTATTTTTCCCGTGTGAACTGCCGTCCAGGTTTCTGAGGTCACCTAGGCAGCGTGCACCCACGAAGAGTAACAGAAAATACCTTCAGGAACATGGCTCTCTCATCAGGCGTGAAGTCGGAGGCCAGAATATCCCACAGCCAGATGATGACCCTGTGACTTCCATGAAAACCGCCATAGTACACCGTGTGCTTCCTGAAAAGAATCCAGACAGCGGCTCAGCGCGCCAACGCGGCTGCAGAACAGGCTGCGGTCGACCAGATAGGCAGCACAGCGGGCGCTGGCGGGCGGGGCCTGGGAATGTGCTGGTCGCTCTTTTCAAGGACAGGTGCAGGCAGGAGTGAGGGTGAGCAGGCAGACAGGAAGAGAGAGAGGAGGAAGTCTGCACTCTATTTTTATTTTAGTTGTACACCTGCCCCCACCCCGGGCACAAACCCAGGTCCTTGGGACACGGTGGACTGCGCTCGGTCGGAGGTGGCGCCCCTGCCACTCCACCAGGGCACCACTAGCTTCTCTTGAAGTCGGCTGATGAATAACCCCAACCCCCTGAAGTCAAAAGGGAAGTGAGGTGCAAAGCTGGCTCTCCTGCTCCTAAGGAGAAGCCAGCAGCAGACCCTGCAGCACAATCGCCCAGCAGGGCTCCAGACTGTCTCCGTCTCTAGGCCAAGAGCCGGGCTTTTTTTTATTCCAAAGCAATTCACCCAGTGACCAGGGATAACTCTTTAAACTACTCTCCCAAAGGGCCCCGCAGGGGAGCCGCCTGCTTTCTAGGGCCTAAAGACGTCCCCTTCCAGTCACTTGTTCCTTACTTCAAATCTTCCAGATCAATCTCAGCATTGTCACCAGAGATGAGACGCTGTAGCTCAGGGGTTGAGAACATTCGGGTCCATTCAGGTTTGATGATGGAACGGAAGCCACTAATGAGGGCAGCTGCCTGGTTTTTTATTTGAGTGTGCATTCGGAAATGTGCCATCAGATGGATGTAGCTGATTCTGTTGCCAACAAGAGAAAACAACAGAAATTAGCAGGATAGGGCCGGCTGTTACCACTTGGCTGAAAAATGAAGCCAGTCACTGATAAACCAATTTACAAAAACACAAAAGGACCCAGAGCCTCTTCCACATTTCCCAAAGCGATGAGGATCGCTCCCCTGAACAGCCCTCTGTGAGCCGCTGCGAATGTGACAAGGCATGGCTTCATGCATTCCCCTCCCACAGTAGGTCACAATCAGGATAACCCCCCGACCATGTCCAGAATCAAAGACAGACAGTCTGCAGGTATGAAGAGGCCCTTTCTAGTTTTACTGCAGTTGGCCTTCACAGTGCCTCACAGAAAGTTCAAGACCCTCCATTACCAAAATATTCTGACTCACGGAAGGCTAGCACTTCTTAGTAATAGGTATTTTTAAGAAAGGTAATACCTTTAATAAAGGTATGTGCGTTCTTTTTTATAACACCACTGCGTATTTAATAGACTACCGTAGACACAAAGCTCTTAAATGCACCGAGAAACAAAGCTTAAGTATCGTGGGGCTCACTTCATTTCAGGGTCTGGGACAGAGCCTGTCATCACTGAGTTGTGGCTGTGCCAAAGGTGTTTTTTTGGACAAAAACCAACTAACATATAATTCAATCTTCCTATAACCATTACAGCAGAGAAAAACTGTTTCACCTGGAAGCATCAATCAACCCTTGCTAATCTGCACCAGGAGTCTCCTCCCTGAAGAGGTTAACAAAACCAAATGCAGGTCAGGTTGGGCTCAGCGGGGGAAGCAAGGCACCAACAATAGTCCCGGGCAGGTGGTCTTCTGGGTCTGCTTCCGGAGCACAGGGCTCTCATCTACAAATGCCTGACAGACACATTTCAGCAGGCTGGCCAGCATGGCTGATTTCTTCACCAACCATTTACTCAGAGACCAAAGAACTTGAGCCTAGTCCAAGCACAACTCCCCAAATTCCAAGTTAGTACAGTCCTAATCAGTTTTACCCCATGATGTTCAGATCTAACTTACTACCCTGAAAATAACCCGATAGAAAAATGATCGCATCCTGGGTGTGCGTGGGGGGCAGCACGGAGGGCGCCATGTGACACGTCACACACTGAAGATGGCGACAGTCAGTGCTCTCGTTTAGTAGGGCGGCATCTGGAAGGCATCTTACAGGCAGAACTCACGTGAAGCCCTCTGCAGGGCCAGTCACAGGGCACGAGGGCAGGGACAGGCCCCACCCTGCTCACTGACTCCCTGCAGCCCCTCCCAGGCTGGGCTCTGTTCTTTCTCAGTTGTCAAACTAATGGGCAGGAGGCAATGCTGGTCTGTTTCAGTCATGAGAGGAATGGATCTGTTCCTCTGACAGTCTCAGTAACAGCCCCCGAAGTCCGCAACTGCAGGCCGTGGAGGGACGCGACCGTGCCGGGATGCTACGCTGCTGCCCGTGTCCACAACAGCGACTCAGCAGGCAGCCCAGCCCTCACATGTCACCAAAGAGCGACGCTCAGATGAACTGCAGATGCTCAGCTGGGCCTGGCGGGGAGCAGACTGGCACAGTGACAAAAGGCCAACCCTTCTCCTTGGGCCAGGCTGGCCTGTTTTACTGCGCTCAGAACAGGGCCCGGTGGAGACAGTGCATTGAGGGGCTTTGCTTCTGGAGACAAGGAGGGTGACATTTATGACAGATTCCTAGAGACTGTTATCTGTGATGAGAGTGGCTGAGGCTATCTCCCCTCGTCTGAGGGCTCTGCTCAAATCTATCACCGCGTCTCAAGATCTGGGTTTTAAACAATGGCTACATGCTCTCTGCCCCAAAAGACCGGCCCTGCCAAGGGGCATTCCCACCTCTGCCCTCTGGTCAGGACAGTGTGTCTCGACGGCTCAGAACCCTCTGTCCGCATCCAGTGGACCATTACATTCCTAGAACACCGGGGCCTGGGTGCCCCTGACCTTAGAAGTGCTACTGCAAAAAAAATAAACGGTCAATTCTTATTTTGCAAATTGAACTTAATAGGATTTCAGCCTATGAACTGTAACCAGTAAATTCCATTATGATATTTATGGCCTCTTTCTACTTCAATCTATCTTAATAAATTCTCGGAGTAAGCCTGGAGAGCCAGAATGAAGTCTTTTCAAGTGGTGACCTTAAAAATCGAATTGCCATACTCACTTATTTTCATTTGTAACAGGAATGGTCTTCCCTCCAGGAATCAGTTCATGGCAAACAAGCTGGGGGGAAGATGGGGAATGATTACTCAGGGGGATGCTAGCGGGGACATGAAGCTTTCTGAAGAAGGGCCTGGCGCCAGTGCCCATAACGACAGAACGAAGGCAGGATGTGCTTGGGACAAACAATTCCACAACAGACCAGGGCTTAAATATCTACAAGCTGATCTTGCAGTCAATAGGAAAGGTTTCTTCTCATTTAACTCCCGTGCAAACATCAGTATTAAGGCCTTGGGATGTGGTGGGGGGAGCGTGTCAGCATCTAGGAGCGGTCCAGCGGCTACAGAAACGTCAGCAGCACCAGGCCTGGAAAGCTGTGCAGTCACCACGAAAGATGGAAATATCATTGACAGATGCGGTGGGGCATCTGATGTAACAGCATGCCGGCGCATTATTTCGAACGACAAAGGGCGTGCGGGGAACTCTAGGACAGAGGCCCACGACACTCTCCCGGCTTTCATTTTCAGGTCTATATTCACGACAGCTGAATTTTTGGTTAGGAGTTTCAATTATTTCTACAGTCAGGAACGAAAACTAAAAAGGTCAGCTCAAAATCTGATTAAGATTTATCTGGAAACTCTAGACTGAGCTGCTCTCCTGAGCTTCAAGAACTTGTGTGTCAAAGAATGTATCACATTAAGCTTACTTTAATAGAAATTCTAATGTACCTGAACTCTAAAAATGTGGAAAGAACAAATAGAGACCGCTAGCCCCTGCCACACACATCTTAGGGCGTGCACAGGGCTCCTGGAGAATCACTTCGGGAGGCGGCATTCATCCTTTCTCTGCAAGCAGAGCTCCGCTACCAGAAGGGCTGGGAAGTGCAGGGACAGGTGACCTCTTTCTCGCAGCCTCCTCAGTGCCCCCTCCCAGCAGGCCCTGCGGCTCTTCAGCAGGAGGGTAGGCAGGCAGGTTCCCAAAGGGGTTTATGGAGTGCCAGTGACATTGGTCCCATCAGGACTAGCCTTTGGCCAAAGGTACTTTCCTGAGATAGGAAAGTATGGCCCTGGGGGCTGCATGACCTGTCTGAGGCAGTACCCTCTGCGTGAGGCACACCTCCCAGCAGCCAGCTCCGCCCTCGGACTCTGCACAGGCAGCCCCTCTGGGAGGACACACCTCTGCCACCTTCCAGCTCTTCCTTCACGAGCACGAAGGAACGAGGGCAGGACCCTGCTAGAGGCACTTCCTGGAGGCGCCTCCTGCCTCCCTAAGCAGGATCCTCACCACGGAGAGTGCCAGCTTCTGTGCCACGAGCCCCGGGTGCCCCTGCTCTGCGGGAGCCCCCAAGGGTGAGCGGGCAAACACCGGCGGGGAAAGGTGGAGCAGGGGTGTGAGGGAGACGGACGGGAGAAGGGCTGGACAGACAGACGCTCAGTTCTCAGACCCAAGGACATAACTGGCAGCAGGGCAGATCTCAGGAAGCCCAGGAGGGAGGGGACAGAGCTCAGCCAGAGGCCCGCCTACCTGACCCATGACGTCCTCATCGTATGACAGCGTCAGGCCCAGATCGGCGATGTCCCCCTCGTAGCGCTAGTGCAACAGAGAAGGGAAGTGCTGGGGCCACGGAGCTACAGCCTGCAGTCTACTGCTTCCCTCTAGCAGGTGCGGCCTGGGAGGGTCGGGGCAGGGGCTGGGGGCGCGTGGGCAGCCGTCCGGAGGCGCCCAAGGGACGTGACCGAGGGAGGTGCAGGCAGAGGCTGTGGGGCGGGCTCTGCACTTGGGATCTCATTCCGCTGCACGATGTGGAGATGTGGAGCAGAGCGGAGCCCCACGCAGGCTCACCCAGCCCTCTCACCTCTGCACACTCACCTTAATAGAAGTGAGGTTTTTATAGAACTCCGAGTCCAGGGACGGAAGCTCATCCACGGAGCTGTAGAAGACACTGTGGTGGTGTCCGAGCAGCTGGCTCAGGAAGAAGGAGGCGAAGGGCACGTCCACCACAATCCCCTGGGGGCAAGGAGAGTGCTGTATTCCTCTGCCGGGACCCTGTCCAGCGACCCTCCTGGGACTCAGGCTGCAAGCAGGCCCTGAGGGTGCTGCCGGCATCTTGGCAGCCCCTGAATTTTCAATCTGGGGAGCACTTCCCCGCTGCCACTTAAGCAACATGACTGAGAGCTCAGGCACAGGCTTGGAGCCGCGCAGCTCAGGATTCGCACCCCAGCACCGCTGCAGCCAGGCCATGGGCCAGATGTGGGCGGGCACGGCCTAGGGTGAAATGAGGGGCTGTGGCAGAGTGGAGGGCAGCTCTCCCCTGAGGTGGGGCAGGGGAACCAGCAGGAAGAGAAATAAGCGGGGCTCTGGTGGAGCACGAGGCTCACCAGCATGCCTGGGAATGGACTGCGGACCACTCACAGCAGTGAACGGGGAGAAGCAGGCCAGAGGAGGCAGGGTCCCCGCAGACTCAGAGTCTGGGTGTTATCCTGAGGATCTCGAGGCAGGAAGGGACAGGTGTGTACTTTACGTCAGAAAGGACTGGACAGAAGAAGGAAGCACGTACAGCAGGGTCGTGTCTAATGCCAACAGGCTGCCCTGGGCGGCGGTTGAACGGGTGGGGAGAAGTACGGATGGGAGGGAGTGTCAAATGGGATGCTGGCCTGTCACAGAGGATCAAGGGGACCAGATGAACGCACACAAGTTCACATAGGCTCAGACTGTTCTGACTTCCCTCACTAATTTCTATTACTGTTGGAGAGAGGACACGGGGGAGGGTGTTCACAAAGCCAGAAAGTCAAGCTTTTCAGCTGGCCCACGTTCTTCTGGGTCTCATCACAGCTACACGTCTGAAAACACAGCACATGCCACGAACGTCTTCGTGGGGTTGTTTTTCTAATGGAAATCAGCAGAAAAACGGTCTCCATTTGGTAGGTGTGGAAACAGGAAAAGAGAATGAGCCAGGCTACCCTGCCGGCCAGGGTGAGCCCTGCAGGGTGTCTGGGCTGCAAGTGAGGCGCCCGACTCCTGCAGGGCCAGGGTCTAGGGCCCGACATGCCCAGAGAATAGGGGACCACTACACCCATGTGGCCTCCTTCACTCAGCTGGCCCTCCTGGCCGCCGGCTCTCTGCACGGGGAGGCATCTGGTTTCTCTAGGGCTGCGCCGGGTGGGCGTGGGTGCAGCTGAGGCGGCTCCACCAGGAGCCTGGCGAGGTGGGCAGAGCCCGTGGCCAGGTTAGACTAGCTGCTGAAAGCTCGTGCCTCAGTCGGATCTCCTTCCTGGGCCTGGGGAGCAGGACTCTCAGGGTGGTGCTCTCTCCTCAGTGGGGAGGGAGCGGGAGCTCTGCAGGCCTCAGCTGCAGCCCACAGAAATCCATGCCGCCCTGCCCCACGAGACTCGGACACCCTTCCTCTGAGACAGTCAGGATGGCAGCTCCAAGCTCCCCTGCGACCAGGGTCAGGCACTGGAGGAGGGGTTTGACCCTACCTAATTTGGCAGCTGGGCCACCCCTCCTCACCTACAAGAAGAGGCCTGCAGAAGTACAGCCAGTCACGCGGCTGGCGGGACAACCGGCGGGGACGTGCCCGGCCCCGCTTCACGCTCCAGCTGCAGGGAAGCCCTAGCTGCTTCTGGTCACTGTGAAGCACTCACGTAACGAGACAAAAACGCTGCAGCAACTGCCCCCATCCAGACAGCCCCACAGGCCGCCCCTCCAGCCAGGACACGTCCCTCGGGAGCCGCCCACTCCTCGCCCCAGGGACCAGACGCTGGTTGAGCACCCGAACTGCCTGGCTTCCAATTCGGGCTGCACTTCTAACCCGGGGCTGAGACTCGGGACCAGTGACTCCCTGACGCCTCAGCTCTGCTAAGACTGCGGAGAGAAGTAATGACACCTGGAAAGCACAAAGCATTTGCGCCCAAAAAATTCTGATCCCGGCCCTCTCTCCTCGACCTTGATGGCAGGCGGCTGACAAGGCTGGGCCTGACCACATGAGCACGCACAAAGCGCATGGCGCTTCCGAAGTTTTACCTTCTGACCCTGGGTGCTCCTTCAGTCGCCTACCTCATACACAGCCTTCCCCAGCATCTTGCCCACAAACTCGAAGAGCTGCAGGTAGTTCTCGTGGATGTAGGATGTGGGCGAAGGGTACAGTCTCTCGTTGCCGCTGGTTGTCTGCGAGGCAAAAGGACAGGAGAGGTAGAGAGGTGCACTGCTTTGTAACGAGTGAGCCCAGACCTCCGCTTCTCATCTGTCACCTGGAATCTGGCTGCTGTCCACCCGGCTCACTTTCCTTAAATACCTTAAACAGATTGAGCGCTGGGTCGAAGACCCTCTTGATGATTTCTTCTAAGAACTCCTTGAAGACACCGTCCTGATCGATGCCGGCCTCGTCCACGCCGAGGTCGTTGACGAACTTCACGCGGATCACGCCCTTCATGGCATGCTGGGAGAGCTGCCGCAGCTGCTCATAGCCGTCCTGCCAAGGGCACAAGCACAGCCATCAGGAACCCATGGCCCTCTGCACACGTCAGGCTCCTTCCCCCCTGGCGGCGCTTTCCCCGATTCCTCAGCGCACGTCAGGACAGAAGGCACAGGAGCCATGGCTCCCACCTGCTTTAACATGAGACCTGGAGAAAGGAAGACTCGTTCTGGACTGGGACGCACTGCTGTCTGTGGGCGGGGTCTGTCCTTAAGAGTGTGTAGAGCAGCAAGAGGGACATCAGACAAGATGAGTTATGACACGCTCTCAGCCACCAGACAGGGGGAAACCTGCACATGAACTCGTCCTCTATTTTAATACTAAGAATATCCTTTAGCTCATGATTAAAAAAAAAAATCAAACTTAGCAACTTTAAAATGAAGGTCTTGTGAGTTGTGAGTCACACTGAGGAGTTTGGGGAGTAGCCTGAGGGTCATGGGGAGTCAGGGAGGCTGGCAGGAAGCAACATGGCCAGCGTTCTGTCTAGAGACCTGCGTTCTCCTGGTGGCAGAGCAGGTGGGCTGACGGTCACCTGCAGCATTTCCGGTGTGGGTGCTGGCGAGCAAGCGGCTTCGGTTTTCCTCTCAGGACAGTGATTACAAAAGCAGCGCGGAACAGGACTGGGCCCAGACATCCTCCGGCCAACACGAGGCCCCACCGCCAGAGTGAAACCAAGTCTCCAGATGCTGTCACATACCCCTGCCCCCGAATGTCTTAGCGGCAGTGATACAGACGTTAGACTAACACGAGCTGGGCCGACCTACAGCGCCCACTCATCTGCCAGTCTGGTCCCTTGTCACAAGGCAAACAAGGCCAGTACTGCAAAACCCGTGCCAGGGCGCTCGCACGGCCTCCTGTGGGCCGTGTGTCCCTCATGTTCACCTAAGAGCCAAAGAGCAGCCCTCCACTGGCTCCCAGTCCTACTCGGGGGTAGGCACCAACGTCGGTGAGCAAGGAAGAGGACCCCTGACAAGCTGTCACTGGAGAAGCAGGGACACGGCTTTGAGAGCTCAATCTGGCAAAGTACTTTTTATGCAAACAAAGCTAGAGCGTCAGTGCTGAAGGGAAGGGAGGGAAAATCAGAAGTCGGCTCGAAGCTGCAGCATCTAAACCATTGCGCTTAAACTCAAGGCAATCACCGTGCCACTGAATTGGGGCCAGGGGAGCCTGGCGTGCTCCTGCCCGCCCACGGGGTGTCCTTTGTTCTCTTTCAGCTAACGCCTCCCTGACCTGGATTCAGGTGAGCAGGTGCATCTGTATTTCTGGGACTGAGCGGAGGGCGTGTGTGGAGGCACACAGCAAGGACAGGAGCGTGGCAAGCAAGCTGGACTGACACCTCAGCTCTGCTCCACCAGCTCCACGTGAGCTCCTCTCTGAAAAGCTCGGAAGTCGCCCCTGCTCTTCTGACAGTACCTCGTGGGCCCTGGTGTCCTCGTGGAAGGGTGATGTCTCTGCCCCCGGGGAAGGTGAGCGGGGTGGGCATTACTCCTCTCCGCTGTGTCGTAACAGGCAGACCGATACTGAACTGCTGTCTTTGATCCCCGAGTGACCCTGAAGAGAATCTAAATTCTCTGGCCTCAGTTCTGCCCTTGCCAGGCTGGGGGAAAGGAGTGACCACGAGTATGCCTGTTCCCTACCTAAGTATCCAAGGTCAGATGATGGATAGAGAAGACGTGATGCATATACATTATAGACTACACAGCCCTTAGAGGAGATGAAGTCCTGTCATTAGAATCAACATGGACGGATCTAGAGGGGATGATGCAAGTGAAACACGTCAGATACCACAGACAGAGACCAGATGACCTGACTCACAGGTGGAAAGTCAACAGACAATACAAAGGGACAGACGAAACAAAACCAACCTTGGATGCTGACACCAGAACTAAGGTGACCAGCAGGGAATGGGGTTGGGTGTGGGCACGTGGTTGTGGGGTCCACTGGACAAGCATGAAGAACATTGATTTGGTGGCGGGCAGGGTGTGTTGACATATATTTGAGGACTGGGGAACCTGCACACACGAGGCACCTGTACGTATGGGTTTATATTAATTTGTAAAACACAGTTACCTCAATAAATGTTATTATAAGGCTGAAAAAAGTGTGTGCCTGTTTCCTTTCAGTTCTGAAGTGCTGGCGTTCCGGCCCCACTCACCCTGTGAGGCAGGAAGCCTTCCGCAGCCTCCAGACTAACACCGGGGAGCGGACCCACTGCAGAAGCAGTGCCCTCACCTCAACCCACCAAGAGGAGTTCAAAGCAAGCCCAGGACAAGTGATGAGTTTCACGGCAGCTTTCCAAAGCCCCCTTGTGTCCAAGGCAAGCAAAGACCACTGGGCTCTCCTGTTCGAAAGGCCAAAACCACCAGATTACGAGAACTGGGGTAAACAACTAACCAGCCGTCTGCCCATAATTCAGTATGAACACGTGTGATCACTTTCATGACCAGATATATTTGAAGGAATGGAACGAGGAAAATGGACTTTGCCTAAAACCTCGGAGAGACCGCCCTCCTTTGATGTCCCTGGGACTGTGTTTCACTCTGAGGCGACACCAGTCTCTGCCACGGCACTCTTCCTGTGGGTGCTGGGCGCCTCATGCTGCCTTTCCTTGGCAGGGCTCAGGGCCAATCACTAGTGGGTAGGGAAATGAAAAACAGCTCTCTAGGGAGGTGTGTGGCCCCCGGGAGATGGTAGGAGGGGCTGCCGCCTCTGCCATCTGCTAGTGACTGGCTATGTGCCGTCCTGGGACACTGTGATACCACAGAGCATTGCAGAAGGTGCTAATAAGGAACTGTGATAGAGTCCTGAAGAGCAAGTTTGGGCAAGCAAGGCAGACCCAGGTCTTTCCTGGGAATGGGGACTTGCGGCTCAGTCACCAATTTCACCATGGGCAGGCAGGATCGGCACACTTGGGCAGGCTGTGCATTGCATAAGGATGTGGGAGGGAGGATGCGGCCTGCACCACGCAGACCATGCTGGTATGCACGTTATCATGACAATGTTTTAGCAGAGAGCAGTCAGTCTTATTCCAACAGCATCACTGCGCTTTCTGACAGAAGGAGAGAAGGTATTCTGATGACAGGGTGTAGCCAGGTGGTGGTAAGCCGGGATCCTGGGTTTAAGGTGGGCCGCTTTGCACGTCTCTCACAAGCTTCTGCCTATGGAAACTGCTTGCTCTGTGATGAATGCATTTCCCAATGCAGCTCAGTAAGCCTACACTCCACCCCAGCTTCCACATTCACTGCTGGGAGTCTGGGCAAAGTGACCAATGGGAGTTCGCAGGGACCCACAAAAATCTGCATGTGGCAGTTCATGTCCTCACTTTGAAGAGGCCGGAGTGTTTGCTGCTCTGACCCAGGGCTTGGGGAGGGAGAGCTGCAGGAGAGCTGCGACTGCTTTCAGGGGAGGAAGTGAGACAAATGTCCCCCTTTCCTCCTCTCAGAGCCTTCATTTCAGGGCCACTCGATCAAGGAGTGACGAGAACAGCTCACAGGCAGGCAAATGATGACCCATCAAAGAGCCTGCCCTTCACACAGGTCCTCAGTGGGACAGGCTTCTCACCTCCAGCATCCGAGATCGCCGAATAGTGATGTGAGTGACATGAGGGGAGGCCGAGCTGGTTTCCACAAGCCCCAGCTTCTCCTTCTCCTTGGTGACCATGTTTCGGAACAGGAGGACTCTCTGAAATAGCAAAGGTGACACCGGAGACAAGGTCAGCAGGTGCAGAGTCTCTGAAATGGTGCAGTTAGTGATGTGGAGCCGCATGAGGTGCAGTCTGCATGGCCTGAGGTGTGCGAGGTGTTACAGGTGAGAAGCAGCTGGGGGGACGGCAGGCGTGCCCCAACCTCTCTTGGGAATGAGAACTATAGCCAATTACATGCCAGGGAAGAAATGTTCCAGAAAGGGCGGTCTGGCTGCAGCTGGAGTCCAGCTCAGAAACGATGCGGAGAAAATCATGCTCCTCGTTCTGGCAATGACCCCCATCCCCACCGCCCCCGGCCCGCCATAACCGGCAGCAAGACCAGATCCGAGGCCGCTTTAAAGGAAATCAATAGCACGACTTCAAAAAACAAACATTTTGAAGATAATTTTTTCACGGTCACACATTTTTCAAATGGCCCCACAGTATATAAAGGTCCCTGACCTTTTTATCTGCCTCCTCTGTGCCCTCAAGCACACCGTAGTTCCACCGCAATCTTTCTCAATTATTGTTTAAAAATGGTCCTGTCGAGTCTGAAGATTCTGATTTCCCTTTAGGGAGCACAACCCTGGGCTTGAGAGTCACTGCCACATGGCCTCAGAGAATGTCAGTCGAAAGAGGAACCCAACCACAGCATTTAAAAAACAAAACAAAACAGGAATCCCCCCAAAAGTCAAGAGCTTTGTCAAATAACAGTAACAATGACAATCGTGACAAGGGTTAAGTAGGTGCCAAGGGAACTCCCATGTTCTCATCTCATCTTACATTAGCTGTATGAGGTGCACCCTGGGGCTCTGTGGGAGATCCGCCCAGCAGCCTGGGGTTCGTGACCTGGGGTTGGGGAACCACCAAGATGAACAACTAAACAGGGTGCTTCTTTCTCCTCTCTTTTCCTGCACCTTTCCTTAAAAATAAAAGAGAGCTCTCTGAAAGAAGAATGGCTGTAACAGAAAAAGCACAGAAGGGGACCTGTATCCATGCAGGACATAGTCACTTTTTCAGGAAGCAGATCCAAGAGGCCAGTTTCTAAGTCAAGAAGCAAAGACTGTCGTGCTCTGGGAAGTACCGGAAGCGGGGGGAGTTCCAGGTCACAGGAAAGGGAGAAAGTGACAGAGGAGCATGAGGGAGGCCAGCGGTGGGGACGAAGGGCCCCCTCACCTCGCCCCTCCGTGGGGGTGCTGCGGACTTTCAGGAACAGGTCTGCAGTGTTGGGGGCTGGGTGATGCCATTGCCTCCTGTGACCCCAAATCATTAGTCTGAGGACCGGAACGAGGGCGGCATTTTGTGGAGCATGAGGAGAAGACCTGTTGTCCAGACTGAGAACAGGGCAGAGACTGTAGATAGAAGAGGAGCTGCTGCGAGAATCAGGCCCTCTGGGGTCCAGGGAAGACTGAAGGGGGCTCTGGGTGTCACGGGGCAACCCTCACCAGCTGTCCAGGGGCTGGGACACATCTGGTAACGATCATGAGCCTCATTTTATAAAGAGGATGGACTCAGTTGAGGTCACAGAGCAGGTTAATGCTGACACTGACTCAAGCTAGACTTCACATGTCCAACAGATTTCACTGCGCTTTCCAACCCCGACGCCCAGGCACATAGCATGTCAGCTGCAGACACACAGAGCAGACTCCAGACGGGACGGTGTGGCAAGACCAGGGTCCAAGGCTGGAGTCACAGACTCACCGGGCCAGGACAGGTGGCTGTGTGTTAGTCAGACTCCAGGAAAAGGGACCAGGCGGAGCAGATGTTGGGTGAAAGCACTCACAGGAGGAATTGGAAAGGGGAAGAAAAATGCAACTCAGAAGATAAATAAGTTGTCTTCGAATTTCAGATCAGAGATTCCACTTTTAGAGGTTGTCCAAGGACAGAGAAGTTACAGAGTAGAAGTTACAGAGACGTAGATCACCTTTTGATGAAAAGAATATCCTATCAGTGGGAAAAACAGAGCAAGACAATGCTTTGCAAAGCTGCATGGTCTCTGTCCAGGGCGAGGTCAAGGGTACAACTGAAGGGGTTCCCTCACGGGGGCAGGATTGACCGATTTCCACAAAGTCCTAGAGTCTGACAAACAAACGAAATGGCCCATACTTTCAGGGACCCCACAGCTCCTAATGCAATCATGGAAACATTCACTTTCTTTGGCTTCCAAGTTGGAGTTTCAATTATTTAATTTTTAAGAATCAAACTAGTGTTTTTCAGTCACTGTTGCACCTTCACCCTGAGATCAAGTTTTCCTCATGATGTATTTGTAATATCCTCAAGCTCAATTTTAAGACAAAGTCTAAATCTTGCTTTTTCATTGCAGAGTAGAGTCAATGAACTGGTCATCATTTTCAAGTCACCTATTTCCAATGACATACACACATCTCGAACTAAGGTTTCCAAAACACTGGCAAAGTATAATGGCTTTCCAAAATGTGTCATTTTATCTTTTGGTACCTTTCCAAATTCTGAGGTCATTGCTGTGAACTCCAGGTTGGACTCTAATTTCTGCCAGCTGTTCCTCTGGGGTTAGCACTTTCGGGTTCTCTAACCTCTTCATCTCTTCTAGCCTCTTCTGTTGTCGTTCTTTTCTCTTAGATCTTACCTGCTGATGTTTTTTTTTCCTGTCTGACTTTTACTTCTGGTTTTACTTTTCTTCCTTCAGCTCCATCTTCACCATCATCCCAGTTATCCCTGACATCCTGATCCGCCCCCTCCGTCTGCGGCTTCCCACTGGACAATGGACATAGCATCTAGCAGACATTTCTGGAGCACCCACCACACACTGGGACATGAGCCCCGCTTCGCTCATTCCTAGGACACTTGCCACAATGCCCGACCTTTCCAGGTCTCTCATGGCCCCCAGGCCTGTGGTTCTACGCTCTCCGGGTTCTCCCTTCCTCTCACTGCAACTCTCAGCCTGCGCTGGCCCTTGAACAAGGCCCCGCAGCTTTCAGGCCTTGGTCGCTGGACATCGCACTTTGGCTAGTACCTGAGCTTTCCGTCCAGACACCAGTGAGGTGAGGCTATCTGGGTGCCGTCCGCTTGCAGAGGCTCCCTCCAGCCTGGCAGTTCTCACAGCATTAGGTGCATGCGGCCCTGGGCTCAAGGCACCTCATGAGCTAGACCTCAAAGCTTACCTCCACCGCCACCTCCCAGGCCTGCTGCTGCCTGCGGGCCCGCCTTGGGGAATGGCTTTCCCAAGCATCCAGGAACCCATGTCAGAAACCTGAGCATCCCCTGAACCGCCCACCCCCCAGCCCCAGGTCCCCTCTGCGCATCAGCATTCTCCAAGGCCTGGAGGTTCTAGCACCTTCGAAACATCCCATGATTTTATCATCTTCTCTTCCGTGACCCCTCCTGCCAGACTGGCGCCAGACCCTCGCTTCCAGTCAGTCCCCAGCAGGATGGCCAGAGGAACTTTCTCAAGCACAGCTCTGAACAGATGCCTCCAAAGCTTCAAGTGCCAATGGCTTTGGACAAAGTTCAACCTTCTGCCTTGGTTTCTAAGGCCCTTCTTGCTCCTGTTGTCCTTCTTGGCTCCTGGGTGTCAACTTATCCAGGCAGACTGTCGGCTGTCTCCGGCAGCAGGCCTGCCCTCTCAGCCCAGGCCTCGAGACACAGTCCGTGTAGGCTGTGGGGCCTTCTCCTGACCCCTTTCCCTTCATTCCCAGCAGGCAGGCCCCCGCGCCCCCCACCATCCATCCCCACAGCCAGCATCCGTCCACTCTACCTGATGGGCCCCATCCCTGTCTTCCATCTTCCCTCTAGCACTGAGTGTGATACTCAGAGTAAGCCAATCATGTGCATTCACTGAGAGAGCAGTCTCATTTACTTATGCCCACGCGCTACAGCAAAGACGGAAAGTCAGGAGCCATGCAATGGCACAGAAAGACACGCCAGAGCCCAGCTCTGGGACCAAACTCACGTTTTTGTGGGGAATGATGTGAGGGATGTACTGCAGAACCAGCTGGGCCCGTTTTCTGTCCTTGTCGAGTTCTTGGAAGAGCACACTAGGTTTGAGATCCCTTCAAAAGAAAAACAGGGCTCTGGAGTAACTACAGCTGTAGCCAAATCCAGCCTGCAGCTTGTTTTGTAAATGAAATTGTCTGCATTGTAGGTTCTGTGTATAGCTCTTTGCATTGAAAAGCCAGAGCTGAGAAGGTGAAACAGAGACTGTCCTGCAAAGTCTAAAATACGCCACCTGGCCCTCTGCCGGAGAAGTCTGCTAGTCCCCGCTCTACTGCCAGCTTCGTGAGTTACTAAGACATGTCCTGATAAAGATGAAGACATGGGCTTCTATCCAGTGAAGGCAAGAGGATTTCCCACCACACCCCCAGACACCCAGGTGCAGTGTTTAACCTGCTGATGAAAACTAGCATTACCTATTGCTCAGTCTGGCTGAAAGAACTTTCCCGTTATATAAGAAACACCTGCAGGGTGATCTGGCTGTGTCGCCACTAGTGAGCCCTAATCCTCCATAGTGTGAGAAGACTCAGCAGTCGTCCCTACAGAGTGAAGCATGCCCTGATCACCTGTGGGAGGTGCGCCCTGTGCTGGCTGGGTCTCTGTGGGGTCCTGATGTTAAAGCCCACAGGTTTCCAGGTCCTGGCTGATGAGTATTGGAGGCTCCCCCCGGGGTGTTTGATGGGAACACAAGTCCCTGTGTGACGGTGGGCACTCTGGCCCCACACAGCCCACCCCCAGGGCTCACTTGCGTAGCCAGTGGTCCTCAGGGGCGAAGCGCCGCCGGCAGTCCCGCTCATAGAGCACCATGAGCCACCCGTGGACAGACTGGAACAGCTCCAAGGTCTCGCCCTTGGCGTTCTCTGTAGGGCAGACAGAAGGGAGAGTCACAGCACAGAGCCCATCAACGCTGGAGAGCAGGGAGGACAGCCTCAGTCTCTTCTGTCATCAAGTTCTTCACCCCTCACTCTGAATTCTGCATGGAACCAGCGGAATGAAAAGGCACCAGGGTGTGTCTGCAGGACGCCTTAGGCATCATCGTCCCTCGTCTATCAGCCGAAGGGCCCTTCTAATCTAGGGAGTCTCGTAGGGACAACAGTAGACACTTCATCTGGGAGGTGGGTTCTAACTGCAAGTACGACCTAGGACGTGTTTTATCTCCAAGGAAATCAACTCAAAGAATCAAAAGGAGATTCAGGGCAAAGTAATCATCATTAATAACCTCTCACACATACATATAAATCTTGAAGGATGTCTGAGAGAGCAAGTCTTTCATAGCCACATTTTTTAATTTTTCATTTAATTGTTCATCTTGGTAGTTCCCCCAGGCCCCAGGGTGTGAACCAAATCCCTGGGACGCATGTAGACTGCGCTCGGCCAGAGGCAGTGGACCCAACTGCTACTCTCCCAGGGCGGATCACACGCTACTACTTTAGGGATAAATGAAAATTCTAACTATGCCAATAAATGTGACTTTTCAATTAACTATGATAGACAACAAGGCTAAATCAGCTAAGTTATAAACCCTGGCCTCTGTGTGTGGCATCAATTAAATGCTCTGGTGTCTATATCTTACCTACGATCCCATCCCAGATCATCTTGAACACAAAGGAATTCAGAAAAGAAGAGATGGTGACCAGTTCTTCCAGTTTGAACGAAATCTGTTCTTCATAGACTTCAATATCATCAAGGATTCTAAGTCAGACAGAAAATTACAATTTCCCACTGAGAAAAGATAAGAATGAAACATGTACCTCCGACTAGACAATTAGTGGAAACAAACTCTCTCTTAGGTAACATTCAGATACAAAATGAGGGCCAGGATTTGCTTCAAAATAAGCGGGAGGGGAGAGCAGTCGTGGTGCAGATGAAGCGGAACTGGCTAGGATGCCAGAGATGAGCATGTGCGGGTGCGGTATCCTTCCTTTGACTCGTCCACAGTGAGATGCTGAGAGATCATTGAGAAAGAAAAATCATAAATACTTCTCTACAGTTTTTTTGCTCAAGGGATCTGACTGCGACACCTTAGCTCCTGCCTGAACTCAGGGCTGAGTCTGCGTCTCCTGAGACTAAAAGTGGGGAAGCTTATTTTGGATTTATGAGATGCGGGCCTGAGTCAGTACTTGAGAAACACGTGAATGGATGAACACGTGTCTGAAGGAATAATGAGCGAACGCATCCTCTGAGGTGCTGTGCTATCTGAAAACAGCTCTGTTCTTTACAGCATGACTCTCACCCATGACCCAGCAATTAAGGGCGTCTTCGCCAGCAGCTGGACCCTGTTCTCCCCTCCAATGCTTGCTGAGCCACTTCGTTCAATCTGTCACCTCGACATACCTGGTCCTCCTGCCAGTCTTCTGGCCTGAACATAACTGCCTGAGTCCATTCTATCTTATAATTTTGTATATAATTTTATAATATCTTCTAACATTTGGGGAGGAGAGTAATGAAAAGAATGCCAAATACATGGGTAGAGCTCTAAGCTTAAGGACAAGGGACGGACGGAAATTAACATTTGTCCGCCACCCACTGTGCCACGCACTGTACTAGGTAGGGGACATTCCCTTTGTCATTTATTCCCTATCAGATTGGTAACGGCACCTCCATTCTACTAACAGGGAAGCAGGCTTGGACAGGTTCAGCACTTTGGCCACAGTCAGCCTGATGATAACGTAAAGAGCCAGGGACTGTGCAAAACACTGCATTATCTCTTCTAGCCCTGCCTCACGGCAAAGGGTACTTTTGCTACTCCCAACTACAGACGAGGAAATTAAGGCACCTTGTCACCTGGCCCCCTTGTCCACCAGGGTATCTCATCAAGTGGCTGAGCCAGGTTTTGCACCCTGGTCGCTGGCCTGGAAGTGTTAGTAAACCAGCCAGCACAGCGAGTACTGGTTGAGGTGGGACTTGGATCCAGCCCCAGGAGGATACAAAGCCAGAATCAGCAGACTCAGCTCCCCAGAAAGGACGGGAACTAACCACTGCTCGACCCGCCATGTGCCACCGCTTTTCAAGTGTTTTCTCCTCTAATCTTCCACTGAGCCAGCCACACAGATCCAGGCATTTGCAGTAGTCACACGGGCCACTGCTTGCTTCCTGACACAGTCACTCAGTCTCCGCGCTCCAGGAGGGGAGTTCAGGCCATCACAGCAAACCTACGTGATAAGGTGGCGGGAGCAGTCACAGAACAGCACCAGCATGGACAGAAGCTGCTTGGACTCTTCGGTGTCATTGCTGAGGCATTCCAAGAAGAGCTTCAGCCCTCCGTGGGGCCCCAGCTCGCAGATGAACGCCCACAGCTTGGGCAGCAGGTCGTCCAGGTAAGTGAGACCTGGAGGAGGACAGAGAAACCCAAGCCTGAGGTGGGGCTCCACCTGGTCGTTGCTTCTCCCATCCAGCGGGAAACCTCTTGCACCTCCTAGTGAACACATCCTCGTGCCGGCTACCATTCCAAGGACTGTGTGCGCGTGACCTCTTTTCCAGCCTGTGAGACCAACTGCTGTCACCCTGCTGGAAGGGAGGAGACTGAATCACAGCGAGGTTGTGACTGGCCCGGAATAACACAGAGTCTTAGACCCCAGAACCAAACCCAGCGGCTGTCTGACTGACACTGCGTTTATGTTCTAAATCAGGCACCAGCAATCTCTTTCTGGAAAGAACCAGAGTACACATTTTTAGGTTTTGTGGGCCAAACAGGTTGTCATGACTACTCGATGCCACCACCGTATGATGCAGCAGCCACAGACAACAGGTAACATATGGACGTGACTGTGTCCTAAGAAAACTTTATTTACGAAAATAAGTGGTAGGTCAGATGTGGCCCAGAGGCTGCAGTCTGCCGATCCCTGTTTTAAACCACCTTGCAGTCTCACTCATATTTAGCAGTTTTCCTTGCTTCTCGTTCTATTATTCTATCGCTATTAAAATCGGAAGGTAACGAACGACCGAGTGTTCCCAGAAATGTAACCACGAGTAAAGCAGGAGCTTGCTTCCTGACAGCTGTGAGGCCTCAAATAACAAACTATTATTATTTTTCTTTAAAGGAAAGCTGCAGGCAGGGAGAGAGAGGAGGGAGAAGCTCCTCCTTAATTTTTATTTCGCTGTTCACACTGGTTGTTCCCCTGGGCCTGGGATTAGAGCCCAGGGGTATGTGGCTTGCTCATTCGGAGGCGACTAATCTAACCACTGCTCTACCAGGGCATGCCTGTTATTACTTTTAAAGTCTATGAATACAGCTGTTGACTTAGGAAGGCTGGCTCTGAAGTTCCACGTCTCAAGATGTGCAGTAAGGCGTGGCCCTCAAATTACCCTTGTAAAAAACGGAGTGGCCTCATATTTCAGTCTACCTAATATCTCATTTTACAGGGCACGGTAAAGGATTTAATTCTGAACGAAGAACTGTTTGGGGAAGAGACACTAGCTCGGGGAGGACACACAATCAGTGCTCCTCAGAGGGGCTCAGAGGTGCCCAGAAGGGATTCTAAAGGAAAACAATGCAACACCCATTTAGTTACTATTTCTAAAGGTCTGACCTCACATTGTCAAGGGCAGGAGACCACTGCTGTCAAATGCTGGGAGGGCACAATTTCAACAGGTGAGAAGAGACACAGCGACACGCGGTGACCGCAGATGCGCCCACAGGACAAAGGAAGAAAACCACTTCCCTCCCAGCTGAACCGGCCCTTGTGGTGTAGATGCAAACGTCACTTACGGCGTCACACCGGCTGCATCGGGGCGCCAGGACGCGCGTGCCGCCGCCCGTGCTGGAGCTGTCAGAGGGGCAGCCCCAGCCTTCACAAACGTGTGGGGAGCACGGACAAAGGTGCTTTGTAAACCACGAGGAGACGAGCAGCAGGGGTTCAAAGACAGGCATGCTCTCTTCTCCACCTGACTTTCAGTGTTGCTGTATTAATAGACAACTTTCAAACTAGTTTATCTTCATCCCTAAAAGCATATATTTTCAACTTGACCAAAGAACGGTTTGACGTTTCTCACTGGCACAAGGGAGGAGGCTTAAACTGGTGGTCACTTAAAAAAGCTGAACACGGGCTGTAACGCCAAAATCACGTGACTCAGTGTGTTTCCCACTCCCGCCCCCTGAGGGTTGGTCTGGGCTCTCTTTAGGCTCCCTGCCTCGGTCCCAGGCTTCACTGGCCAGTCCGTATATGCCCGCGTGGCCTCTGCTCAGGCCTCGCAGGGCCCTCACACACACCGCAGCTCAAACTCCCCAGGCCCCACCGGCCCTGCACCCACTGCTTGTCCCATCTCAGCACATGGCACCTCCACAGCTGCTTGGGTCCAAACTCTGGCATCACCTAAGAAACTTTCAGTCCTCACTCCCTAACATCCAGTCTCCCAGTAAGATCTGTAGAGCGCATCCCCCATAATCCTCCTGCTTCCCTCTATCTCTACACGGCCCAGGGCTCCCCTCCAAGGATGAGGTTGCCAGCAGGGCACATAAGGCACTACGTGGGGCCTCGTGTTACTTGTCACCACTGTGGAGAAAGTGCCATGGCACCAACGGGTAGGGGCCCAGGGCTGCTAAACATCCTGCAAACCTGCTCTGGCCTCTACTGTCTTCACCACGAGAAGGTAATTCCCCTGGGAACACAGACTTTGCTAATTCACCTTTATCCCCAGGGCCGGGCACATATTTATAAATATTTGAAGATGAGTACGAAAATGTGAAAGAGAATTTATGATTTTAAAAAAATGTCAAAACAGCCCAGCAGTTCTTAGCTCTCTGTGGTGAAGGCTCTGTACCAGACAACGCCTAACAGCTCCTAAACGACAACTGAGGGGACGTCTTCTTCGCTCAGCTAAAGAGAGAAGGCTGAGCGTGCTCATGAATGAGATGCTATGCAGCCAATCGAAATAAGGCTTTTGAAGAATTTTTGATATCATAAAATGCTTACAAAATGATTAATGGAAAGAGAAGGATAGAGCTATGTTTCAATCTCTCTTTGGATCGTAGAATAAAGAGTGGTTTTAGTTTCCATTTTTATGCTTCCTTGTCTTCAGTTGTTTTCTAACCAGAAAAAGTAACTTCTCAGGAACAAATTATACTTCAAAATGAAAAGAAGAGACAGGCCGTAGGAACGAACGGGAAGGAGGGGTTTGAGCTATTTCACTGAGGTGTAGTAACCTCTAGGAACAGCTGACAAATATTCTCCTTTAAAATAGATTTTCTAAGTCCAGGAGGCAAAGAGAAAATCAGCATTGCCTGAGAAAAATGTCTGCCAAACACGAGAGACGGAAGAAGACGCCCCAGGACTCCGAACCTGTGAGAATCTGCAGCCGGATGTGCGTGAGCGTGGTCAGCGAGGTCTGGTAGAGAACACAGGTGGTGCAGACCTTCTGCACTTCTGCGGAGTCCGCGCGCTTGCCCCCGACGGGCCTGAGAACGTTCCGGACTGAAGCGGACTTCTGAAACGCACGCCTCAGGAGATCTGCAGGGAGAGGAGGAGGAGAGGGGTGTGAGCAGAAGATGCGCCACCTGCCAAACTCCGCACCCTGCAAAGGGGAGAGCAGCTCGAGTCCCTGACAATGAGGCTGCTGCTTCGATTTGAGTCCTCAATTCGGGACAGATTTGAAAAGCATAACAACAGGGTTTTAGGGATCCCCGGAAGCCTTCTTCGGACTATCAGAAAATTTCTCAGACGAGGCCAGGCACATTCGGTTCTTAGAAGGGATTCTTTTACTGCACAGAGGAACTTCAGGACCTACATGGTGAAAATGCCAAGGACTCACATTAAGGGAAGATGGGCAAAGGTGGGGCCTGGGGGTGTTCCCAATTTCCTATGCTTTTATTTATTTTTAAAGGAAAAATGCAGGCAGGCATGAAAGTGAGCAATGGCAGGCAGGAAGAGAGAGAAGAAAGGAGCATTTTTATTTACTTCAGTTGTTCATCTTGGTTGTTCCCCCTGCCCTGGGAGGCAAACCTGGGACCCTGGGATGTATGTGGACTGTGCCCAACCTAAATTACTCCAACTGGGTGCCCTCCTGTGCTTCTGGACAGAAGCAGGGGCATCAACTTTCAATATTGACAATGAGCTCGGGTTTAGCCTGTCCTTTTGTTTGAAGTCTTCCCATTCTTATCCTTCTGACGTATTATTCAGGGAGTCTCTACTCACTGACAGCTGCAGAACGGAACTTTGTAGCTGGCACACAGCAGCAGAAGAAATGCCACTCAGAATCTGAAAATCTGCCACTGGCAACTCACACCTCCAAGCTTGACGTTAACATTTCCTTAGCTTTTACCAGAGAGGGCAACAAGATGTCTTTCCATGGAGCCCTTACTGACCCACTGCAACGGAAGCCACCTGGCGAGTGACTCAGTGCCCCTAACTAAATGAGCCCCATGGGAGATGTCTTTTTGATTAGGAGCTCAGAAAAACTCTACTTCCCCTAAGAAATGGATCTCTTCCTGGTAATGAGAGTGAGCAAGGGCCCACAAACCCCTCTGTATTTGGGCTGCTAGCAAGTTCAGAGCCCGATGGAAATAGAGAGACAGAGACAACCACAGAAGGCCTCCTGGAGCAGCTGTCTGTGACGTTCTTCTCTGCACAGGACCTTGACTTTACCTAATTGGAGTTCCCTGGGCCTTGTTTTCTATTCCTAAGCATTTTCTGTCACCATTTTGCTTCAGGAGAACCTAAGCAATCTCAAAATTTTTCTGGGACAGCAGAGGCCTTAGAGAGAGGTGTCTGGGGACTCAACTTCAGCAGCAAGGGAAACAAACTGAAACAAGCAAAAGGGGCTACATCAAATAAAACAAGCTTCTGCACAGAGAAAGAAACTATCGCCAAAACAAAAAGACATCCCACTGACTAGGAGAAGATATCTGCCCACCCAACATCTGTCAAGGGGTTAACACCCAAAATATATAAAGAACTCTTGAAATTTAATAGGAAAACAATCCAATAAAAAAATAGGAGAAGGTCTAACCAGACAACTGAAAGAAGACACACAGATGGCCAACAGGCACAGGGAAAAGTGTTCCTCCTCTTGGTATTAGAGAAATGCACATCAACACATCACCGAGCTATCACTTCACACCTATGAGACTGGCTATTTTTCAAAAGACTGGAAACAGTAAATGTTGGGGAGGATGCAGAAAAACAGGGACACTCTCACACTGTTGGTGGGTATATAAATAGATGCAGCTATTATAGGAAGCGATATGGAGATTCCTCAAAGAATTGAGAATGGAAATTCTATGATGTCATTCCACTTATGGGTATTTACTCAAAAAACATAAACCCCAGCAACTTGCAGAGATATTTGCACCCCCATGTTCACAGCTGCAGTTTACTATAGCCAAGAATTGTAAACTACCTAGGTACCCCCGTCAGACGAAAGGATTAAAAGATGCGCTACACATACACATAATGGAATACTACATAACCCATAACAAGGTCCTGTCATCTGCGACAATGCGGAAGGAACTAGAGGGGATGAGGCGAAGTGAATAGGTCAGACGGAGAAAGACAAATAGTGGATCAACTCACTCATACGTGGAATATAAAGAAACAAAGCTAACAAACAGTCAAAACAAAAACTGACCCCGGGACATTGACAATAGAACTGAAGTGACCAGTGGGAAAGGGGTGAGGGGGCAGGAGCAAGTGGAGGAGAACTGCAGGTAATTTGGTGCTGGGAGAGGTGCATTATCAGGTGCTTGCTGAAGAGTGAACCTGCACATCTAGATTTATATCATCTTGTAAATCAAAGTAACCTCAATTAAACAAACGGGAGAAGCAGAGGGGCAGCACACAGGCCCAGCAGAGCCGGGGCCCGGCCTGGCCCTGCCACTCACTCTTAACGGGCAGCACATTCTGCGGGGATGCTGGCGGCACGTGGGCGGGCTCTGGGCTCTCCAGCAGCTTCTTGCTCAGGATATCGCTGAAGAAGATCCGGATCAGGGGCACCCCCCACAGGAACTGCAGCTGTTTGGTGATCAAGGGCATTGACTCGTTAAGGCTAGGAGAGAGCAGACAGGCATGTCAGTTCAGCTAGGGTCTGCACTCGACTGGGTAAAGGGGCCCACAAAGCACCGCTGAGGCCCAGTGTGGGAGGTGCCGACCTGTCTCTCTGCTGTCTCTCCATCCAGACTTCCTGCGCAGCCATTACTGGCCTCCCCAGGGTCCATGAGCAGGCATCTCCCAGAAACCCCCGTCCTTTCTTTTCACCCTAAGCCTGTCCTTTCCTACCAGCGGACAAAGGCCATCTTGCGTCTGTAGCGCTGCCCTCCTCACAGCTGGCCTGCGTACCTGCCTCACAAGCCTCCTGTTTCCTGCTTCCAGTGCTCCTCCTGCACCCCACACTGCGCCCTGGCCTCTCTGAGGCTCCTGAACCCACCTTTCCTGTGCCCCTGCCCAATACTCTCCAACGGCGCCACTGTCTTCCCGCAGTACCGCAGTCACGCCGCCACCACTGGGCCCGGGGCAAGCCCTTTACCAAACAGCTCAGCCAGCGCTTTGAGCCAGTCCTCTGGGGTGAAAATGATCCCATTTTGACATGTGGGCAGTGAGGGGAAGGGACCTGTCCAAGGTTCCCCCGGAAGAAGCAGCGGAGCTGAGACCAGGTTACTGCTGTGCAGTTCTCCCTGGCCCACCCGCACCTCCCTCCAGATCACCCAGCACACGCTCCTGCCTCCTCCTCAGAGTGGGGTGTCCACGGGGGCAGGTTTTCCTCTGACAATGAGACTTTTTATCTGGATGCCACTCAGGTACAAGGAAAGGGAGGAAAATCCAGATTTCTTTCACTGGTCCGTACTTTTCTGCCTCATGGGCACCTGCCAGGGACCCCAGGGTGCAGGCAGCTATCAGAAAGAAAAACAGCTGGGCATACAGCTGTCCGTACCCCGGGGACCTGCTGCACCTCTGCCCAGGCCAAAGGCTTCATTCAAAAATATTTTTTAATTCATTTGTTCATCCTGGTTATTTGTCCCCCAGCCCTGAGCCTCAAAGCTGGTCCCTGGGATGCACCTGAGCTACATCCAGGGCATCTCCTGGCACCAGGGCGCCGTGCGATTTTAAATGTGTAATCCTGTCTTACTTCTGTGCTCTCTTCTAGCACTGTGCTTTTAATATTTTTCAATTCCTAACTGAAATTTAAAAAGTTGTGTTCCACCTCTTGGAAAAGATCTGGGGTGACCTCTATTCCCTTTGAGTCACTCATCCAAGCTTAGGATCTCCACAATGTGGCAGGTACTTCATAAAAATGATGTTGAAGAGCATGCCTTTGTGGAGCAGCAGTTGGTCAGCCGCCTGTGAAGGAGCGCAGGCCACATGCATCCCAAGGGCTTGGGTTAGTGACCTGGGTCCAGGGGGAACAACCACTGTGAACACCCAAATAAAAAGTTTCTTCCTGCCTGCTTTTGTTCCTGCCTTAAAAAAAAAAAGAAAAGGTGCTGATGGAGAAAAGACACAGTAAGAAACAAAACAACAGGTGAGAGAAGAGAGGAAGCGGGTGGGGTAGGCAGGAAGACAGTGACGGTCTGCCTCGGACTTACCCGTAGTCCACAGGCTGGGAGAACCAGCCCAGGACAGGGTGCCAGTGCGTCAGGTTCGACTTCTTCTGGGACACGTACTTTTGACAGTAACACAGCGTCTGGGTGAGCAAGCTCGCGAAGCCGTCCGCCTCCTCCTCCAACACGCCGGGGCTGAGGGAGCCCAGGTGCAGCAGGTTGCCTGCAGGGAAGGCGGAGTGCAGTGGGTGCGGACAGCCAGGCTCTGCACCGCCCAGCCGGCCCTGGGCCAACGGCTCAGGCCACACCGATGTGCAGCCAGAATGTCCACGCAGGCATTCTGGGGCTGCAGTGCGACGCAGGGTAAGCAACGCGACCAGGTGGCTTCAGATTTGGGCTCTGCCAGAGAAGCTGTGTGACGCTCAGCCCACTGCAGGATCTCTCCCTCGTCTGGGTAAGACCAGACTAACAATCTGTGTTCTTGATGTGAGAATTATGTGCAGTGACATGCAGTGTCAGGGACACAGACGTGTGATATTTAGTGTCACGCTTTACTATGACAGCAACATTTAAAAATCAAGGGTCACCAAAGTTATTTGATATACTTTGTGCGAGAACTCTCAAATAAAACCTCCTTAAAATTGAGCTCCAGAAACCTTTTCTAGCTAAAATAAATTTCTCCTTATTAGACGATGAAAATTAAGTACCTCTGCTATTTTCAAATGTTTCCTATCCACAAATCCCCTTTTCATCTACAGTGAAAACACTGACAAACTGAAGTAGGCCCTCCTCTGATCTAAACCCCACCCAACGCCCCCTTCTCTCTCGAGATGAGAATTACCCAGACAACTCACTGATTTTATTTTCCCCGTGGCTGCCAAGAAACTGAGGCCAGATATTTAACAACCACTTACAGTCACTCAACTAGTTTGCCAAACTGGTATCTTTTCCATCTGACTTTTAATTTACATGTCTAATTTAACTCTCTCTCTGAATAGATGTCTTTTACAGTAAGCACCTCCAATTTCTCCTCAAACAATTCGTGATCTCTGGGCATCTCCTGATGTCCCAAACAATCAGACTCCACCCAGAGACACTCACCCATCAGACAAAGTGTGTGGCATCCTTCTAAACTTTCACAGACATCCTGGCACCGATCATGGTCTCTCAGAAACAGAATGAACTTACGGAGCATGTCATGAGACTCTAAAACGGCAAGGCGCTGTCAACGACACAGACAGTTAAAAGAAAGCAACGGGAAGAAGCTGCTGGTGAGCACAAGTGTCTCCCCTGAAGGTCACCCGAGCTCCATCGCACTACAGGTGGAGGCCGTGTCTCTGAGGCACTAACGTGAGTGTGTCTCCAGTGGTTACTGATTTAGAAGAAACACTGAGAAGAGGCGGAATGTAAAGAGGAAGGAACAGAACTGGTTTTACAGGGGAGACTCACAGAAGTCACTTACCTCAGGGGTCACTGAGCTGAGGTGAGTCACAAGAGCGGGCACGGAGAGGATGTGGATGAGAAAAGGCCGAAGCAGGTTGTCTGAGAACTGCGCAGCGACAACGGGGCTGGAGATGGAAGAGCCGTTCAAACAGGCCTGCAGTGAGCCTGAGCCAGAACCCCCCTACCGACGCCCCTCGAATCCTTAAAAGTATGCTTCCCAGGATTCCTGGGAAAACGAAAAGCTGAAAATGAGAGCATCTTAGAGGAACAGTTGAGGAGTGATGGCGCGGCACGGGGTGTAGCAGGGAGGGCTGGTTTGGGGCCTTCATGACATGAGTGCACATTCGTGTGACAATAAGCCCAAAAACCTTAAATGAAAGAGGAGTAAACTATAGACTAGAGAGGATGGAGGAGGTAGTGACTGGGAGGGAGGAAAAGAGGCTTCTAGAGCGACGGTACTGCTGTTCTCTCTTTCCTCTGAAAGGAGCGGTGCAGGCAGGCGTGAAGGTGAGCAGGCAGGAGAGGAGGACGCAGCGTGGACTTTATTGAGCTGTTCATGTTGGGTGCTCCCCAGCCCCGGTGAACCTGGGCCCTTGGGATGCACGTAGCCTGCAGCGAGTACAGGTGGCTGGCCAAACCACCACTCCACCAGGGCAAGCCTGGTGACCTTGCGAAAGATTTCTGAATAATAATTTTACTGAAGGGGAAGATCTTGTTTTAAAAGGTGCTGGTAATACTCAACTACACACAAACATTAAAGGAGGAAAAGGTACTGTGCTTACGAAAAAGGCCTGAGAGCAGGTTGGTCTGAATAAGTGAGTCAATGGACTGCCATATATTGAGAAAAAACCGAAACAATGGATGCTATCACATTCTTAAGAGGAGAACAGTGTTGGAGTGATTGAATATGACCCTCTTGGGGAATTCTTACCATGAATTACAAACCCCCTGGGCGAAGGGAGGGACAGTGGAACGAGCCGTGCTCGCAGGAGCTGGAGGTAGCAGGAAGACCATTCCTGTGCTCGGGACCCTGGGCCATCCCTGCAGGGGGCACTTCTGACAGACAGAGCGGGTGACGGTACTGAAGAAGCTGCGTCAGGTGACCCCGGGAAGGAGCCACTAGGGAAACCTGCTTGTTCCTGGATGCTGAACTCATTACTTGAACTCGCTGGGGCACCCTGGTGGCCTAGTGGATAAGGCCACCAGCAGAGTTCAAATACATCCCAAGGACCCAGGTTGGAGACTCAGGGTCCCGCAACAGCTAAGATGAACCACTACATTAAAACGAAATGCTTCTTCCTCCTCTGTCCTCCTGCCTGCCTTCTTGCCTTCATTCCTACCTGCAACCTTCCTTCAAAAACAAATACAACTCGCTGTAATTTCTCTCAAAGCATGAAACAAACTTACACCTGCTTATTCGATAATTTGTTCTACAACTAGTTACAGAGAGGCTGGTTGAGTCCTGTCCGTCCATGGCGAGCCGGTCTAGCCTCTAGACGTATGTTGTGCAGTACACAGACCACGTGTGCCCCTAAGCACTGACACGTGGCTCGTCCAGATTCAGATACACGGCACATGTGAAACGTACACCAGCTGTCAGGGCTTGGTATGAAAAAGAAAGTCATTTGTTTTACTTTAAGTAAATTTAAAACACTGATTCTATGAAAATGCTCTTTTGAATAGAATGATTTAAATAAAATATATAGCATTAAACTTAATGTCCCCTTTCTCTGGATTTTCTGAAATGTGATTCTCATTATTTATTGGCCAAGGCCGCTCCAGACAAGTCTTGGTCAACAAAACTTGCAGTGATGAGGAAAACGGTCCGTATCTGTGCTGTCAAATACAGCTGCTACTAATCACATAAGGCCCCTGAGCCGGTGAAAAGTGGCTAACGCAGCTAATGCCCCGAGGAACTGAACTCTTCACTATAAACAAACACCGACTTCAACAGTCCAGGTGGCTACAGGTCGGTGGCAAGCACGGCCCAGATGAGGGGCTGGCACACTGGCACACAGGCCCAACTCTGCCCTGCCTTTCTGAAGTAAAGTCTCTTGGGAACAGCTGTGCTCACCTGTGTGCACACCCGGCTCCAGGTGCTGTGTTCTACAGCACAGAGACGTTGGGGATGCTGCCTGGCTCAGAGCCCAGGGGACTTGCCAGCTGGCCCTGTCCCAAGAGTCTGCTAACCTATCCTCCATACCATCATTTTCCAAGGTGGTGTTTACGGAAAATGATCTCATGGAATATTGATAGATACACCTGACTATCAAAAACCGGATGAGGGGCCTCCACGTTCAGGTATGTTTGGGCACCATCAGGTTAGACGAGCCCAAAGGGTCTGCCACAGTGGACTTGTTCAACTTTCAGTCCTTTAGGTGCGCTGCCAAATAGCAGGAGGGACAGAACAGGCAGCTTCTCCCAAGTTGGTTTGACCTGGATACTCCTTCTAACAAAGTTCTTATTATCTTGGGGAGCAAGATGATCAAATTATTTTATTAACATCTCCCTAAATTATTTCCTCTCAATACTTTAAGACTCTTCTGAACCCAATAACAAGCCTGGATTTTTATACTTGGTGGTTCTCAGGGAAAATTTCTATTAGGAAATATTTAGCTTCTTAAGTGCTTTATGCCTCCAAACTAGTGAATATCACATCCTGTCTGGTTCTTTGAATCCTAACATTTTTTTTTTTAAAGGAAAGGTATAGTTAGGAATGAAGGCAAGTAGGCAGGCAGGGAGAGAGGAGGAAGAAGCATTAATTTTTTATCTAGATGTTCACACTAGTTGTTTCCCCCAGGTCAAGGACCGGAACCCAGGGGTATGTGGTCTGGGATTCTTTGGAGGTGACTGACCTAACTAACCACTGCTCCACCAGGGCACGCCTGATTCTTAACATTTTAAACCTGTGTTTGTAACACACTATTCCTAATCTTCTCACCCTGCCCTTTGGGCCTCTCCTACCTCTTAGGTTTCTTTAATGTTATCAGTTTAAGATTGAGAAGGAGAAACAATTGTATCTTAGCTCCTGGCAAATAAAAGCAATTCACTTTGAACAGCTTCCCTCAAACCAAGCACAAACATTCAGGGGTGCCGGTGGGAGACGAGAAAGAGAGCAGTCCAAGCGTGTCACTCTCACCAAGAGCAGCACTTCCTACACATCATGACAAAGTGGGTGAGCCCAGCCCAGCACAGGTAACGAGAGCGGAGAGGCAAGGTGAGAGTCTTCGGAAGCAAGCTGACACCTCAGCTAGTTTCCTACTCACCGCAACGCCAGAGAAAAGGCTGCAGTTAAAGTGCCTTTTGACAGACAAGGCCGGGATCTCGCCAGGCCACGGGTCAACAATATCTGAAAAGAACATTTAACTGGTCAGGGGACAATGCCAACTTTAGCTGGACTCGCACGTTAAAAAGGCAACAAAGAAAAACGAGCGCGCCTGATAAAAACTGATGGGAATGTGTGTAAAACAATGGAGAGAAAAGGAGTGAGTATGGAGGGTCATTAACCTCGACTCCTTCCCTACTTTAAACACAACATCTAAACTGTTTCATGATAAACATGAAAAAGCATTGACAGCTGATAAAAAACACCAGACTTGAAATTTCAAGGTGCCCTAGCGTCTTAGACACCACTCAGAGTTATGGAGTCAAGACAAAGCTTCCTCCCCGAGAACTGCAGCTAAGAGCACACCCCTTCACAGGGATGTCGCGAGGAGAAAATGGAACCAAATCAGAAATGAGCCCATCTCAGTACCAGGCAGGAGGAAAGTCAATGTTACTTCAAAACTCAAGGATTCTAAAGAACTTTTAAATAGCAGCTGGGCTTCTGACAAATGCCTGATGAACTACCCAGGAAGGTCCTCATGGACAGCAGGTGCTGCATCTGTGTGCAGAGACAGAGCTACAAAGATAATTCCAGAAACCAACCAAGGGTCTGGGGGAATGAGCCCTGAGCCCTCTTTCCTGAGTTTAAATTTCAAATGACTGCAGCGGTCCCGTAGCTACAGGGATAGCACATTAAAGGGACCAGGCCACTGTCCCCCAGGGACCCAAGCAGGGGCGGGAAGAGAACATGAGGCATCACACACCTCTTACAAAGTATTTCTGTGAGGGCACCAGGTAAGTCGAAACCAAAGTAAAAACCCAAGTTCAGGCGTTGAAGGAGGTCGCATGTCAGGGCACCAGGGCGGGGGTGGCGGGGTGTCACAGACCTGGAGCACAGAATAAAATCCATGCTGGTTGAGATGTCCCATTATATTTGCACATATGTGGTTCATGGCTGGTCGAAGGCTCTCACCTAAATGAAGAAAAAAAGTCTGAGGAAAGGAAAATCTGGCCATAATGTGAACCGTTTAAAAGGAGACAAAATCAGGCCCCAGGCCTCAGGTTCCAATCTATTCCCTGGCTGGCTGTCCTGTACTCCCCTAGGTGGAACCAGGGTGCAGGCACAGCTGCAGCTAGCACTGCTGGAAGGCCTGGCTCGTGTCACCTGCTAGGTGACGGGGCCCATCACTCCGCTGGCCAGGGTGTCATCCCCAGTCTCTGAAGCCCTGCAGCAGTTCTTCTAGCTCCAAGGGCCTGGCACTCTGCTCTCTGTGGCTGCCTCCTTTCCTACGGGGAAACAAGCTCCCTGGCAGGCCTGGCACATACCACGTTTTATGCCCCTGAGTCTAGAGTTGTGCCTCAAAATAAATTTCCTTTGGCCCAGAGCACAGTTTTGTCTTTTCTCCACCTGTGAACTCTAATTTCCTGTCTAGCTCTTGGAGCCGATGTCACCTCTTCAGGAAAGACTGAGCTCCAGACAAAGCAAGACAAGGCCTCCACACCCCACGCCACCCTCTCATTTCTCCTATGCTTTCTCACTAAGTCTGGTGAGCCAGGGCAGCACACAGCAGCAGCCCAGTGCCTCCAACCCTGTAGGGGTGACTCTGCCTTATCGCTTGTGGCCACACAGGATTTGGCACAGAGGCCAATTGTTGAACAGATGAATGACGTGACTCTGAAACGCGTGAGGCTGAGTGTAATGTTCAGGGAAGAAGGCTGTCTTACAACGCACATTTTATGGGCCAAACAGAATGACTTGCTGCCAAACACTACTCTGAATGTGGTTTTCGTGATTATTACCAGGTGGAGGCTGAGCTGCTGTGGGAGTGGTGAGACAGGAGAGGAGAGGAGCTTGCCTTCAAACAGGAGGAGGCGACAGTGTACCACAGACCTGCACACTCCTGTTTCTGAACCCCCCAGTGCCATGCGATGGGAAGCGCCCTGGGCACGGCCTTGGTCTCAGAACTTCCCTGAGGCTTATGGGGGTGAAACACTTCTTAAAAAGAAGAGGTCTCCCCACGCTTGAAGGGAACATTACTTAGACAAGATTTCTGACACGAGTCCCACAGACCTTTTCCCCGGAGGACTTTCCACGCAGAAGCGTCCGTAAAGGTGATGAGCATAGTGAGGAACAGCGCGATCAGTCTGGAGTCCTGGAAGATCTCGGGCTGGCCATACAGAGAAGAGATTAGGACACACGCCCGTCCCAGAGGGCGAGGCAGACTGCTCTCACTTTGCGTGCTCAGGCGCGAACACGTGATTGGCTCTATCAGTCTTTACTCTTTCTCTTGGGACTGAGCAGTTCCAGACATCAGGGATCGCAATGCACTAGCGCTGACCAGACTCTGAAACACCCCCAGGAACGGAGCATTCAGAATTCCTGGAAAACAAGGACCAGGGCCGGCTTGCTGCTTCTACACACAGGTATGTACATACACAGGAGGAACAGGGTAGAAATGCAGGAGCTCTGGGCTCAGGCTTCCAGCCTTCACCACTTACTAGCTATATGATCCTGGGCACTTTTTTGTATTTTTAAAGGAAAGGTGCAGCAGAAATGAAGGGGAGCAGAAGCAGGCAGGAAGTGAGAGGAGGAAGAAGCACTTCATTGTATTTAGTTGTTCATCTTGACTGGTCTGTCCCACCCCCGCTCCCTCTCTTCTGTGAACCCAGGTCCTTGGGATATATGTGGACTGTGGCGGCTGGAGGCAGCCACCGAACCGTTAAGCCTGGGCAAGCTCCTTAACCTCTCTGTGCCTCCAGATCCCCATCTGGTGACTAGTGAGTGTAACAGTGCTTTCTTCTCCTGCGAGTCCTTGTTTGGAATAAACAGCCTGATGACCATACAGCACTAAGAACATGAGTGTCTGGTGCAGAGAGAACTTTATGTAAGGTTGGCTACTATTATAATCATGATTGAAACTCACTGTTTCGGAAGAGCAGGCAGGTAAAATGGCTGCCTCCTTCTAGGCTTAGAGACATTCTAACACGAACCCCTGAAGGACCTGGACCTTGCAAGGCAGCTAGCCCAAACCCCTCAGCACACAGAATGAACCGGGGTGGGGAGTGACTTATTCAAGGCCACCTGGAAAATCAGCAGCCAAATCAGGACTAAATTTCAGCTCTTCCTGTCCAGACGCAATGTTTTCTCCTTATGTGTGTTTCTTTATACAAACTTAAAAAAATTATTCGAAGAATGTGAGAGAAATCTGCTGTGGAAAACAGATAACAGAAAGCAGAGAGCAGAGGGTCTGTCTGCTTGACGTGGACGCAGAGGAAGAACCATAGCCCTGACGCCTGCTGGTGGGACCCCGGCTCCAAGGAACAGGGTGTGAAGGCCACTGCTCTGGGCCTCAGGTGGGGAGAAGCCATTTCCAGTGTCTCAAGAGAGATGTCTGGGAACCAATCACTGGGGGTCCTGGGTACCGCTCAGCTGCTCCCAGGTCCTGGCCAAGCCGCTCCCTACGTAAGGTTTCTCTCTGTGCAAAGTGGAAGAGACTGCTGTGGGCATCTACTCACATCCCTGCCACCTCCCCGCAATCCAAGTGTGCACGCGAGAGCAGGCCGGGCCAGTGGCAGTGCCCCAGCTCTCTCGCCACTAAGACCAGTTAGGAGTTGAGACCAGGATCCTGCGGAGCCTTTGCGAGGTCTCTCAGATTTTTGAATGAGTGGGGCAGACTGCTCTTTCTCTGTGGTTGAGACAGAGTAAGGGTGTGAAGCCAGAGCTGCCAGCTGCCATGGTTACAGCAGGAGAGGACGAGGCTACTTTCATCATTGCCTCCAGATGAAAGATGGAGGCGAGTCCAGAGGCCCTGGCTGCACTCACCACTCGCAGCCACGCTGCAGCACGTGTTCGATAAGACAACCATGCTCTCTCCTGCTTAGCATGTGTGTCACTAGCTATGCTCCTGGTGGGTTTCTTCACCTGCAGCAAGAGGTCTGTCTAGTAAGATACAGTAAGACTATAAAGTACCTATTACATAAAAAACAAAACAAACAAAACAAAAAACCCACAAAAAAACAGAAAGGAAGACAAACAAGACTGCCAAGCACAGGTCACTGTTCAATACATTGTAGAAGATGGTGCGCCTGGTGCAGTAGCAGTTAGGTCTGTCATTTCTGGCTGAGTGCAGTCCACACACATCCCAAGGACCCAGGTTCGCATCCCAGATGTGTGTGTGTGTGTGTGTGTGTGTGGAACAACCAGGATGCACAACAAAAATAAAAATAAATGAAAGTTCTACTTCCTCCTCTCTCTTCCTGCCTGCGCCTTTCCTTTCAACTTTTACACGAAAGGACGCATATAGATGACAGCATCTAACTTGCTCTTCCCTGGGAAAGGGCTCTAGGAAATCTTTATTAGATGCTGACAGCCTCTAAAGGTCACATAACCTATAATCACGAGAACTGGGAAATATGCTCAGCTAGACCCTTGAACAACGTGGGGGTTAGGGGTGCCAACCAACACACAGTGAACAATTCCAATATACTCCTGACAGCCCCAAAACATCAGTCAGACCTTGGCTTTCTCGGGGATTAGTTTCAAGAGTCCTCGTGGACACCAAAATCTAAGGATGTGCAAGATCGTTAGAGTCGACCTTCCATATGCACAGGTTCTGCATCTAAGACTTCAACCAGCTGACATCTAAATTGGCTGGATCCATCACTGTGGAGCCCATGGGTGAGGAGGCCGAGCTATAGTCACTGAACAAAACCCTCACATAAATGAACCCTCACATTTCAATCCTGTCTTGTTCAAGGGTCAATTGTACCAAACACCCCACAAGGGATTTTTACGGGGGTTTTGTTTTACCTTGAGCTGTTGAAGAAACTCACAGCAATGCCACAGAATGGTCTTGATCTGCTTAATCCACAGAAGGGTGAGATCCTTGGAAAGAGCCAGGGACACATACCAAACCTACAAGCGGGAACAGAAAGGTGTAATGAGCAGGTCCAGTGATGGAATTGTTCCTGTTGGATTCGCTAGGTCCACTGCCATAAAGCAGTGAGGACAAATGAGTGAATCAGCAGCAAACAGGATTCAAACACTAAACCCAAAGATTAAAACAGCCTATGAGGAGTCTACCATCCTGAGTTAACAGGTAAGAGCAGGCTCATGACCCAAGAGCTTCCTGGATAATGAAGAGACTAAGGAAGATCAGTTAGGCTGCCAGCGTTTTTGGCCCATTGTTGATCTGCACATGTAGGTGAATTAACAGTCAAAACACTCTACAAGAACTTTCAGAGCCAAACAGGTGGGCTTGGAGCCCACAGAGACTCCAGCTCCCACCCACTACCCCTTACCTTGGGTTCATTCTCAGCATCCATGCTGCTCAGGATGCAGCGACACAACTTCTCAAATCTCTGCAGAGGCAGAAAAGGGGGTATAAGTTCCAGTTAGTGGAGATGGGGAGAGAAAGGGGCCAGTGTACTGTGGAAACTGGTCTGTGTGGGCACTCGCCAGAGGACTCATACATGTCGTCATATTTAACTCCTTCCAGATGGAAACAGAGAAACAGAAAGGCTATAGACGGGTTCTCAAACTGGTGGTCCACAGGCTGGATAAGACTTACAGGTATTTTAAAAATTGGTATATTTCACACCAAAATCCAGACTGCGGCATCTGTTGCAAATCAAAATCCACCGGGTAAACTGGGTTTGGATTCCTGCAGACTGGCAACTCTCCCCGGCTGTGCTCTCCTCTCCCACTCACCCTTTTAGAAGCCCAGTACTCAGCAGCCAGGGTACTGACTTGTGCCTCACAGGCTGTCATGTCCAAGTGTTAACTGGAAACCAGGGACCTCTAGCTAAAGTCTGAGTGCATTTCCTCCTCTGCAAAAAGGTGTCACCTCAGGGCGCCTACATGTCCTCATGTATGCGATCAAGTGTTCCTCCTTCTCCTGCTGGGCTATAGGGTCCATGAAGGCAGACTTTGCCCCTCATTTTCTTCTGGGGCCCCTGTGTCTAATGGAAAATGAATGCCTCAGCCCTGGTAACCAGAGGCACTCCTGGATGGCACCCTTAGTGCTGCTACAGAGAACTAGCTGCTCCTCTGGAACTGTGTCTAGGCGAATCCATTTAAGCCCAAAAGAACACTCAGCACGAAATGTCACATTAATTACCCACTTGCATGAATCAGAAAACGGAGCACAAAGGCCTCCAGTGTCTTTAAAAAGTCAGAGCAGCAGCCTGCCTACCACTGGCTACAGCTGAGTAGCAGCTGCCCCCTCTGGAGGGACCTGTAGACCCCACTGGCCCTCTGGTGTCCTTACCACTTACTAGGGCTTGTATAACGTCTTGCTTCCTAAATGGCATCTCTCACTCATTTGCTTAACCTGCCTGGCATATGCAGGCAACTGACCAAAAAAGTACCTCTACCAGTGGTGAGAAAAGAATCATGGGATTCCCAGCAGCACTGGGCTCAATTCCTCAAGTCCCAGGAAAATAAAAGGGGTGGGTCTGGGGGGGTAACAGACCCCATTTCTCAGAATGCTGGAAGGCTTCAAGTTAATATAAAACGCTCATAAAGAAGACCCAGTATTGTTTGCTCTTACTACTTTACCTCACTATCCTCTTTCACTTTGAACAAAAACAGCAGTTTCCTGGCAATCTTAAAAATACAAAGTGCACTTCTTTTACTGGACCCGGAGTCATCTGCTTGAAAATGCTCATCGATCTCTCTCCTAGGGAGGGGAGGGTAAAAAAAAAAAAAATTAGGAGTCACAGCAGGTGGAAGGTTTTTCAAGAAATGCAAGAAAAATGCAATCTTTGGTTGTAATTAACTGGGCGCAAGCAAAACCTGTTCCTGGCCCCCACCGGATTTCCTTCTGCAGTCGACACCGACAGAGAAAGCTCCGAACGTGGGCTTGGATGGCCACGGCTGCTCGCTCCCGCTCCTTCTGCACCAGCCGCTCCTCCCGAGCCTGGCGGGCTCTGTCGATGAACCACGCTCTCGAGGTCTGAGACACGGTGAACATGCTTGCAAATTTGCACAAATCCTGCAAGGAAAACAGTGAGAAGCTGGCACAGGTCAGTGTGTGGAAAGCATGCACAAGAAGGGCACAGCACAGAGGAGGGCAGACCTGTGGGTGGAAGCAGAGCTAGGTACTCAAGTCTGCCTCTCAGCTGCGAAGAGGTCTGCTGGCACAAATCCTCACTCTTGGAGCCTTTCATGCCGCTGACCAAAACCAGGCTGCTCTCTCCTGTGTTAATGACATTTCCTTCAGAGAAAGGGCACAGCACCTGGCATGGTATATGGGCTCAGAAATCACTTAATGAATGAAGAAAGCATGAGTCTAGCCTATTCACAACGCTCTTAATTCAAACCAGGCATCCTGTACGTCAAGAGTCCCTCCCTAAGCAGCTGAATTTTCTGAAGTCGTCCACAATATTTGGGGAGCCAACACTGAGCAGTTCATTATTTTTGCAAGTCAAGACTTGAGGAGGAAAAAGAATCAAACATGATTTTACTGTCACCATTATTTTCTTCATTCACTCACTCAACAAATATTACTGGATCTGCACTATACCCAGTACAGAAGCTTTTGGTTTCTTTTTCCTTTTTAGAAGGGTCGTTCTAACACCAAAAAAGTCAAAGGCACTTGATTCCAGAATGCAAGACAATCCATTAAATTGAATGTGTGGCTTTATGAATAGCTTATCCTGTGGTCCTTACAGCCAAGGACCAATGAAGACTTCAGAAACGAACAGTGCCTGCCCACTAACAGGTACTTTCCGGACAGTTTCTACACAAAACATTTTTATTCAAATGATCTCTAACTGTCTCTCCCCAAAGGCACTGGTCCACAGCACCTCCCTTATGGAGATATTTTCCTTAGATGCTTGATAACTTTGTCACTCTACCCAAAATATCTAATCGGTCCAGCAGACAAAAGCACCGAAATGAATTATTCAGAAATCCAGACTTGTGAAAGACAACCTTCCCACCAGGTTACTTCCCTGGGCCGCACTCTGATGAAAACATCCTGAAGAACAAAAAGGTCATGCCAGGCTCCTCCCAAGTCAACACAGAGAGAGACCTGGGTGGCACCTTTTTGGCAATGAGTCACATGTTAATCAAGGCTTTTCCAACAAATGGGTCTCTCATTCCTAATTCTCAAAACAAATGACAGTCCACCCAACCACCAGAGGGAGTATAAGAAAACTGGAGAGAAAAAGGTAGTGGTACTAGCTGGCTATCAGGGAAATGCAAATTAAAACAACAATGTGATATCACCTTACACCTGAGAGACTGGCTATTATCTAAAAGTCTGGAAACAACGAAAGCTGGCAAGGACGTGGAGAAAAGGGAACACTTTTGCATTGCTGGTGGGAGTGCAAATTGGTGCAACCCCTATGTAGAACAGTTTGGAGATTTCTCAAAAAACTGAATATAGAAATCCCATATGATCCTGTCATTCCATTTCCAGGCATTTATCCAAAAGATACACAAGCACCATCCACAGAGATGTGTGGATCCCCTTGTTTATTGCGGCCCTGTTCATAATACAAGAACTGGAAACTACCTAAGTGCCCAACATCAGATGATGGATCAAGAATGTGGTGCACATATACAACGGAAAACTACACAGCCCTTAGAAGAGATGAAACCCTGTCATTTGAATCAATAAGGATGGATCTAGAGGGGATGATGCTAACGAAATAAGTCAACAGAAGATAGATACCAGATGACCTCACTTGTAGGTGGAATGTGAACAGACAAAACAAAGGAACAAATGAAATATAACCAACCCTGAGACATTGGCAACAGAACTGAGGTGACCAAAAGGGAATGGGGCGGGCGGGGCGAATGGTGGCGGAGCCCACTGGACAAGGGGGAAGCATACTCGGTGTTTTGGGGGAGGGCAGGGTGTGTTGAAATATATCTAAGAAATAGGGAACTTATACACAGGAAATAATTTTAATGTGTGGAATAACTACTGCAATAAAAAACAAACAAAAAGAAGGTAGTGGTCTTCTGGATCATTTCCTCTTTGTCCCTAAAGTACAGTCGGGAGAGCTCACCTGAAGACCTGCTTCTGTCACAGGAACAAAAGGTAGTCATTAGTGATCTTGCACAGGGTTCAATTGAGGGCAGCTTCTCACTTCAGAGGAGCTTGTCTTTGCTGGCAGAAACAGAAGGAAAAAACCTAAATTAAGGGTTATGTTTTATAGGTAGGGTATCGTATAACTTTGTCACTAAGTATAAGTAATAAAGAGAAATTCTACACTTATAAAAAGATACCTGCGTTAGTGTGTGCTGGTGGCTCAGGTGTTAAGCCCGTGCCTGGAGCGCAGTCCATATACAAACGGCCTGAGGAACTGGGTTTGTGGCACTTCCTGGGCCAGAGGAGCAACTAAAATGGACAACAACAACAACAAAAAGCTTCTTCCTCCTCTTCCTTCCTGCCTCTTGCCTGTCTACCTTCCTCTCTTTAAAAAAACAAAAAACTCCTGTATTTTGTGTCACTGTTTATTCTAAAGGCTAGAGAGTCTCTCCCTCAGTCCTTACAGTTTAAAGGGAATAGATTGGTAAACAAGAATAATAGAGGGGACAGAATGCTAAAAACCCATTGAAAAGTATGTTTGACATTTTTTAAGGAAATAAAAAAATGTTTCAATGTCTTAGAAAGGACAACAGGGAGGGCTGTGAAACAATTAGATCCCAATTATATAATGAAAAAAATGCAAGTGCACAATAGCTATAAAATGGAGAGAAAATACATCAGCCTGTTAAGAGTAGTTGTTTTGAGGTAGTAGAATTGCAGGAAATTTCATTTTCTTAACATTCCACAGAAAGCACAAGGGAGCAGGAAATGTAAGACATGTGCTCTGGAGCCACATGAACTGGAGCCAGTCCCTAGCTCTCCCAGGTATGCAGGGAGATGTCTCAGAGCCTGTGTGTCTTCACCCATGAATTGGCTGAGAAGCTGATGATGAGGACTAAAGAAGACGATGGTACATCACGCACCTGTCAAGGTGGCTGAGAGTGCAGTCAGTAAGTCTAACTGATCTATTACTTTCATAGACATCAAGATTTTCTTTGTCAAAACTCTTTGGCACAGGCTCCCATCTATACAATCACTAAGGTCTTGCAGGAAATACTGCTTATGTTTTTGCCTGTCTCTGGGTGCACTAAGAGTCATTGGTCCCGTCACTGGGCCCACAGCTTCCTGGCGCTCTTGAGATTGGGTAAAAGAGCAGCCCCAAGGGCCTGAGCCATGAACCTAACAGTGTGCGCTTTCCTTTACATATACAGTCTCTCATTGGATGTGGGGGGGCACGTGGCAACAGGGAGCCTCTTTCCAATGGGAAAAAATGAGAGGCTGCATGCACATTGTGACTAAATACCTGCAAGACTATCTTAAAACTTTCACAGGGATGTGGAAGGAGAAAATCCTTTCCTTGATCTTATCATCCCCTTAGCGATGCTCTATGGAGGTTTCTGGTTTCTACCTTATGATAGTCTACACTTTGCAGTTTTTCTAATTCTTTTATTTACTTCCTCCCCCTGCAGAGTGTCTACCACAGTTCATTGATCAAATAAAACAACGAATTACTTATTTGTTAAGTATTTACTTAGCTGAATGCTTTGGAGAAGTAAAGGCTGTATGTAGCAGAAAAAGCCCGAGACCAGAGATAGCCGCCTCTGGTTCTTTTTCGTGCTGATTCTACCTCATGTGGCCAAGTTACTTTCCTAGGCCTCATCAGTTTCCTTATTTGCAAATTGAGAATAATACCTACCTCCTTGGATTGCTAAAAGGATTACATGAAACATTTCCCCTTCTTGTATATCAATTCAGTCCTCACAATGTTATGATTAGGATTGAATGGGAAAATATTAATAAGAAGTATCTGAAAGCAGACAGCACACAAGTGAGCTTTACTGGACTGCGGTTAGGAAGCATACAATTCAGTTGAGGAAAGAATGATATAGGCAGAAAGATCAGGAAACAGGGTTGGTCATAACCAAGATCATTTGAAAAGCAAAAGGAAAATATGTTAAGCACCCACTGTGTGTCAAGTCCTTTCTAAGTCATCTAATAAAGACAGCAATTCTTTCAGAAATTCATTAATACATCCCATTGTCCAAGGAGACCAGGAGGAAGGACAGAGTCAAGATTTTAATACTAAGACAGAACTCAAGACTCTTCTCTACTCAAAATCAGTCTTTTCTGAATGAGGCGAACTTCATTGAGAACTACGAAAGCGTACGACAGACCACAGTATTGTCCCAAGATGAAGACAATACCAACTGCTGACTGAATCCAAGTGACTTCCACCTGTGTGATGGGATTTGCTGGGCAGACAGGTTTAATAACCACCAGCATTTCTTAAGGGAGGCTCATGTAGGACACTGTACAGATACTTAACCACTGTCTTTTCGATAGCTCCATCGTCTCAATAGTCTAATTTCTTAAGATTAAGCAACAGAACTTAGACTATTAGTAATACCCTTTACTGAAGGAGACACCTATCTAGTTGGGTGTTATTCTCAATCTCACCTTCACATGGAGAAAAAGAACTGCAGAGGGGGCAACGGTTGCTGGGCTCCTGATTTAAACTCACCATCTAACTCCAAAGCACTCATTTGTAAGTGAAACAGACAAGGCCCCTCGCTCACTGAACAAGGAAAAGCTGAGCATGCATGGCTGCCCTTGGAACTAAGAGTCGGATTACCAGCAAGTTCTTCTTTATTGCCATCGCTGGGCCAGCAGCCTGTACTGACAACTGAGTTGGGTGTCAGGCACGGCACTAAAATGTGTATTTTTACAACACCTTCTGTCGAAAGGAACTAACCAGTCCACTTTTCGGCGGAGGAAACTGAGGCTCGGAGCAGTGAAGGAACTCACCCACCATCACACAGCGAGTGATTAGGTTCCGAACTGCTGTTTGGGTGACTCCTGAGACCCGATGTCTTTCCTCAGCATCAACAACTTAACAAACCTTCTTCACCCATCATCAGTCCAGTTAAAAAGACCTATCGGCCCAGAGGTGAAAAGAAGTAGAAGGGATCACGAAGAGGTCCCCGCGGAGCCCGAAAGTTAGTCTCCAGCCCCCGCACCGCCGAGCAGCCGAGGCAGGGACGCGACCCCGGGGCCGCCTCCCTCACAATCCCGACCCCACCACCTGGAGAACCCACGACCCTGTTCCCACCCGCTACCCGCAGACCGTCGACCTTTGTCCGCTCGAAGTCCCCGCGATGGGGACGGGCCGCAGCTGCCGCCGCCTCAGCCCAGCGCCCCCGAGCTCCGCCAGACCCGGGGCCGCGGCCGAGGTCCGACCGCCGTCTTGCCCCGGGGTGTCCACGCTCAGAGTTCCGCCGAGAAGCAACGCTTGAGTTCCGGGAATCGATAGTTCCGCAGAGCTTCTGCGTCCGGGAATGACAACGTCCCTACACCCTGTCCTCTTCCGGGGGAGCATTCAGCAGCGGGATGAATGCCTGACCCCGCCAGCAGGGAAGCAACCCGCTGCCGCCGCGGAGCTCGGAAGGAAAGCACCTGACGTCTAGCGGCACACCGGAAACTTTAGGACCGTGCCCACTGCGGGGCGGAAGTGCGCCGCGGACGTCGGAAGTCACTGCCCAGGCCCCGCCTTCGCCCCCGGCTCGCGCTCGCTGGGTGTTTCCTGCCTTCCTCAGTCCGGGTTTGGAGACTGCGGCGTTCTCCGGCTTTTCATGGTAAGGAGGGCGGCGCCCAGGCACCGGGGGTTCGCGGGGCGCCGAGAGAACAGGGCCGCGGTAGAGTAGAGGGGGAGGGAGCCAGAGGAGGGGCTGCGATGGGGGCCGTCGGTAGGGGAGAGGGGGCCGGGGCTTGGAGGAGGTGGGCGAGGCCAGGGCTGGGGGAAGGGCTTCGGGTGGAGAATTGCGGGGTCTCTAGCTTTGGGTAATCGGGGAATGGCTTGTGGGCCTGGGGAATGAGTCGGTTCAGGGGTGAGTGCTAGAGGGCAGGGAGGGAGGGAATCTGAATCTTGACGGTGTGTTGGAAATGGGAATTGGTTCTGAAGACAACAAAGGGATGCCTTTGAAAAGGATATTTGGGGTAGAGAATGAGGATTTTGGGGGTGCTGCGACGGAGAATCGTTAGGCTACGAGAAGGCGAAGCGAAATTTCTTGAGGGCAGAGCGCTGGGGCTTTTGAAAGTTGGGGCAGCACCAGCTGGGTTTCTGGGACGTGGGGAAGGGGCGTCTGGATGTGTCTGAAACCCAGGTAGTGGAGGAAAGAAACGTGGGCGGGGCGGGGGTGCCTCCCCGGAGTCCAGCGCCTGGGGACCTCTCTAGTCACTTCCGTTGAGGCCCAAGGTGACCACACCTAAAGAGTTGAGGTGTCTCCCATGCTGTCTCCCAGCTGTGGGAAGGTTTCTGTTTGCTTGGGAACCTTCCATGGTCTGTTCTTGAATAGCTCCCTGGCCCTAGGTGAGGGTAACCAAAAATCAGGTCAGATCCTCTTCTGACTGATTTGCCCCGTCTTTGCCCTGAAATTTGCAGGCCTTAGGGAAGATCAGTCCCAGGGACACTGCTAAAGAAGAGTGAGTCAGCCTGTATCTGACTTTGGTGTCTGTGTGTGCAAAATAAGGACCACTCCAGGGAAGAGGCATAAGCTGGTGGTTCTCAGACTCGGTCCCCAGAATAACAACAGCAGCAGCTTTACCTGGGTACTTGTTAGAAATAGCCAGCTGTCCATGCCTTACCCAGACCACTGAATCAGGTGGCGGCCTGGCCCATCTGTCTTCTCTAACCAGTTCCGCAGTGTATTCCAGTGATTTCTTGACTGGGTTATCTAATGCAAGGGCCAGGGGGTCGGAGTCAAAAGACCATTATGGTTTTGACTCCATTTTCCTCTAAAAAGTGGGATTGATAGCATTTTCCCTGCCAGATTGCTGAAACAGTCCAATGGTTTGTGCGCTGAGAAACACAGGAAGAGAATGTAATCCAGCTGAACACTCGGTAATAGCAATAGCTGTCCTACAAGCAAGTTTTGGATGCAAAAGAATACTCCAATTATCTGACTGAATTTCATTTGGTGGAAATGGATCAACAGACTTCTGAGTTGTAGGAAGTTTTAGAATTTACCTCATGGCAGTGATTCTTAGATCTAGCTATTAAAGAAACACCTTCACTTCGTGGCTCTGGACTCTGGCTATAGATTAAAATCGTCTGAAAAGCTTTTTAAACACTGTAGTTACTGAATTGCCCCACCCCAGTCCTTGATCAGATTAATTGGTCTGGGTGAAGCCCAGCATCACCCAGGCGATTCTAGTACAGGGAACCGTAGGCATTAAGGAAAGCTCGAGGAACACAAGGAAAAATGCACTAAGGAAAGGGAGCCGAGTGCTGTAACATTTCTTCTCCGAGGGCTGTCACGAAGGTGTGGCCTGAGGTAAATTAAATAGGAAACTGCACTTGGTGGGCCACTTGTCTGAGAATCACCGAGGAAGTGGTGGAGCTGGGACCGCAGTCAGTTCCTCGTTGTCAGACTTTCCAGGCCCATGTCGGGGGAGGCAGTTTCACCGAGAGCTGTGCAGGAAACATCTAAGGGTGAAGATGGGTGAGTTTCTTCTTTGCCTGGGTGTCCTTTCAGACCTATGAATTCCCCCCCACAGACTGGTTTTTATTTTTTAAACAGGCATTTAGTGTTTACTGTCTGACTCTGAAATTATGAAATGTAGGGACTTGCTTTTGATGCTTTGCTTTTGATGCTTTGGCTGGTTTTGGATCTGATCAGGAATTTACCCGGCCAGTAGCGCAAGAGGTTGGGCAGGCCTCCAGCATCAGGAAGTTGAATGTAGGCTCTTCAAGGTGTGCGGAACTCTTTAGAACAATCGGTTGCAGTCTTGCCTGCACACTGGAATCACCTCCGGGGGGTGGGGGGTTACAAAAGAAATGTTGGCCACACCCCCGGGCAAATTACATCAGGATTTATAATGGATAAGACCAAGACATTAGTGTTTTTTTAAAGTGAGAGCCAGTGTTGAGACTCAGCAGCCGACTCCAGATAGGAAACAGAAGCCTTGATTTACCACCTAATTGGAAGAAACTTCTTTTCTGATTGAAAACCTCCTCATGTGTTAATTACCTCTCTGCTTTTTGTAACCGATTTTGTTCTCTCCTGCCTCCCCAACCTGATGAATAATGAAATCACCCCTCTGGAATAAGTTAAAAAAGCAGGATCCCCGTAAGGATGGCTGCGGAGTCCGGTGCAGAGGTTTGCTGTGAGAGACTCGTAGTTGTGAGGACGCATTGCTTTGTGTCCTCAGCTCACTGTAACTGAGGCTCAGGGATATGAACTTGGCCAGAACCTTTTCTCCAAGGACCGCTCCTTGATCCAGGTGACCGAGTGACCTTTGGAGGACGGGGCTCCTGAAAGGTAGAGCTTCCTCAGTCTGCTCTGGAGTCTCGAGCTAGGTCAGGGTGGCTTCTGCCTTTATCTCTTAGTAATTCAGTTGGATATCAGTAGAGCTGGAAATAGTCACCGAAGAGAAGACCATTTGAGATTTTGAAAGCATTCTTGGGTAGTCATTGTTTGAGTGTCTGCTCTGAGCCGGGAGTACTGAATGTCTGGACTGGCACCCCCTCAGCAGCTCTGGACGTGAGGAGGCACCACTGTTGTCCCCGTGTGATAGACCGGATGAGACGACTGGCCTCAGCTCCCATGGCTGGTTAAGTGCAGGGCTGGGGCCTTCAACTCCTGTTTGACTTCCAGACCCAGAACTTGAACCATCTTGCCTCTCATCTTTTCTGGGGTTTATTCTGTGTGCGTGTGTTTTCTCATGACGGGGGCGTGGGACCCTCCTTTCACAGTGTGTGTGTCATAGCCCTGTGTATACCCAGGATGACCATTGACAAGTCGTGAACTGGCAGGCCTTGCCTACGTCCTTCTCCTGCGCCACCACTGACCCACCTGTCACAACTCACTTTGGGAAGTGACTTGATTTTTGTGGGCTGCTGTGTGAGAATTCACAAAATGGAAAAAACCATAGCCTGCTCCAAGCTTGGTTGGGTTCAGTGTTTGTGTGGGGCGGTAGAGTCGAGTCAGCTGTGGTATGCCACTGTTCCTCTGGGTTCTGCATGGAAGGGGGCGTGGAGGGGTTCTCTGTGGCCGTGGAAATGATCTCTCTTGATTGGAGTGGGGGCTACATAGATGCCTGTATTAACCAAAACTCACCAAACTGTTCAATTAAAATACACTTTATGGTGTGCAAATGAGCTCTAAAAGGGTATCGGAAACCAAAAATGTATGTATACTTTTTGACTTTTTTGTCTATTTCATGATAGATGCCTTACAAAATGGTCGACCATTTCCCAAAACTATGTTTGTGTAGATTGAGATCTGAGAAGCATGTTTAAAAAAATATTTCCATTTTGGAGCAAATTTCCTTAACGGCCCTCTTCCCCCTCCTCCAAAAAAAACCAAACCCCCAACTTTTGATTTTCTCCCTCAGGTCTTCAAAGTCTTCAGAAACGCTTTATTCCCATAAGCTACTTTTGCTATCCTGCACGAAGCGTTTTTCCTATAGGAAATGGTTGGTGAGAACTGTTAATGTTGGGTCTCTGGGGACTGGTGTCAAAAGAAACTTGGAGGGAGGCTTCACCGCTTCCTCTTGGTCCTTTTAGGTTTGGCATCAGGCCACAGAGCCCCAGGTGACTACGCTGAAGCTTTTGAAAACTTCCCTTCTTGTGGCGGTGTCACTTGAAGCAGGAGCAGTGCTCTCAGAAAACACTTGCTTCCCGGAGGCCGTGCTCTCTGTTTGGCTCTGCGGCCCCCACTCCCCAGCCAGTGATTTCCAGCCACTGTTCTGGGGGATGGAGGTTGAGAGTTGGCTCCCACTTAGTCTCCTGCCCCAAAGGAAAGTGACATGTGTTTGACCAATCATAACTAATTCATGCCCACGATGGGGAATCTGGGGAGGATTGACAGGCATAAATAATTTTGACAACATTCCTTTTTTTTTTTTTGGAAATCAGAAAAGAGTTTTTAAAAAGTTTCATCCTTTTTCATGTCCTCCAACCAAAACCACAGGACTTGCCTCTAGTCAAAACAAAGCTGGGATTATTTCCCCCTTGCCTTGAGGGAGAATGCTGGGGGTCTCAGAAGGGTTTGGTGTGCTGGGTGATTGGGGAGAGACCTCAGGGAAGTGGACTTTGCTCTGTGTTGGCTGTGAATTCTGTGACTGGGTCTGAGTAAGCCCCTCTTTTGAAGGTGGGAAGAGTAGAATGGTGCTAAAGCTGGAATTGGTAAAGGAGCAGCAGTGACTCTGGGCAGGGTAAGGCAATGTTTGCTTATTTTTCTGTTTTGGACAGTGTTCTCGTTTTTGTGACCATGCTTGGACGTAACTGCAGAGCAATCTTGTTTGTGTTTGGATTCGTTGGTCTCAGTGACCTTGTCTGATAGCAGTGAGCTGTCAGTCTCCCTGCTCGATGGGACCCCAAGGCCTCGCTGCGAGTGACAGGCCAGCCCTGGCTGTCGGGCACGCCTTCTCAGAGCTGCCCAGATTCCATGAAGAGCCCGTTCTGGACAGCTCCCCAAGTGCTGGGCTTTTACCACTTGGTTCAAGAAACAGTTTTTAACTACCGATGTGACCAGGTGTCAGTCTCCTTTCCTAGGCCTGCTGACATCAGACGCTGTTCCTCTCTCGAGGTGGGCTGAGCGTTGGCGGTGCTCTTGGGGAGCCTGCCGCGGGGTCCTTCTGTCTGGGGCAGTGCTTCCAAAAGGCTTTGTGTCGGTTTGGTTCTCCCTGTAGAAAGTGTGAGGAGTGGCTGTGGGGTCCACGCAGGTTCATGAAAGTTTCGCTGTGACTCCACGGAAAGGTGGCGCTTGCAGCGGCTCAGGGGTGCGTGGCGCCCGGGAAGGGGCTGGACGGCGCTGCAGGATGCGGCCAGGGCGGTGGCAGAATGACGTTCTTGTAACGCACAGGTCTGTTTGGGGCTGACTGGGAACGTGCGCCCCTCCTCGGGCAGCTCGCTCCCAGTCCCACTCATTGCTGCTGCGCTGGCCTGGGTGGCCTCTGACTGTCAGCTGAGCCAGAAACCCAGGTCAGCATGGCAAGCACCTTCACGTGTTCTTGCTGCTTTTCAGAAGGGGAGGTGCAGGCAGAAAGAGTGGGAAGAAGCATTTTATGTTTTCACTTAGTTCATGTTGTTTGTTCCCCACCGACCTGGGATGCGAACCTGGCTCTTCGGGGTGTATGTGGTGCTGACTTAACCGCTGCTCCACTAGGATGCACCACAAACTTTTAAAAATATACTTGGATCAAGCAAAACACATCTAGAGGCCAGGTTCAGCCCATGGGCTGAAGGAGGTAAACCAGGCCTGGTTCATCCCTCTGGTCACCCTGTGTCTTCTCCCCCGTAGGAAGAAATGTCAGGAGAAAGCGTGGTGAGCTCAGCGGTGTCAGCGGCCGCTACCCGCACCACTGCCTTCAAAGGCACGAGTCCCAGCTCCAAGTACGTGAAGCTGAACGTGGGCGGAGCCCTCTACTACACCACCATGCAGACGCTGACCAAGCAGGACACCATGCTGAAAGCCATGTTCAGCGGGCGCATGGAAGTGCTCACGGACAGCGAAGGTAGGCCCGCCCTCTGGACGCCGGGCGTGCTGTGGTCGAGGGCTTCGGTCCAGCTCTGAAACCCACTGTGGAGCAGGCGTGCCGCACGCAGGCCCAGACTGCAGCTGTGCACAGTGTTACCATGATGTGCAGGGAGCGGACGCGTGAGTGACGGGCGGACTCTGAGGCGCCGGCCGTCGCTCTCTCTGGTGCAGACCATGTAACGCCCAAGGACCTGGGTGCGCAATGCAGGCCACGTTAGAAAAAAAAATAGAGTAACAGGGTGGGGGGACCGGATCTGCCTGGGGGTTGTGGAAAAGGAGGGCTTGTTTGAGGAAGTGACATTGAAGCCAAAACCTGAGCTGAGTGGAATCAGCCAGACGAGGCCTTGTCATCTTAGCGGCTGATGTGCCGTGTGGATGTCCTCTAGGCCCCGCTCTGAAGCAGGCTGCACAGCTGCCCTGGCTGGTTTCTTTCCAGTTCTCTGATGACGCTCTGCCTTCAGAGTGAAACTCAGGAATGGAGCCCAAGTGTTTTCTCTGGAGAAGACTCAGACTGGCGTTGAGTCACAGCTGCCCCTTTCGTAGCTGGTGATCTAACCAGGTGGCTTAACTGGCCGGTGTCTCATTTTCCCCAGCTGGTGAAATGAGCAGAGGGACACCCACCTTGAGGGGCTGTATTTGATACACGCAGCGCATTTTCTCCCTCTCCTGACATCACTCTTGTCCGTAAAAGGCAAGGTATTGTTTAAAATGGGCTTACCAGATCCACTCCTACCCACCTGGAACAGTCGGAGAGCTGTGTCCCGTGTGCCCGCAATTCCAGCCGAGGAGAACGTGGGTGTGCGAGTGACATGGATCCGGGCTTCAGAGTATTTGGTGTTTGTTTTTAATTGTTTTGTTTCCAAGGAAAGGTGCAGGCAGGAGTGAGGGTGAGCAGAGGCAGGCAGGTAGGCAGGAAGAGAGAGGAGGAAGAAACACTTTATTTTTATTTAGTTGTTCATCTTGGTTGTCCCCTGGCCCTTGATGTCCTTATCTGACAGCATTTGGGGCGGGTCCTCTGAGCTTTAAAAATGGCCCTCTCTTCCATTCCCTACCCCAGGATGGCTTAAGGCCAGGCCGAGCACAGCCTGGCTGACCCTTCCTTACTGCTTCCGAGACTGGCCTCCGTGCTGGCGCCCCTGCCTCTCCAGGGACAGTGGCTCCTGGGAAGATGACCAGTATTGATACAGCAGGTGGGCTTGGGGACCTCAGCCCGATGTGTACTGTTCATTCTCTGATCCTAAGAGGGGCCAAGCGAGGCCTGCCCACTAGTAGGGTCCCTCTGCGTCCTAGAGAGGGCCAGACAGCAGGGCCTAAGGTTCTGACTCCTGGTTTCCTGGAACTCAGAATGCTAGCCCAGCAGCAGGTAAATGCCGTGCCACCCCAGAGCTAGAGCTGCCTTCGTTGTCTCACGCAGAAAACAAGATTTTTAAGAGTGGGCGGAGCCCCTCTGCTGTACCACACCCTGCAGTACTGGCTGTATTTGTGGAAATGAAGACAATAGCCTCCCAGCTGCTGGAGGAAGCAGGCCTTGTCTGAGAACCCAGGATTGTTTCTGCATTTCTCCCGTCCTGCCCAGTCCGGTGGGACTCAGGAAAAGCAACCGAGTGGCTTCTAAAGCCAAGTGGAAGCCTCATCTCCTTGAAAGCCTTCACCTGGGTGACCTCATGCTGTGTCACAAAAGACACAACCCCCAGGCTCCCCGTCCCCCACTGGGAGAAGCTTGACCACGGTACCTGCCCTGGCTTCTAGACACCTGCAACCGCGGGCCCCTTCCCCAGATGCCTGGAAAGCCCAGCACCCCAAGAAGCATGCTGTCTGACATGCCACACCGTGGCCCTTTCTATTTTCCTGTGCCCAGCCCCTTGCTTTTGAGATGAGCCCACCAGCTGGCATTTTATGGGTATGATTCCGTGTAAGTCTCACTACGCTTTGAGGGGTGGGCACTGTTGGAGCTTGCTAAGTGAGAAAGCCACGTCCCAGGTGAAGTGCACTCAGAGCTTCAAGGCTAGAAAAGGTGACGTTGCTTTTCTCCTGGACTTGGCTGGCTCTCGTTTTGGTTTGGTGTGGGCACTGCCCCGGGGCCAGGTTGTCCGAGTGAGCAGCAGCCTGCGCTTCAGCCCCTGGTTTCCTGCCAGAGCCCTTTGCGCCCCCTGAACGCTGTCAGACTGGGTGTCCCGTTTTCAGTCGGTGCGGGCCCAGCAGAACAATCCTGGCGGCCCCTGGTGAGTGTGCTGCACAGCCTGATCTGTGGCCTCAGTGCTGCGCATGTGCGCCCACAGGTCTGCAGGGTCGATAGACTCCCTGCGTCTCCCGATTCACCCCGGGCATCGCGCATGACACCTCCCTGCAGTGAATTTGGCCACAAACAGATCGAAATGCCAAGTGCAGCTTAGCCAGGCTAGTGAACCCAGCAGTATGGCCTGTCTGAAGAACAGGGTCTCTGAAGGCCCAGACTGTGTGTTTCATGCAGACAGAAGTCTCTGAAGGACACGTGAGACACTGGTGGCTTCTGGGATGGCTCCAGGGGTCCAGGTGGAGGGGGGGGGTGTAAGTCTTTGACTGCATGTCCTTCCTCCTGAGTGTACCACGTGTGTACTGTGTGCTCATACCCTGCAGAGGAAAACGGGTGTGGGAGTGAGGTGGATCTGGGTTTCAAAACATTTTGGTTTTTGTTTTAAAGAAAAGGTGCAGGCAGGAGTGAAGATGAGCAGAGGGAGGCAGGCAGGCAGGAAGAGAGGAGGAAGAGGTGCTTCATTTTTATTTGGTTGTTGCCCCTGGTTGTCCCCCTGGCCCTGGGCTGTGAACCGGGACCTCGGGACGTATGCGGACTGGAGGTGGCTGACTCACCCGCTGCTCCCCAGGGCCCGCCGGGTCTGGGTTAAGCCTAACTCTGTCACCTGCTAACAGTCACAGCTGGCACTCGAGCTGTTTCTTTGTCCCACTTATTGGTAGCGTGCCGTCAGGCGAGTTACTCCCTGCGCTGGTTTCCCGAAGTTGTAAGCGATGCTTTTCAGGGCTGTGACAGGGACTGAATGAGGACACCAGGAAGCAGTCAATAGGTGTCCGGCACATCGGGAGACTCCGGAAGCGGGGACTGTGACTTATGGCTGTCGCCCTGCCTGGTGCGCGCTGTAGAGGGAGGGAAGCGCCGGGAGGCACCGTGGACCAGCAGGGCTTCGCCGCGTGCTGGGACACGTGGTGGACCCTGGCCTTGAGGGCTGAGTGCGGTGGTTCCATGCCAGCCCCTCCCCGGGGGCGACCTTCTCAGCGCAGTGACGCTGGCTGTGAGCGGACCTTTCGCAGCCGCCTCCCTAGACAGGTCCAGCGCTGACAGCAGAGCCCCGCCAGCGTGGCAGTTGACCAGGGATTTGGGAGGCGTCTTTGGTGGGAGGAGTTCATCCAGCGCTCAGCAGCAGTTCCTTCTTCACCCTCTTCTCGGGCCAGTGCCTCTTCGGTGGCCCCCAGTCTCTCACACGTGTTTAAAATGAGAGCACGTAAACTAGATCAGAGAGAGCCGTTCATCTAATCGCCAGCACTCGTCGCCCAGAAAACCAGCGGGGTCAGCGTACGGTGTGGCGCGGGCTCGAGCAGCCCGGGGCACCTGGGGGTCCCCAGGCCGCCTGCCCTTGTCAGATTCTCAAGTACACCAAGAGCTTTGCAGCCGGGTCGTAGAACAAGCCCCCGCTCCCCTGCTCAGACACAGTAAAGCGTTACCTCCCCGACAAGGCCTCCGCCCTTCTGGACGTCACCGCAGCCCGACTCGAGGTCCGTAGGGGATTTCAGCCTTGGCTGCACAGTAAATCCCCTTTGGAGCTAAATCCTGAAGCCAGGGGTTCCCTGCCCTCCCCCACCCCGTGCACGAGCGGGGAGTGGTGGGGCTAGAGGCTTTTAAGACCTCCCTGGGGGATTCCGGCGTGCGGCCAGGAGTGAGACATCTGGGTGGGGCTGTTCGTGGGTGCTCTTCCCCTTCTACGGCTTTGTGTCCCTCAGCCTTGCGTGGCTGCTGTGCTCTAAGCATGTAGATGGTGTTCTGCGTGCAGCCCTTTTGCTTCTGCTGTGCGCAGCCTGCTGCCTGTGAAGTCAGTCCACGAGTAAACGCATGGTGCCAGCGTCTCCCGGCCTAGAACGCACGTGGACCCGTGTCGTGTCGCGGTTGTCTGGACCGTTTCTGGCGCTCGCCTCGAGGAAGAGCCCCGGTCCCGAGCTCTCCCCATGTGCCTGTGAGTTGCTCTGCATAGCACTTCTCAGCCTTTGCCAGGTCACGGCACACCCAGAAAATCACTTTTACTTGGGTAAGTCGAGAGGCTCCAGATGCCCCCTGCCGCCTCAGGGCCACAGCGGTGAGCCCTTCCCCGGCGCTGGAAGCTGCCCCGGAGTTGCTCCCGGGGCGTTGGGTAGCACGGCGGGCTGAGTGTTTGCCAGCACCGGGCACTTGGGCCTTCTCATTGCCGCCAGCCTGCTGGTGAGAGCGATGCTGCGTGTCCAGCATCTCCCAGCTCCCTTGCACTGGGCCCCCGGTATACTCACTGGTCACTTGTGTCTCACTGTTGAACTGCCCAGCTGCATCTTTTTACACCTTTTTCTTCTTGCTTTGTAGACGTGTATATTCTGGACCGTATGTCTCTGCGGTTTTTGTTGTAAATATCTTCTCCCGGGCTGGCTGGTCTTCACTGAGCGGAGTGGCGTCCTCGTACCCCAGTGTTTACATTGAGGCCTTTGACCTTGGAGGTGTTCAGCCAGCGGAGTTTTGACCCTCAGGGGACCTTTGGTAACCTTGAGACATTTCTGGATGTCACAGTTTGGGTGTGGGGGTGCTAGTGGCGTCTAGCTCACATTTGTAACGAACCTCTGAGGCCTTATGTCAGGCGCCTCTGGGACCCACAGAATCTAAGTACCTTTATATGGAGGTAGAGGTTGGTGCAGAGGAGGCTTCGGGGGAGGAGAGGGGAGACGCACATTGTGCTGGTGGTCGGAGAGGCCCGGCCCCCAACCACCGGGAAGCCGCAGCCTCCCCTCCAGGTCCCACACGCTGCTGCCGCCCTGGCCTCCAGCCTCCAGCAGTGGCAGTGAGGTGGAATGTGGTATGGGGCGTGGTGCTGCTGCCTTGGGCACCCGCAGTCCACATGCACCTCAAGGACCCAGGTTCTCGTCCCAGGGCTGGGACAACCAAGATGAACAAGTGAAATGAAGTGCTGCTCTTTCTCTGCCTGCTGCCTGCTGGCCTTCATTCCTGTGTCTGCCTTTCCAGGGAAGAGACCCGTCTCAGACTCCCACCTGAGCGCTGCCAGTAGACCCACGCCGTGCCCTACGCTTCCTGGGCATTTCTCATCACATGGCAGCTAGAGGGGAGACGGGTGCATCCTGGGGCCCCGTCTGCATGCCCGGGCTCGCAGCCTGTGACTGAAGCCCCTAGAACGAACTGCTAGATAAACACAGAACTTCTTCCTCCTCTCTCCTTTCCTGCGTGTCTTCATTCCTGCCTGCTTCTTTTCTTTAAAAACAGAAACAGCCGGAAGGATAGCTGTGCACACAAGGGTGTCCATCCACGTGGAGCCTGGGGTGGGAGGGTAGGCTTTGCTGTGGGCCCAGCATCTGGGCGCTGGAGTTTTTCAGTTAGATCAGCAGTTTTGGTGAGCTGCGGTCAGCAGTTTCGGAGGAAGGGTATTCTGTCTCCTCCTTGGTAGGTCCAGAATATGCCCAAGGGGCTCAAAATGCCTGTTGCACAATGTCTCTTCTCTTGTTTTCTGTCGGGAGGGCTTGCATGGTTAGTTGGTCATAAATCTTTATACCGCTCGGTGTGTCATCGTTCCTTGGGGCCCGTATGCTAAAGATCTGAGGTATGGAGCTTAGTTACCGTCAGGTGGTTGGAGTTGAAATGCAGGCCGCGGTCAGTTACAACTGGACAGGCACTAGGAACAGGCAAGTAAAGCCTGCTGTACCTTGTCCTCGCTGTCTTAGTACCTTAATGCCAGCCACGTGGGGCACCCTTCTTAGAAATGCAAACTGCTGGACAGAGGAGTAAGTGAAACAACTTTGTCATCCAGCAAGTAGGCCGAGAGCTGGGCTCCCACCCAGGCCGCCTCTAACCACTCCCCAGCCAGTCAGAGCTTCGGGCTGGCGCCCCGCCTGCTGTACACAGACCCACCGTCCAGCCTTGCACAGCCTTCCCGAGCGGCCAGTGTGCTTCCCCCTCGCCAGCAAGGAGCTGCCAGACTTCCATTTGCTTTTCCACGTGCTGGCCTTTGACTGGCTGTTTCAAAGGGGTGGCTTCTCCTTGGAAGGCAGCTGAAGTATTTTGAAGTCAAATGCTAACTGAAACCTCATGGGGAGTGCGTCTAGCCTCTTTGCCCTTATTTGTCCAAAGTATGATTCCCCCACCACAAGCATTTCCTGATGGCATTCTTGAGCCCGAGCCCAGCATCATGGTCCGCCTGTTCGTGTAGGAAACGCTGGCCTGTCACTTGGATAATTGATTTCAGGGCCAGCTCTTTCCAGCAGCTGACTTGTCCGTGCATCAGAGGCCTGCGTGTTTTCTTCCAGAGTTCAGTCAGTTGTCTTTTTTCTCAAAGGCTGAGGTTCCACTTGTCTTCATTCCTGTGGAAGGAGTTTTCCCATAAGTTTCTTGATATTTGTGGTCAAGTCCTGCCTAGCTCACAGGGAATGTCCGTAAACCTCTCCGAGCCTCTGGAAAGTGGGGGGAATGAGCCTCCATACCTGCCCTCTGTTGGGGACAGGCTAGCACTGGACCCTGGCCTACGCAGAGACTGCGGATGCTGGTGCCCACAGGCTGGTGGTCAGTCATTGGGAAGATCAGACGTCCTCCACACCTGCCCTCTGTTGGGGACGGGATAACACTGGACCCTGGCCTATGACGCAGAGACTGCGGGGCTGGTGGTGCCCACAGGCTGGTGGTCAGTCGTTGGGAAGATCAGACGTCCTCCACACCTGCCCTCTGTTGGGGACGGGGTAACACTGGACCCTGGCCTATGATGCAGAGACTGCGGGCTGCTGGTGCCCACAGGCTGGTGGTCAGTCATTGGGAAGATCAGACGTCCTCCACATCTGCCCTCTGTTGGGGACAAGATAACACTGGACCCTGGCCCAGAACAGCCTGTGGGTGTGTGAGGTTTGCTCGGGGGTAGATTCATGAGAGTTTCATTAAAAGATGAGTTTACCGTTCTTTAAAAATCAGGTTGCACAGAAAAATCTGGACTTCTGGCCATGCCTGGAACATCACAGCCCTGGGCCCTCATTCCTGCCGGCCGCTGTTGGCTGAGAGGGAAGAGCCCTTCTTCTCTGGGGGTCCCTGCCCACCTGCCCTTCTCCATGCTGCTTGTGGAAGGCCCTATAGACACCTGAGCTGCATAACAGATGCTTTGTTGTCCCGGATGTAGAAGGAAGTGGTGACACGGTGTCCGGGGGTCACCAGGGGTCAGGTGATGTGATTTACCATGTCAGTGAAGGCCTCTTCCGTCAAACCAGGCTTTGACTCCAGGCCACACGTTTGTATTGTGTTCGCTCTTATTGGAGACTGTTCTTCTCGCCCCGGAAACCAGAGTGGTGTGGAGGCTCCGACTGGACGGCTCTGGAGGGACGAGAGCAGACCCGGGGCCCAGGAGTGGGGGTCTGAAGGCTAACTTGAAGAAGAGTGTGGGAATGGCCTTGTTAGCAACTCTCCTGGTGATGGTTGCAAAGGATCAGGCCGCGTGGTGCCCTGGAGCCCCGAGGGGGCTGCATGGGGGTGGGGGCGCGGGCCCTGCTTGGATCTGTGACTTGATAGGAAGCTCCACCTGATGCTCTTGCCCGTGGCTGCTCTGTGCCACTGACCTGGGGCGTCAGGAGGACTCAGCACAGCTCAGAGGTGTTGGGAGCAGAAATGTAGCCCGTCTCCCAAGTGGAGCAAAGGGAGCTGGAGAGTTGGGGTGAGAAGTGCTGATTCCTGTCGAAGCCGTGTAACTGCCGGGCGCGCTGGTGTCTTCTCTCTCACTCGGGGAGTCTGGAGGAGGTTGCCCAGTGGCGGGGAAGGCGGGGACTTCTCTATCTGGCTTCTTCCTTACGTGCCACATTTTCTACAAGGCTGACTTGGTCTTTGCTCCATTCCTTCCTTCTTTTTCCTGCTTCCTTCACTTCCCAGGCTCCAGCTCGTTTCCTCCTCCAGATACCGCCCAGTGGCATTGACGGTTTGCAGAGAAAGTTCCATCCCACCCGCTCTCCGGTGGAGAAGGCCCGCTGGGAGATGGCAGAGCACATTGATGAGTGAAAGGGTTGCCGTCTTAGCCCCTGTCGCCAAAAGTTCTCAGTGCGCCTGGTTCCGGTCAGCGCTTGGGCATGGTTCCCTCTCCCCATAATGGGCAGAACTGTTGAGGGCAGGTCTGTCCGGCTCACCGTCTACCTCCCATCGCCGGCACCAGCCAGTGAGCGCTGGTGCGGAGTTTCGGGTGGCATGTCCTGTGTGCTGGTGTTTCTGGGGTGCTGGGGTCTTGGAGCTAAAGGCTGCAGGCTGCTGGAGAGACCATTCTGCTTCCTTCGGAACACCTGTTGTTTGGAATAAATACTGTAGAATGAAGACTGGGTGTTGTCACCCCAGAAACTTTTCCCATCATTGGCATGTGGGCATTGGAGCCCATTTTATCCAGATGTGGTGCCCGAGGCGCTTTGGGGAATGTTCTTGAAGGGATTTTTGTAGGTACTTTAGACACATGCCTTTAGGCCTGAAGAGCCTTGGTGTCCAAAGGAGCTGGTCCTGGGCGTGGGTGTCTCCAGCCTGGAGGCTGTGACAGCACTGCCTGGGCTGATAGCTGGGCAGGCAGGGCCACCATCTCTCCTGCTGTCCTGCTCCTCCCTGCCCGCCAGAGGTGGCGGGAACTCACACACACCATAGTTCTCCCCATACCTTCCAGCAAAAGAGGTACTGCAATGAGCCCCCGTCTTCCTTCCCTGCTACAGGCTGGATCCTCATTGACCGCTGTGGGAAGCACTTCGGTACGATACTCAACTACCTTCGTGACGGGGCCGTGCCCTTGCCTGAGAGCCGCCGGGAGATCGAAGAGCTGCTGGCCGAAGCCAAGTACTACCTGGTCCAGGGCCTGGTGGAGGAGTGCCAGGCAGCCCTACAAGTAGGCATCACCCTTTCTTCCACATGGGTGGGAGGCGCCAAAGCCCACTAGCCCTCCGCTGCAAGATGGGGCTGTTCCTGCCTCCCTGGCATGTTGGAGAGTCAACGAGCTAACCTGTAGCCTCTCCCCTTCGGTCAGTGTGACCCGGGAGGCCTCCCTGGCTGTCTGTCGTCTTCAGTCCCGGTGCAGGCCAGCTCGGCCCTTAGTGCTGAGCTGGCGCATGGGAGACTTGGGCATCTTTTTGATCCCATGTGGGGAGCCCAGCATAATCTCTACAGACAGCCCTCATCCTCAGCTGGACCTGGGCAGGATGGAGCCCTGCTGGAGCGGGAGCCCCGCTGCCTCGCTCCTCCAGGAACTGCTGCTTCTACCCCCCACCCTACCCTGAGAGCCCATGAACTCACTGCAAACTCACTGAATGTCATAGCCTGTGCAGTATAATTTGTAGTTCATTTTTATGTTTATTAAAGAAATCGCATAGTATCATCACAAGGGTGATGCTACAATCACTACCTCTCCCCCACCCCCCTAGACCCTAGGCAATCTCTGTTAATTCTTTGGGCAATTCTGTGTGCCTTCATATGTCTCATACTTCTGCTTATTGACATTCGGTTTCGACATTTATCTACTAGCATTGCTCTAGAAAATTGAGGTCTAGAGCATGCACTACCGCTGCCCCCAGTCTCTGTGGGACTCACACACAGTCCCTCTTCATTCTCCCAGTGGAGTTGATGGGTTTTAGTTAAATGTATTCGGAGTTTACATTGTGGTTGTATTGTGTAAATGTCGTTAACAGCTGAACCAGAGAGCGGGCAATGAGTATTTCCTTTCTTGTGTGACCTTTCTGTTTGCTAGAGTTAGAGCTTGCTTCATTGTTTTGTTTGCTTGGTTTTTCCAAGTCTGAATCCTTAAGTGAGGCCTGAATTCTCAGAAAGGTCAGTCTCAAGCTGGTATGTGGAGACTGTGGGGAATCTGTTCATCTTTGAGGGACATGTGCCCTTGGGCTTCTTTCCCTGTGTTTCTGTAGATCTAAGGTTAAGCCTCCAGGACTGACCCTTCCAGTTTCTGTTGCTTTTATCTTTGTTTTCCTTTCTCAGGGTGGTTTTTTGTTTTGTTTTGTTTTGTTTAGCTCTTCTGTTGACATTTTCATGTCTGTTCTCACATTTCTAATTTACAAGAGCCTATTCTTCTCCGAGTGCCTTTTTAGATACTGAATGCTGATCTTGTTGAAGAAGATGCCATGTCTGCACCAGTGACGCTGTTTGGAGTTCGCTTTCTGCTGCCGTCATCTGACACTTGCCCCTTCTCTTTGGATTCGTCTCGCGTTTGACAGGCTTTCCGTGTGTACCTGATGCTCCTTGGCTGGCTGTTGGAATTTCCGAGTTAGTCTCTGAAAAGTCACATGTGTGGGGATGGTCCTTTGCTTTCCTTTGGGCTTCAATGGCAGATGATACGGTTAACGTTTTCAGCAGAGAAACCTCCGTGTTAGAGTCTGTCGTCTTTTGGGGGACAGATCTGATCCTCTTTGTCTGGTGGGTGTGAACCAGACAGGCTGTCTTCTGGGGTCTGAGGAGGGGAAGGGTTGGAGTAGGGGGGTCCCACCATTTAGTGTGTCGACCATTCAGTTTGTCCCATTTTCAGAATCGCCCTCAGTCTTCTGCTGTCCAGCCACCCCAGGACAGTGGCCCGTTCTGCTGCTGGGCTGGAACAGGGGAGCCATCTGGGGTCTCCTGGTGCTCCTGCCTCCTGGCTGCGCCCTGAAGCATCTCCAGGAGAATGTCCTGTCTGCTGACTTGAGTTCCAGGTTTCTCCTTCTCCTTGATGATCACTTTCTCGTGACTCATTCTCCAGCCGAGAATGTTGATGTCTTAAGTCTGCTGACCTCACTCTGCCCATTCGTTTTCTCTTTATGGGCTCATCCCTTTTTTTGCCTCTGTAGTTAGTGCAGTGGGTTTGAGGATCTTCGATTTAGTAATAGCGTCCTCTGCCGTATTTAGAACTGATTTATGAGTCACTTCTGGGGCTGTAGAAACGTGTCGTCTTTAGGGTTTGCGGGGTGACCTGCCGGGTGACTGCCCTGGCCCGAGACTCACCGGAGCAGCACTCTTGTTCGGCCCCCATCCAAACTCGGTGGTGGCAGGAGTCCTCTCCTCCCAGCCTGGCTGCCCCATCTCCCGCTCTGAGCCTGTCTTTGCTGGGCGGGCCTCCTAGACTGAAAGCACATTTGTTCCAGCAGAACAAAGATACTTATGAGCCCTTCTGCAAAGTTCCTGTCATCACCTCATCCAAGGAAGAACAGAAGC
>RJWH01001857.1:70746-243211 GCA_004363575.1 Solenodon paradoxus
CCCCCCCCCCCCGACGGCGGCACCCAGCCCGTGGGAGGCCTGCGGCTCACCGAGTTGCTCTCCTGTAACTCTTGTCCCTCCATCGCCGCCCACAGCCGGCCGTGAAACTGCTCTACAACAGAAGCAACAACAAGTACTCATACACCAGGTGAGCGCCAAGCAGAAGAGGGCGCGGCCCCCCCGTCCCCGCAGCGGAGGGCGGCCCCCCGGCTGCCTCTAGGACACCGCGATGGGTGAGGTAGCTTCGAGATGCGACTCACCAGACTATACAGTCCGACCTTTCAAAACATGCGCTTTGCTGACTTGTGCAAAGCACCACTGCTTGTGTGACGTTTTACCATTTTCATCGTGAAAATGTGTTCATGAGCAGTCCCTCTCTGTTCCCGCCACCTTCCACCCCACCCCGGTCCTCGGCAGCCCTGTCGTGCTCAGTTCTGTGGATCTGTTCTGCTCAGTGGGACTTCATGTCAGTGGACTCACAGGCCTCTTCTGACGGGCTTCTTTCACGTGGCACGTTTCTGAGGTCCCTCCTTTGTAGCAGGTGTCCGCACTTTATTCCTCTTTGTGGCTGAGTAACGTTCCATTGCGCAGATGGCCCGTCCTTGTTGATCTTCATCAGTTGGTGGAGAACCGGAGCTGCTCCCACTCCGGAGCGCTTACAGGGGCGCTGCGGTGAGCATCTGTGTGCGCCTTTCTGTGCGACACAGGCCGCCATTTCTCCTGGGGCGTTGGTACCTGCGAGTAGAATTTCTGGGTTGTGTGACGACTCTAATCCTAGTCATTTGAGGAACCGTCGGCCTGTTTTCCAAAGAGGCGTCACCATTTTACATGCCACCAGCAGTAGCTACAGTTTTCCGGACGCCGTTTGACTCGTGGGGACTTGTGGCTCTGAATTAGGAGCTTACGCGGTAGAGGGGTTTTCATTAGGCCTCTCAAAACCCGTAAACCGACCCAGGAGAATGTCTCCTTGGACAGTTCCATTCTGGCCCTTGGGACTCAGTGGGGCTCCACCTCCTGCCCCCCACCTGTGCCCACAGCCCAGTCCCTTCTCTGGCTATAGAGTAGGCACTCCAGCACGCCAGCTAGTAGGAGTGCAGACTTAGAAGTCAGAGCCATCTTTTTTAAAAAAAAAGGACAGAGGTGCAGGCAGGCATGAAGGAGAGCAGGCAGGCAGGCAGGAAGAGAGTGAAGAAGCATTTTATTTTCATTTAATTGTTCGCATTGGTTGTTCCCCCGGCCCTGGGTCTCGAACCTTCGACCTTGGGTTGTATGTGGGACTGCTCCCAGGTGTGCTAGGCCATCAAGAAGCACCCCCGAGCTGTCTTTTTTGAGGCCTGACTCTTAGTTTTTGACCTCAGGCAGTTACCTAATTTCTCCACCCTCCCTCCTTCTGGCCTTATGTGGATGTAGTGCCTTTCTCTGGGGTTAGTTACTGTGAGGTAGTCGGGATGGCGGGGACAGCGAGGAAACCCTCAGCAGGCGGTGGCAGTCGTTCCCAGTGGGTCACCACATCCAATGCTTTTCCGCAGCAATTCCGACGACAACATGTTGAAAAACATTGAACTGTTTGATAAGCTGTCTCTGCGCTTTAACGGGAGGGTCCTGTTCATAAAGGATGTCATTGGGGACGAGATCTGCTGCTGGTCCTTTTACGGCCAGGGCCGCAAGATCGCTGAAGTCTGCTGCACCTCCATCGTCTACGCCACCGAGAAGAAGCAGACCAAGGTAAGGCTTCTTGCGAGGGAGCTGAGGGGCTGGTCTGCAGCACACACTTCCCCTGCACTGGTAAGATAAACTGAGAGGGAAAGGCTGTAGAATGCGTCTCTGGACTCATGCTTGCTCATTGTTAGGCTGCTCGGTATCTCGGGGCTGGGGAGGAGCAGTTGTGCGGCTGGGAAGACAGAGCAGCATTCCCTTTCTGATGCTCAGCAAGTGGAGGCAGCTGTACTGCACCTCGGCCCCTTTGCCTGTTGACTCGGACGCACCCTTCCACCCGTGGGCACCTCCCTGCCAGCACTTTCTCCTGTAGTCAGTGATCTCCGTGCTGTTGTCCCGTGCGCCGTCCAGTCCCACCAGCGTGGCCCTTCCTTCTGGATCTTCAGGCACAGCGCTTTCTTCAAGATCTCGACCTTGGCTTTCTAGTCAAGACCTATCATTTCTTGTCTTCCTCTTTTCCAAGGAGGGCCTCCACCCTCACAGGCCTACTCCACGCCCTTTGGTGACCCTTACTGCTTTGTCCGGTCTGGACTCTGGAGCCATTTTCATACCATCCTTCACCCCATGGACTTGGCTCCCCCTGACTCCCGTTGCCGGGCCGCCCTCTGCACAGCTAGATCACGCCCCGCCTGACCACGGTTCGTGGAGCTTCATGTCCTTTAGGCCTTCTGTTCGCCTCCCTCCTTAGGCTGTGCAACTGTTTTCTTTTCTGTTTGAAAGGAGAGATGCAGGCAGGAAGAGAAGACAAAGCATTTGTTTATTTAATCTAGTTGTTCGTCTTGAACACGGATGCGAACCTGCATCCTTGGGGATGCTGTGGACTGTGTCTGGTGCCTTTTCTGAGCTCACTGGCACACCTACTAATTGCTTTCGTCTTTCATCTGTCTTGTGATTCAGTTGGAGAGGGCGCGCCTTGCTTAGGAAAGGTGCGGGTGGGACGAGAGGAGGAAGAAGCCCTTTAATTTAGCTGTTCACCTTGGTGGTGTCCCCTGGTCCCGGATGAATCTGGGTCTCCGGGATGCATGTGGATTGCAAGAACAAGGTGGCAGCGCTAACCACTACTCCACCAGGTGCCTCTGTCCATTTGGTTCCTCATGTTGATTCACGGAGGACTCAGTGATAATTAAGCCCAGAACCCTGCTCTCAGGACCCTTTTCATTCTTCCTGTTATCCACTGTGCCACTTGAGTTGCCGTGTCTGACTCGTTCCTCTGTCCCCTCCACTCTTGCTGGCCCTCCATGAGTTCAGCAACAGCTGGCTGTATTTTCAGTTCTAAAATCTCATGTGGCGCTTGTCTTCCACCTCCCAGCTGAGACTTCTGAGCCTGCACTTGTTTTAAGATCATTCATCCTTCCTTGTGGAGCATTTTAATGACTGCTTCCAGGCCTTGGCCACATAGTTGGTTTGTCATCTTGGCTTCGGTGTCTGTTTTCCCACAGGAGTTGAGAAACTGGAATTGTCTCCGAGCCTTCTGAATCTCACTAAACTCTAGATCTAGTCGAAACCCGAAGGAGCGTTTCAGTCCTTTCATTTTAGCAGGTTGTTTACCAGGGGCTCAGCCACAAGGTCCAGCCACGCTGTGGGTGGCAGTGCAGGGACAGCTGCATTTGTGGAGGCTTTAGCTCTGCCACCACATCTCTCCTGGGCAGCCAGCTTCCTGTCCCTTTTCCCAGTCGTACGGACCCGTGCTGCTGAGGGTCAGACTGGCCACTCAGGCGGGAGCCCGTGTGCGGGTACAAGAGCCATTCGCGTCTCCCCTCCATGTCTCCCGTTGCTTCCTACTCCCCGGACAGCCAGGGCCCTGGTCCCCCTCCGCCACACGCTGCTTCGGTGCTTGTGTGGAGACAGAAGGCAACAGCAGGGATCGTCTCTTCCCACTACAAAGGAAGGCTCCTTCCTTCCATTTTGATTCCCCAGGGCTCTGGTTGCTGCCCCAAGAACACTTGAGGGCAGGAGTCAAGAACTAGTGAAAAGAAGACCAGGACATTACCTCCCTCGAGAGACCTGCCAGTGCACTCTGTCCTCGGGGCCAGGCTGCAGGACACTGGGTGGTACTCAGTAGCGTCATTAACTTCCGACTCTGACCCTCTCTCCGTTTCCGGCTGTCACTACTCCCATCTCTCTGGCCTCCGTGGGCCTCGCTTGACCTCTGCTGCGTGCGTTCCTGCTGGTTTTGTGCCTCCGTGGGGCAGAGTGGAGCGTGCCCTCCGCTGCTGGAACCCCACCTCCAGAGTCCTGCTCTTGGCCCAGTCTCTGCTCTGAGTCTGGTGCTCGACACCCCCTGTGCAGCCCTCTTCTGCTCACAGCGTGCTCCCCGCAGGGCAAGCAACCGCCCTTGACCAAGTGGGAGGGGCCACATCCGCTTCCTGAGGGTCCTCAGTGGACGCTGCTTGAAAGACTGGTCTCAGGTGTGCAAGGGCCCGTGCGCGAGCGTGCAGCTGTTTGTCAGTAGGGTGGGCACTGACCTGAAAGTCCACACACACACTGGTTGACTGCGCTGTTGCATTCCTGTGATTCTCTGATGTGGACCTGCAGTAAGTTAGGAAGAAGTGGAAGGTGGAAAGGGTGGTGCCCCCTTGTACATCGGAAACGCGTGGCCGTGTGTGTACACGTCATTACGCGCGCGGATCGCCGGGGGGCAGGAGAGTAGGGTGAGGGCAGCGAGACTTACCACCATCTTCCTGTCATCGCATGTGAATTTACCACGTGTGTAAGGCTGTGTTGAAAGCACCGCTTCAAAGTGGCAGTGGCCTCTTAGACGGGGTCCTGGGGGCCTGCGTGGTGCTGGGTGGCGTGTGATTCTAACTTCCCACCCTCTGTTTTGGGGCACAGGTTGAGTTCCCTGAAGCCCGCATTTATGAGGAGACCCTGAATATTTTGCTGTACGAGGCCCAGGACGGCCGAGGACCTGACAATGCACTCCTGGAGGCCACAGGCGGGGCGGCCGGGCGCTCCCACCACCTGGATGAGGATGAGGAGCGGGAGCGGGAGCGGATTGAGCGCGTGCGCAGGATCCACATCAAGCGCCCGGACGACCGCACCCACCTCCACCAGTGAGGGGGCGCCCACCAGCACCCTGCCCGCCGCCCCCCTCCCCGCCTCCTACACTCAGACCCTATGCAGGCTCCCGGGCACCTCCGACTCCTCTAGAGGCCTGGAAAGACTTTTGTAGCAACCAGAGGATGACTTAGATGTTTCCTGACATGATGAATTCTTTCCCCGGGTGAGCGCCCCCGTTGAACGAACTGTGGCCCCCACATTCCACCAGAACCCTCGGAGCCAGGCGTTCTCGGGGAAATGTCTCAGTGGCTGCGGAGTGCGTGAGAACCTTTGTTTGCAGTATTTATTTTGTGGGTGTTGACTGTTGAATTTCTTGGGTGGCCTTCCCCCTGGGGGCCAGTTCGACAGCTCCGAGAGGCACCCTGCTGTGGGGGCCACCAGGTGCGTGCGCGCCCTCTTTCCTGACTCTGGCACGCTGGCTCCTTGTCCAGCTGTGGACGCCTCCCTCTGTTCCAGGAGCGGCCACCATGTGGCCAGCATGGCTGGTCTTTGGTGCTAGCTGGGACCCCGGATGTGTGGCCTGGGGCAGAGATGTCCCTGCCCCGTGCTCCCCTCTTCCCGATGCCCCCATTCACCCTCCACCACTAGCCTGGGAGCTCAGCTGCTGCTCCAGGGGTCTACTCCTTCCCCTCCACCTTCTTCCCTGCCGAGCCGGCCTTACTGCCCCAGGGATGCCCTGCCTTTCCTGCGGGATTCAGTGTGGCCCAGCCTTCCCTCCTCGCCTGGCGCTCACACCAGCAGCCCCAGAGCCGCCTGCCTGTCACGGGCAGCTTCCCGCTGGGAATGCAGCCGCCCCAGAGAGCCCCTCGTGTCTTTGCCTCGGATTTCTACACAGTAGGGAGTGTCCTCAGCGAGCAGGCTGAGCGTGTGCATGTCATGTTTGTTGAAGGGACGTGTGCTGCGTGAGGCTGCGGTCTGTGCAGCCCCTGGAGGACAGGCGCTCTCGGCCACTACCTCCCTGGTCACCTGTGCCCACGCAGGGACACAAGCCGTGATTAACGTGGGTGCTTGAGACTAGACTAGTGACGGAGACGTGGGTGTGTGCGGGTAATGGATGGGTTGGTCTGCGTGTGCAGGGGGATGTTACTGTTTGATACCAAAGGTATTAATTCGAGCAGCCTGACAGTGCAGTCCAAAACGAGTTTATATTTTGAATGGTTTTTACAGCTTAGACGTCGTGTGTACCGCCTACTTGTGACACTGTATGCCTTTATTTTGTGCCCCGCAGCGGAGCCTCCGATACAGCTCAGTCATGACCGAACCTGCACATGTATTGGGGTTGACGCTTTTTAAACTGTCATGGGGGGGACTTTCCTGCCAGGCCAAGTGCTAAGGAAAGGAGGCCTTACAAAATGTTTCGTAAATATTTTATACTGTTCAAGTTTTAAACACCAGCCTTGGAGTTGGCCTTTTTTAGGAAGTTAAATTGTCAGTTTTGATGTTTTCTGTAGGAATGGAAAAGCCATCATGTAAATTGTTTTTTAAATGTTTCTGTGCAGAGTAAGTTTGTGGGACAATCTGGTTTGTTTGGGCTTTCACGTGTGACCTAACACTTCTGGCAGTCTCTCTACGCCTTGTCTTCCAACTTCGCGCCTGTCGTTTTGTGTCTTGGCTTCCCTGGGACGCGAGCAGGCTCCTCAGACACTCCCCGGTGACGCACAGCTGCGGAGCCCCGGGACCGATTTCCGTTTGCCCCACGCCGGCGTAGCGAGTCCGTGTTCACGCTGACGGGCCATCCAAGTAAAACACTGGCTCAGGATTTACTAGAGTCCAGTTTGATTACGATGTAACCACTTCCATTTTTAAAAAGTGACGCTTTTGGTCCCTTGTAATCCAGGTTTTCAAATAAGTCATCTGATGGTGACGGGGGCCGTGCCCATGCCGTTCCTGGCCTCTCCCACGCCCTCCTACGGTGACGAGTGGGCACCGAGCCCCAGCCCTGCCTCCGGAACGCGGCTGCCTTCCAGGTTCCGCCCAGTCACTGTCGGTCTGTGTCACTAACCTTGCTGTGTCTGTCGTGGAAACGCTCCAAGCTCGACAAGTAGTCACTGTGTTTGTACCAGCATTTGTGGACATGTGTCGAATAAAAGTGAAGCTTCTATTTAAACTGGGTTTCGGGTCTGTTCAGAGATGCCGCCAAGCGGAGAGCAGCTACAGCCGGCAGCAGAGCGGCGCCCGCGTCCTCATCGCTGCACTTGTCAGATGGGACCGTTTTCCGCGGCGCCTGAAAGAAGGCCTAAGGGGAAACGCTGCATCAGCCGGCATCCCGCCGATTTCGCGTTGGGGGGGCGGGGTGGGTAGCCGTTACCCCCGGGCCTGATGGAGCCTCTCAGAAAAGGACCCAACGCCCTGACAGTTTTAAGTTCCATTTATTTAAAGCAAGATTCAAATGGTGCCACTTTGTGAACCGCCCCCCTCACCGGGACCGCATACACCATGGCCGTATGTGCCGGGGCAGCCCGACGGGCGACAGCTGCTGCCCGCCCTGTAGTGACACTCCAGCGTGGGTCCCCTGGGGACACTGCGACCACGCCTTTGGGCGACCTAAGATTGGACTCTCGAAAAGCACGTGGTGACCCCGTGCCACAGCGCAGCTGAGGGCTGGGCTCGGGCGTAAGCTGCCACTCCGTTCCTCCCGACGTGACCCTTTTCCTAGAGCTGCTGTGACCTTGAAGTGTAGCTCACAGGTCAAATCCCGCTTCCTGGGCACTTTCCTCAGAGCAAAAGTGGCGGCGGGAAAGGCCGGACGTCACCTGTCAGGGCTTCCTGCGCACCGACACCTGGGAGAGAGGCCACGCTTGGGCTTAGAGGCGTCCGTCCGCCTGTCGCCCCCGCCGTCAGCAGCCCAAGGCGGCTGTGGAGGAGCCGCGCGTCGAACGGGGCTCCCGAGGGGGGTGGGCATCGGCGGCCTGACTTCAGGAGGCAGGGCTGCCTGGGCCTCCAGCAGCGGGCTCCTCGGCCTGGGGGGCTTGAAGGAGTTAGTTGTGCCCGGGGGCAGGTATGTTAGCAAAGACCTGGTAGAGCCCTGTTTGCACACACAGCACGTCAGTCCCGTTGCACGGCCGTCTCGGTGTGTACACGACACGTGTTGATAGTCCATTTCTAACTTGTTTCAAATATTAATGCTTGAAATACATGAAATACCTCAGATTCCACTCCCTTGGGTTTTCATGGTATTTCCAAGCAAAAATGATCAAAATAAGCTCTACTACTTGCCAGTGAGGGCTCTCGGGCGGGACCCCTGGCCCGTCGCAGGGGGGCGGGTAGGGAGGGCAGAGCACCCAGTCTTCTGTTCTTTGCAGCGCTGCGGAGCCCAGGGCGCACCCCAGCCCCTTTGTCTGGGAGGGGACACAGCTCCAGGGGCGAGTTCTGAGGCATAAAGTCTTTCACCATCCAGTGGGAAATGGACTTGGACACTGAATCAAGCATCGAATGCCCACCTCGGGCTCACTGACAGCTCAGTGCGGTAGGCAGACTTGCCTTCTTTCCCCTTAGCGCGTGCGTCTACAGCTCTGCCACCAGTTTGTCCTCTCTGTCAGAGGTCGACGCGGGACTGAAGGGAGACGGGAACTGAGCGTAGGGTTCCGGTCGACCGACAAGAACTGAAGTGGGTGAATGTTCATGTACACGCTCATCTAAACCTGCTCGCTTCCCTCCCCCAACACGGTCACTCACCACGGTTAACTGTCCATTTTTATCTTTATAGATTTGTTCTTCTGGTCCAGTGTCGAAAATTATTGTGCCTTCTTTTCCAGGACTAATATAAAACTGTAAGCTTAAAATACACAAAACGATGGATTACTGACCTGTTATCTCTGTCCCTCAGTTTCTGGTCTGTAAACACAAATTCACTTCTGAAGCTCTTAATATTTTCAAGACTGAAATTCTGTTTCACTAGAGTCTTATGTGAGCAACGAAAACCACTTCCACAACCGAGAAACTTACCAGACGCTTCCGTGGTTCCTCTCATGTCAACCTGGCACATTCTAGCAGCCAGTTCTAGCAGATGTGGGAGCAGTGCCCCGCATCTCAGGGCCGGAGCTGTCAGTGGGCTGGGTCTCTCTCGGGGCACAGCATCACCACCACCGCCTCCCAGCGCCCAGCTCTCCCTCCCTGGCCCACCTGCGAGTTTGCTCAGCAGGTTCTACACACTTGAGACCGAGCGGAGCAGCCCACGTGTGAGGAAGAGACCAGACTGCACCCCCAGGAGTGCTCTCGTGCGCTCTTGGGAGCACAGTGCGGGGGTGCTGACCCCGATGCAGTCTTAAGAATGAGACTCGCGTGTGACCCTCATAACCACGCACCATCCCTGACCAGCGCTGTGACCCTGGACGTGCCAACTGACCACCTCACGCCTGCGAAAGGGAACAGGTGGCATCGACTTCAGAGCTTTGTGCCAGGTGTGGTTTCTCTACATCCCAGAGAAATGTGAGCATCTGCCCGAATCTATAAGCAGCCTGCAAAGCTGAGCCCGCGGCGCGCACTGACTGTCCGGGACAAGAGCCGTGGATGGGGGCTGCAGCCTGCTCTGACCCAGGGCCGCCTTTCCCTGGGTGTCCCTTCCCTGGCGACAGAGCACCTCCCGTGAACACTGAGTGGCAGGACCCTGGCTCCCCGCTGTCAGCGAGCGACCGCAGGCCACACCATGGGCAGCTTTTCCTCCCTCCCCCGGCAGGTGGGTAGTGTTGTCTGAGGCGGCGGCGACCTGGTGACACGGGGACCGTCGCGTCTTCCTCGATGCGGCCGCCCCCATTGTCGGTGATTTCCTCCCGAGCTGCAGGCGCAGGCACCTACCTTCCTTGAACGACATTTACTATGTTCTCCTTCACCAGCATGACGAGTTTCGTGACTGTTTCAAATATGTGCTCGCACTGCAAGATGGCGTCCCCCTGAGAGGAAGAGGGACAGCGGCTGCAAGGGCACATACGCTGGGAGACGTGCTGGCTGCGTCCGGTTCCTGCTCGGCAGGGGCCGCGGCTGTAGTTACCTTTTGTTTGCTGTCCTCTGGGGAAACGTGAATGACTAAGAAGCCGTCACTCAGACTGCTCGTAGAGACACCTGAAGACAGATCAAAGTTAGGGGCCAAGTGACACAGAGAAAGGAAGAGGTATACCGAGGGCTCCACCCCAGGCCGTCCCTCTCGCCGGACCCAGGAGGATGCAGCCCACTCGGCAAGTCGGCATGGACTTGGACTACAGGTCTGTGCTCTGAACAGAAACAGGTCACTGTGGAGGGTGACTGCTGTGTAGCCGGAATAAGAGGGACACGCTGGGCAGCCCCGAGCTTTATGGCCCTCTGCTGCGTCTCCTGCCGGAGGGCTTCCTTAGGGCCGTGCCCAGGAGCTCGCCCACCGGTGAGGCCCCAGTGTCTGCTGCTCACCTCTGAGGGCCGAGTACTCTATCTTCTGCTTGATTTTAGCGAGCTCCACCACGTAGGCTGCCTTCTGAGTCAGGATGAGTTGTCGCTGCCGGGCCTTGAAGCCCTTCCTGTCGTATTTAATGACCGGAATACCATACTGCAAGAAGGTGACTGTCACTACAAGGGGAAGCTGACTTCAAGGGGATGGGGCGGAGGACCCAGCTCCTTGTCACTCAGACTCGGGTCCAGCTGATTGTGCATGAATGGATGGCTTTCTGCACCCTAGTTCTTCGGGGGAGGCAGACTGATTCTGAGTTCTTCCTTTCTGGAAAGGTCACAGTCTGGCCACCTGCCTCATGGGTCTGCTGACAGGTCAGAGAAGGGAGCACGCCTCGGGCCTTAGAGCCCTCGCATCCAGGGGTGATTCAGTCACCTCAACATAGGTTTCTGTTCTGGGACAGCAGAAGGGACAGAGCTGCCACGGAGATGTGCCCACCAGCTGCTGTGTGCCGGGTGGTGCATGCCATCGCTTCCCTCGTCCTCTCAGTGACCCTTGAACCCCATTCACAGGCCAGCAGGACCTTTCAGCTATCAAACTGGCAGCCAGGCCCCTGCCACATGCTGCTCGCTAGGGGGCTGGTCGTGATTCAGTTCACGGCTGCATGTCACTGTCACAGAAAACCAGACAGTCCCTGGGATGACAGATAAGGTGTCAGAGAAGGTGACAACGGGTGCCAGTAGTCACAGAGGCCCGGTACTCTCAGTTAACACCCAGGGCGTCATGGTTGAGATCCTCGCTACAGACTGCACTCAGGCCACAGAGGGGAGTCCTGCTGGAGGCGGGAGAACGTCACCTCACCTGGATTTTCTCATTGCTGATGCGCTGAAGCACCTTGGGATTAATGTCATCTTCATCTAGGGAGGAACGGGAAGAACAGTGAGTCCCCAGAAATGCCACCCTGGCGCAGAAGTCAGACCCTCTGCTGGTTTAAGTCCTGGGGAAACAAGTGACCATCTTCCTTGGAGCTTTTTTAAAAAGAGGAAGTGGCGCGCCCTGGTGGCCTAGTGGATAAGGTAACTGAACATAGTCCACATACTTCCCTTGGGCCCCAGTTCAAGACCTGGGGTTGGGGGAACAACCAAGATGAACAATTAAATTTAAAATGTTTAAAACAAAAAGAAGTAGTGAGTGCACAGATGGAGACACGTCCTTACCTATCCGACTGCTGGCAAAGGGCTGGTTTAGACTCTGTGTGTAGCCTTCTTTCTTTCCTCTGAACACTTCACTCGCAACCACCTTCTGCTGTATCTGTAACAACAGTACGGACAGGTAGGCGGGTGCCTGGTGGCGCTTGCTTTCCAGGATGAGCTGAAGGGGACCGGTGGGCTTATGCATACAAGTCAGAACGTCATCCTAGCTCTGCCCCAAGGGCCCCAAAACTACTAGGAGAGATGGGTTGAGACTTAGGCTTAGCCTCTGACTTCTAGAAGTGGAGTTTTCAGAATTTCCAGAGCCGTTTCAGGGGGTTGGAGATCGCAGCCTGAGGGCCAGGGCCAGCCAGCTGCCCGAGTCCGTTCTGACACACAGTCAGGCCATTTGTCTCCGTCTTGACTCTGGCTCTGGGCCCAGTATGAGAGTCGAGGATTTGCAGAGATCTCATGATCCCTACAGCCTGGAATATTTACTCTCTAGCCCTTTCAGAAGTTTGCTGACCTACAGATGAGCATAAACAAGACCAGACCACCAGAAGAGAAGCGGCATCTGGACAGTGTCCCCCGGGTGACAAGGGGAGTGATGCCGAATGACAGCGGCAGCTAATGAGGGCGACAAGCACTGATCCTCTACGCGGGTAGGAGGTGTGGGCCTTGTGTAGCCCTCGGCTGACAGGGAAAATGGGGCGGCAGCTAGCCCCAAGCCCCCCGCAGGGCTGCCCACCCGCCCCCATCCTGCCACCCGCGCAGCCCTCGTGCGTCCCTACCAGCGTCTTCCTCTCGGCTGTGATGCTGCGGCAGTACTTGCGAACCAGGTTCCTGGTGCACATCTGCCTGAGCAGATCCGACACCTGCGTGGAGCACACTCCTGTTTGTCCCGTCTCGCGCACACCGTCTGGGGCCAGGGCCACCAGAGTAGAAAGTTTTTTTTTTTTTTTAAGCAAGCAAAGGACGGGGTGTGGGGGAGGGAAGGAAGGAGAAACATCTTTAGCGTTCATTTCAGTTTTTCACCCCAGTCTCGGGTCTCGAACCCTGGTCCTCGGGCTGTATGTGGTCTGCATGCCAGCATCTCAGCCCCCTGAGCCATAAGGGCACCCCCCAAAGGAGAAACTTGCAGCGCGGTTGACTTCAGCTCAATTCAGAGTACAGTGTTAATATCTATGGTCAGAGTCAGAAAACGTCTCTCCACCAGACTGTTTTTAACCCTGAACGTGTGCATGTCACTGTGGGGCTAAAATGAGGTTCCTAGAGATGCTGACCCAGCGGCCTGAGGCTGGGGCCCAGGAATCTCACAGCAGCCCCCGCTCTGTGCTCTAGACAGAGGGTCCTAGCCCATCCTTGGAGAAACTGTTCCAGGCAACCGCCATTAAACCCACCCATCAGGAAGGACAGACTCCTTTCAAAAGTCCTGGGTGTCTGCAGACGCCATGATTTGCATTCCAGCAAGGATACTACAGCCTTGACTTAAGTGTCATGGCCCCCAAGTGCTTGCTCCGGGATCCCGTGGGAGCCCAGGAGACAGCACAGCTCTCGAGTGGGACCCACTTGCAACGAGTCCCAGTTAGTCCTTACATTTTCCAAAATGCCAGGTGGCCTCAGCCAGCTCTTGTCCAAGATGTTCTTTGGGACGTGATACCGAAGATTCAAGATGTAATTCTTGCGTGCAAATGTTATGAACTCCTCATTTTCGGGACAAACGGGCTTGTAGCGACTGATGAACCCCTTTATGAACCTAAAGAGGAAAATGTTTGGTTCACATTCTGACCCTGTCTTCACTGAGACATGTGTTCTCTCCCTATTTGTTTGATTCAGAGGCAGCCAAAATGATGGAGATTATTTTGATCATCACATAGAGCTACAAAATAATGCAGCCCACAGGCCAGATGTGCCCCAGAGAAAATGTTAATCCATTTCACGCACACTATTTTAATTTTTTAATTCCACACCCCCAACCCCCATGCACACACATCAGCCCCGGGGCACAAACCTGGGTCCTAGGGCTTTATATTGTCTGCACCTTAGCTCCACCCTCCCCCAACACAAATGTGTGCCCTGTTTTGATTTTCAATAGCTTGAAATAGTTGCCAACGACAACAAAGACAAATGAGGGCTATCACATGAAAGATTTCCAGTTTTCCTTGAAAAATCAGAGGCTCACCCTGGCAGATTAGCAGTTAAGTGTGACAGGCATAGACCACATACATTCCAAGGACCAGGGTTCCCCACCCAGGGGTGCAGGTCAGGGTGACAACCATGATGAACAACTGAAAAATAAAAATGTTTCTTCCTCCTTGCTCTTCCTGCCTACCTGCCTACTCACCTTCATTCCTGCCTGCACCTTCCCCACTCCCCCAAAAAAGTAAAAAGGTCTGGTAACTCCGGCACGGCATTCCTCCAAAGTAGTGTTGGGCTAAGTGGAGTGGGACCGGGAGACGCCTGAAGAGTACCGAGCTTTCCAGTTTGCTGCACTCCCCACCATGCCCTATTGTCTTAACTCTGCCCACGAAATACATTCCTTTTACCTGCCCTCCTTCACAAGGTATTTGACTGTGGCATTTGCGCTAGGCTGAGGGAAGATACAAGTGTATTGAGTTGGGCTCGCCATCGAATCAGAGAACTCCAAGGAAAGAGCTGGAACTGAATTCTTAAGGGTTGACACCCTGAAGGGAAGATTACCTTTCAGCAAAAATCCTCACCAGACTCCACCAGTCTGCACCACCCCTGCACACAGGCATTAAGGAACCTCCCCACCCGGTGCTCGAGAACTTACCTCCGTATGATCCACGCAGCCCACTTTCTCCTCCTGGCCTCCTTCCGAGCCAGGGCTCCGCGCCAGAGGGCTTCCAGTTTGATGGCTGAAACAGTTCACTGCAGCATCAGAAGGTGCTCACAGCCACGCTTAAGCACAACGGGCTTTTCAGAATGAGTCGCCCCCTCCACAGACACGTGGATGCCCACAACAGGCCTCCCCAGAGGGGGTCAGTGAGCGCCATCAGTTCCCACTGACGGGTGATGGGGACACGGGGCACCATGGAAGATGCAAGTGGAACCCAGACGACACGAGGGAATCAGAATTTCCTGAGGCCTCTCCAGAGACAAGTGGCACTGTGAGGTCTCACCTGTGCCCACTTTGTTGAGTACATGTAAAAATCGGCATCATACATTAGGGCACACGAAAGCTAGATTTCTGGTTTGTCTCCCAATGTTTATACGTTTTTCAGATTTTTTTTTCAATTATTCAGGCTCTGTAAGTGCTTTTTTCTTATTCTTTGTAGCAGAACTATTATAAAAATAAACTAGTTGGCACGTCCTGGTGACCTGGTGATTTAGTTCACTGTGGCACAGTCTACATTCATACCAAGGACCCCAGTGCAAGACCCGGGACTGGGTAATCAACCTTTCATCTTGGTTAAGATGAACAACTAAATAAAATAAAGAAATGCTATGCTTCTTCCTCCTCTCTCTCCCTGCCTGCCTGCCTGCCTGCCTGCTCACCTTCATTCTGCCAGCACCTTTCCTTTAAAAAAAAAAGTTTCAACAGTCACTACTCAAAACACATTTGAAAAAACAAACACCAGAATTAAACAACTGGAAATAACCCAAATGTGCATCGACAAAAGGCTAAGCTGCGGTATACCCACATAGCAAAGCTTGGGGATCTCAAACTACAGCCTCAGGCTGGCTGCCTGTTTATGTAAAGAAAGTTTTACTGCAGCACTGAAATGCATGGTTGCTCACTTACATGTTTGCCTAAAGTCACGTCCTGCTGCAGGGGCAGCAGAGCTAGTTACTAACTGGCCTCTAGAAGGCTCAAGTTCACTGGCCCTGACCCAGTGGAATATTATGCAGCTGTGAAAAGTAGTAAATCTACACATCTTCTGGGTGACTTTTTATTTATAATTATTTCTTTTGTTTGCTATATTCTTTTTAGGATATTTTATTGCATCACAGTTTAGTGGTATCTCACACCACACTATTGGTTGACATTTTTCAAGAGCAATAGAGGTACATCCTCGTAGAGATTGCGCATAGTCACATACACCCTCACGACCCAGGGTCCATATACCAGGGTTCGGAGCAACAACCAGAAGAAACAACTAAGTTAAATAAAGTGCTTTTTCCTCCTCTCTCTTCCTGCCTGCCTACCTCTGTGCTCCTTCATTCCTATACTTAAAAAATAAAATTTAGAGTGCAAAAGTGTGATCAAAAAATACAGTGTAATTCCGTTATGTCAGAATCCAACAGCTGACAGTCATGCATTACTTAACGATGGAGTGCAGTGTTGGAAATGTGATTTCACTGTCGTGAATGTCACAGTGCGAGTATATGAATAGCGCTGGTACAGCCCACGTACGTCTACACTGGATATAGGGACCACCTTGTAGATTTGATCTGTTGTTGACAGAAACATCATGACATCAGTGGAAATGCAAAAACTAGGAGGGACATATTGGGGAGCGGGGATTCAACAGTGACTGGGGAGGGACCAGAGTGGGACGCCAGTGACACTCATGTGTTAGCAGCCCTTTTGTGTTTAACTTTTTTAAATTGCAGTCACTGATTTTACACGCTAAAATGAACTATGTAGAGGTTCCCCGTATGTGCAGTCTCCCCAGCAACGCTTTCGTAAAAAGTATTCTTTGGCAAGTCCTCGGGGCTCGGAGTAAGCCTGTGCCGGGGGGGCAGCCCGTGTACGGCCTAAGGACCTGGGTTTGCGGGAGGTGGCTGGGTGGAATCTAAAATGAATAAATAAAGTGCTTCCTCCTCCTCTCCCTGCCTGCTGCCTGCCTGCCTTCCTCTTAAAAAAAATTCTTTAAGCAAACCACACATGTCCGTGGACAAACACAGGCCACCCTGCTGGAATCTCCGTCGGTAGAGTGGAAACGAGAAGAGGCCCCAGAGGGGCCCGCCCACCCACGGCCGGGAGAGCAGGAGCCCAAGTCCGGGGATGAGAGGGCCCTGCAGACTGGAGTTTCTGTCCAGTTCTCACCTGCTTGTCTTTTTCTCACAAACACTCTCCTTTCTAAGCAGCATTTGTATGTGGCCTGGATTCTTGCAACTGAAAGTGAAAAAGAGTTTTGGTGAAATGGCTTTCCTTGTATGTCTTTTTGGTCATGAACTTGAGAGAACGCGGGTGTGGCTGGGGCGCTCACAGCTCACTCGTGTGGGCAGGGTACGGTGAGCCTGAACTAGAAGCTTCCAGAGCTGCCTTTCTTCCTCGGCCTTCCCCGGGGTCTGCTAGCCTCTGGAGTTCCCGGCTGGAGCCCCGTTTCATCCTGAAGCCCACCCTCAACATCAACATGGTTTCTAAACAGGAGCACAGCTCAGGCCATCAAGACACAAGTGTGAACCCAGGGCTGCTGGGCCACACGCTCATCCTGTAGCCTTTTCTCCCTCCCTCCACCACAGGCCACACACCAACAGCATCAGAAACCCCAGGAGCTGGTCCGAGATGCTGACTCAGGCCCCTCCAACCAGACCCCGGTGCTCAGGGCCCTCTGCTGAAGGGGCCGACTGCCCGGCCCCCATGTCGAAACCTGCTCACTCTGTGCGGCCTTCAGCAAGTGCCAACGTCCCTGGGACTCAGTTTCCCTGGATGGGGAGCAGAGGCCCTGTCACTCCATTGACTGGTTCTGAGAATGCAGTGAACTCCCGAGTGTAAAGGATTTAGTAGGCATCTGGTCACTCGTGCAGAGTCCCCTCAAGAGAGGTGGTTTTGAGGGAGAAGTCCATCTCCCCAGTCGCTTTGACTGATTTTATTGTTCGCACCCCCTATCACTCCATCTAACTTTTCTCATTTACCCTTCATGGCAAACACCCTTGAAGCTACACATTCCAGCGTCAGATGTGTATTCACGTGAAGTTTAACCCATCACCGACGGGGAGGTTCGCCCGGCGGGTGAGGCCCAGGGGCGCCAGAGTTGACTCTGAAGCCGAACTGGGCAGCTTCAACCACGTGCATCTCCCAGCGAGGCACACATTCCCCTATGTCTTCTAATCCCTTATCTCACTCCTGGTTTCCAAAGCAAGTGTGTCTACTGTGTCAGTACCCACATTCAACGTGCATTCCCAGCTGCCCGCGTGGGTCTCACGACCCACTGATATTAGGACAGGGAAGAAAAATCATACCTAGTTGATGTTTACTAAATTCAAAGGCATCTTCTGTAGCAAACAAGGTTCTCGGGAAGCGAATGAATATTTTGGTTCTAGAAATGAGAAAACTTGCATGATTAATTGGCCACTTACCGTCTGCAAAGAGTTCAGTAGCGCATTTCCCTCCCAGCTCCGATCCACTCAGAGCCTTGGAAGGGATCTTGCTGGAGACAGGCCTTTGCAGAGATAAGCATGGAGCTGACTCACAGGGCGTTAAGGTGGACCCTAAGTCCAAGGAAAGGTCTAAGAGACAGAAAAGGGCAGAGCTGCAGAGATGGAGGCCATGTGCAGAGGGAGGGAGACGCCGGAGTGACGTGGCCACAAGTCAACGCATGTCAGGAGCCCCTGGAAGCTGGACGATCAAGGAAGGATCCTCCACAGTCTTCAGAGGGACGGTGGCCCGATCAAAACCTTGAGTTTGGACTTTTAGCCTCCGGAACCGTGAGAGTAAATTCTTGTTGCTTCAAGACCGCTATTTCTATGGTCATGGGTTATACAGTCCTAGGAAACCAGACGCAGCACGCTAGCCCGAATGACCTCCCGGAGCTACAGAGAGTGGCGACAGGGCAGGCCCTGGCGGCCTAGCGGTCCAGCGCACCCGGGACCAGTCCCACATACAGCTCAAGGTCCCTAGTTCAAGACCTGGGACCAGAGGGAACAACCAATGTGAACTAAATAAAATAAAGTGTGTCTTCTGCCTCTCTCTTCCTGTCTACCAGCTCGCCTTCATTCCCGTGCCTTCCCTTTAAAAAAAAAGACAAAACGGTGACAAAGAATATGGGCCTAAGTTTAAAAGAAGTTCCCCCCAACTAACAGATAAGTAAGTGCTGACGGCCTGGGCCATCCACCAACCACGATCACTGAACTTCCCAGGGCAGCCACTCGGGGCAGCAGGGCACCACGCGCGTGACCCCGCCTCCTCGCCCCGGGTTACTGACTGGGAACAGACTCCACCTCTGCTGGACCTGCCTCCCTCAGGATGTGATCAGGGATCTGGGTGGGAAAAGTACAGGAGTGCTACAAGACATTTTAAGAGCATATTCACATAACCTAGCACAATATTACTGTAATTGCTCTATGATTGCTCTCTTACTGTGCCTCATTCATAAATTATACTCCATCATAGGTACATGTGTATAGGAAACAATCTGCATGTACGGTCTGGTAATAATTATCTGTGGTTTCAGGCATCCCCAGGGAGGTCTTGGAGTCTGGCCTCAACAGGTAAGGGGACCACTGTAACTGCTTCTTGGAGCAGGGACCAGCAGAGTGTAAGGATGGCTGGTGGCCACACGGACACGTGGAAGTTAGGAGCTGGCGAAACGCGCCTGTTAAGAGAGTCCGAAGCAGAGATTCCTGAAGCTGGCATCTCTGCCGCTGGACATGAATGCATCCTCTTCAAGTCTGAACACCATTCCTTGCAACCAAATTAACTCTGGACAAGATGATAGAAGAGACTAGAATCTTCCTGGTTGACCCCACTGTCTCTGCCTCCAAGATTTCAACATGTATGATGAGTACAACCCTGGAGTCAGAACCCGAGAACACTGGACGCTTCACATCACGGAAGCCCTAGTCTCTCCTGAGAGGTGACGCTGGGACCATCAAACTCTAGTTTAGGGACCCATGGGGGCAGCTGTCTCAGATGAAGCTCATCCCAGGCCCCCTGAGGCAAATTTGGGATTTAAAACTCATTCTTCACTTAATCTCCTCCTACAGGAAGCAGCCTGGCCTTCTCTCCACTCGGAACCTGAGGCCACTGTGATGATGATAATGAGACGTACATTTTGGGTGTTTGTCCTTATTCCTGTCACAGCCCTCGACGTTAATTTCCTAAATGATTGAGCACAGGGGTAGGGGCATCTTTTGTTATAATAATTGGGTTTTGTCCTTAGTTCCTGAAATAGCTTTAAAGCAGTAACAGTGAAATGGTACCTTGTTATTCATAACGAACCCCTTCAATCACACGGTTCCTAAACTTAGGTTAATAAGGTGATTTTTGGAAAGCCCTAGGTAACCTAAGGGTAGGGGGCTGGTTGCTAGGGGACCCCACCCCCTTCTCAGGAGGGGAGGTTGAATCCTTCACTAAAGGCCAATGCTCTAACCAACCTGCCTGCGTAATGAGGCTCCATAAAAACCTGGAACGGACATGGTCCGGAGCCCTTCTGGGTGGTGGGCACGTGGAGGGGCTGGAGAGAGGCGTGCGGGTGCTGGAGACGGCCTGGGAGTTTCCTGCTCCTTCCACCTGGCTGTTCCTGTGTTAGATCCTTTCATAATAAATTTATAATCTCATAAATGTCCCGAGCGCTGTGCTCCCGCAAAAGAATTGAACCCGAGGACGGGGGCTTATGGGTAGCAACTCTGCACTTGCCTGCTGGTCAGAGGCACAGGTGACATCCTGACCCTGCGGATGGCCCTAAAGGGAGGGGAGCACACTCATGGGACTGAGCAGGACCTGTGGGGTCTGATGTGGGGTCTCTCCAGGGCGTGTCCAAGTGGAGATACAGTGTTAAGAAACCCAACCGCCGTCAGAAATGTCGCGGTGCTCAAGAGGAGGAGACACAGAGTTTGTCCTGGCAGAGCGGCATTCACATCGAGTGGATGAGGTGTCCGCTGTACATGGGCGTAAATTCCTGAGAAAGTTATCACCTCCAGGCTCTATACACAGCTGGTTGCACAAAGCATTCACACTGCCATTTCCTGGCCACTTACCTCCCTAACTTGTATTCATCTGGTTTGTAGCCAATGAACTTGACCAGCCGCTCCACGCCCTCTGCTGGAGGCCCATTCCAGTGTGGCCAGGTGTCCGGGCACAGAGACTTATACCTAGGGAGAGGAGGGGGCATCTAGAAAGCCACGCGGTCCCCCCAGTAGTGGGCGGTGCTCCCTGGTGGCATGTCTTCCACTCGGTGTCACACAGCAGACTCATCACACCAGATTCCTGGAGTTCGGCCATATGCTCCAGGGATGCCAGGACCCTCAGCCGCCAAGCACATCAAAAAGACAAGAAAATTCAAAGAATGAAGGAAGATGGGAATGGCAATGTGTCTTTGGGGAATGGGGTGGCGGGGGCTGCCACTGCCCGCCATCTTCACCAGGAGTCAGATGCGGATAAGTGGACGAGATAAGGGTGAATGACTACTGAACCCGTCTAACGTAGACTGCTTGCACCTACGTCTGGGAATATTAAAAAAATACCATTAAATAAGTGGGTGAGTCACACGATAAGTGAATTATATGTCATTAAGTATGGGGCTCCAATGGGGACCCCACGGTGGTGTCTCACAGTCTCTGGATTTAAGGGTAGAGCTGTACAGAAGTCCCCAAGCTAGGTCCTGGGCCCCCTAAAGGAGTATTCAGCGATAGTGTTAAGGGCGATATTGGGGTGGAATAATTGCCTGTAATAATTCTTTTGACTGTCTAGACTCCAAAGGCAATTATGCCATTTCTCAGGGTAGGAAAGAGGGTGATGAAGCCCTACGTGTTAGCTGAATGAGAGCGGCCCCAGATGAACACCGACTGCTCACGGAGGCACAGACGAGCGGGCAGATCAGGGCAGATCAGCCACTAAAGCAACGGTAAGGAAGTGTGTTATCACAAACTGCATGTAAGTAGGTTTCCATTATTCAGACCCGAAGCTCAGGGCAAAAAACAAGTGTGATCTTTGGTGGAGAAACAACTGAGACTCAATTCAGGGCTGAAACTAGGACAGAAGACAATCTTGCTGTTTGAGTGCAGAATCTTGGTGAAAGCAGCAAAGTACAAGGAATGAGATGTGAGAGATGAGATCACGCACATGCTTTTTATCAAGTTGTGCTTCCAGAGAAGCTGAGCACGAAGTAGAAATTTGAAATTGCCGGCATTCAATCATTCACCCTCCAGGTGGTGGGTAGGCCATTCAATCTTACAAAGTCCCTGAGCGAGACAATTTCACCCCATGTGACAGCTAGGGAAGTGGGGCACAGCTGCCAGGGAAAGAATTGGAATTCTGACCCATATCCGTGTGGCTCCAATGTCCACGTTGTCATCACCACACTGCTTTCTCTGGACAGCCCCTCTGGGCAAGCGGACTGTCCTAGTGGAAGCATTAAATGTGGCCCCCAAGCCAGCAGAGGGTCTTCCCCAGAGCTCTGGGGAAGTGCTGTCCGCGGCTGCCCCCTGGTGGCAGACCTGTGCCTGTGGCCTGTGCTCCCTGGGTGTAGAAATGAGAGCAAGGGGTCAGCTGAGTTGGCTTCCGGTTCCCTGAAATGTGCTGAAGAAGCAAATTAGAATGATAAAGAAGATGTGGTGCATACACGCAATGGAACACTACACAGCCCTGAGAAGAGATGAACTCCTGTCATTGGAAACAACATGGAGGGATCTAGAGGGGATGATGCAAAGTGAAATAAGTCAAAAGAAGAGAAATTGACCTTGCTGTAAATAGACAAAACAAAGGAACAGATGAAACAAAACCATCCTTGGAGACTTGCAATAGGTGACCTGAAGGAAATGGGATGATGGGGGTAGGGGGGCAGGTGGTGGCGGAGCTCCCTGGACATGGTGAAGAGCACTTGGTGACGTGGTGGAAGGAAGGCTGTGCTGACATGCCTGACGAATGAGGAAACTGCACATATGGGGAATCTACACATAGTAGTTTACTTTAATGTGTAAAATCAAAATTACTTCAATTAAAAAAAAAAGAACCACACTGCAACCTGAGCGGTGGCCTTCAGTCCATCACCACCTCCCACAGCCAGAGGCTGGCACCCAGGAGCTGTCTGACTTGACTGCCTTAGAGCCACAAAGCAAACGTCACCTTTGCAGGAAATGCTCGTACTGGCGCCGGTAAGCGAAGCCAGCCCGCCGCACCCGCAGGTGCTCCATCAGCCCCAGGTACTTGATCTGATGCCTTATGAGAAAGTCGTCAAACCTGCCTTTGGAAACACAGAGGGCACAGTGATAGCAAGGACCCTGTGGCTCTATTTCAGCCAAGACAGACCAGAGACAGCCAGTGGAGAGTCCGTGGGCTGAGTCTGGCCACAGACAAGTTTTGTTAGGCCTTGTGTATTTTTTAAATGGAGGCAGTTACAGAAAAATCCAGATTTCTGATTTCTCTTGAAAAAACATGATTTCTGACCATTCTAGACCCAGAGGACCATGAGGCAACAACTGGCTAGAAGGGAGCAGTGCTGCTTTGTCAGATAGTGGGCCTACTCTAGCTTACCACAATCCCCACCACTCCCTATTGCCTTGTACCCAGTTTGCTTCTCTGATTTGCTGCCTGGTCCCTGCAAGCCCTTGACTGTACGACTTTGTCACAGACATTGGCATAAGCCATGCCATACATCATTCTGGAAGATTATTCACTGTCTAGAGCAAAGCAAGACCTTTTCCTTCACCTCTGAGGCCTGCTGGGAGCAGCTGGATCTGCTTAGCAGAGGCTAAGCACTGAGAAATACTCACCCAGGACCACCAAATGAACCCCCAACCAATGCATTTAGCTTCAAAAACCATTCACGTTCAGAGGACAAAGAACAAGGCTGTGGTGGTTTTTAGGATTTGATCCCGCCACCATCTTGGTTTTCTTTCCAGTCTAATTTCCCCTCAGCTCAGTGTTCAGAACAATTCACAACTCACTGGGTTCTTTCCTCTCATTAGGCTTGATACAGCGGATGTACGAAGGCTCCTTAGAGATGAGAATTTCCAGAAGGTTGCTCAGACTGCTTTTGAACTGCGTCCCCACCTGAAGGGAGAGAAGAAGCGCGTGTGCACTAAAGTAGATGTCCTGCTCCCAGTCACTGCTTGGGGCACAAGACTCCGGCCCTTTGGACCCAACCTCACCACAGATTGTCCTATCTGTGATGTTCCACTTTGCCCATTAAGAGGCGGCTTTGGACATCCTGGTTGAGGAGCCCAAGGTCAGTCTGGTTAAGCGGAGGGTGGACAAGCAACTGTCCAGGAAGTGGGGCTGCTCAACAAGACCGTGGTGCGCCTGGTCAGCCCAGTGCCGCTGCTGAGCCCGCGGCCCCAGCCCTCCCTCTTTCCTGGTGACCGAGCTCCTTCACGACACTTGATCTAGTACCGGCGCTTTCTTTATTTGATGCTATTTTCATATCCCCTCTCCCACGAGACTGGAAGCCCCATGGGGGCAGAGACCTGGTCTGTTTTCTTGTTGCTGAACCTGTGTTCCCAGCCCAGTGCCTGACACACCGTTGGTGCTCAGGGATGTCTGCTGGGGACCACCCACGGCAACTGCGGCCTTGAACAGTAGACAGCAGACCCTGAGAGTGATTATTCCAGAAAAGGGTGGGAAATAGGCTTAAAAATGCAGGTAACTGCAGGTAACTGAAGCCTTTCTGTTCTACTTTTGCAGGGACCCACGCACTGTTGGCGGCCGTCTCCGGTTTTTCAGCTCGGTGGGCAGGAAGCAGGCCTTGAGAATGCAGTTCCTGGACCTGCACAGCACCTGTGAGTGGAGACACGACACCACGTTCGCTGCTTCCTCGTCACTCAGGTCTTCAGGAGCGCTCACGGGCGTGCACATGGCCAGGGCCTTTGCGGGCGGAGCGCTCGGAGAAGCAGAGGGGAAGAGACACAGCCGAGTGCAGAAGGAAGTGCTCAACTGCTCTACCCCCGCTCCATCCATGAGGGAGACCCTCTGATGATGTCTCCTCTGACATGCTGGTAAAGCAGTGACACTCCTTCCACCCGGTGGCTGCGGAACAGACAGGCAACTTAAGGAGGATCTCCAAGGGAGGGTGTCGAGTGAAGAGTCAGAGGCACAGCCATACAAAGAGTGTGTGTTGATGTGAGAGAAGAGAAAAGAAAACGGGAAGCACACACGCGCGGCGCCGTGCCTCCCGGAATGGACGTGCAGCATGCTGGCTAGAGCATTTGGCTCTCAGACGAGATGCTTGGCTAACTGGGGTCAAGGATACCAATTTGTGTCCTGTGTGACTTTTTCCCGGTGCACACATTTACAAAATAATGTGCATTCGGAAGTCTAAGGCCCATAGAAGAAAACTCAGGTGCTACATTCCTGAATCCGTCTTAGAGACGCCTGTGGGGATCCGACCCCCGTGGCAAGAAAGAAACGAAAGAAACAATAAAGAAATGGAATGACATCAAACTCAAAAGCTTCTGGACGGTGAAAGAAAACATCAGCAGAACGAGACAGACTACTGGCTGGAAGAAGATATTTGCACATCGTACATCCAGTAAGGACTTCATATCATGTGATTCAACAGAACAAAAAGAAACCACCTTAGCAAAAGATTGGGAGAAGGTCTGAACAGACACTTCTCCAAAGAAGACATACAGATGTGGCCAAGGGACCCTGGGAAAAGTGCTCACGTCCTATTACGAAAACGCAAACCAAAGCAGCAATGAGATAGCACCGCATACCTGTCAGAATGGCTGCGAGTCAAAAGGACTAGTAACAACAAATGTTGGCAAGGGTGCAGAGGGCAAGGAAGCCTTGACACTGCTGATGGGAATGGAAATCGGTGCAATCATTTTGGAAAATATGAAGGGACCTCAAAAAAAAAAAAAAATGGAACCTGCCATATGATCCAGGAATCTCCCCTCTGGGCATCATACTCAAAGAACATGAAATCTTTAACGCAACCAAATGCAGGTGCCTCTAGGTTTCCTGCCGTGTCATTTACAGCAGCTGCAACAGGACACCATCTGAGTGCCCATTGGGGTGTTGTTAAAGGTATTTCATACACATGTGTAACACACATACATACACACAATGCAATAGATTCAGCCATAAAAAGATGAATTTTTGCCATTTACGGCAAAACGGAAGAAACTGGAGGGGACTATGCTGAAGTAGGTCAGAGTGAAAGGAGTAAGTGTCAGGTGACTTTTGCCTGCTGCAGACCAGGAAGCAAAGCGAGAGAATGAGTGAAATGAGATGAAATTGTACCTGGGGATTCAGACGGCCGAGTGGTGGTTCCGGAGAGGAGGAAGGTGCCCCGGGGAGCAGGGGCGAAGGGGGTCTAGGGAATAGACTTGTTTTTCTTTTTTCTCTTGCTTGTTTAATAACATTTAAAATAAAAAAAAATCTAATTACATTAAAAGTCTTTATTCGAACATTTCATTTGACATGCAGTTCCCTGGCCCCACTTTTTTCATGTCCTGGACTATTATTCAGCCTTAGGAAGGAAGGAGATTCTGGCACAAACTACAACATGGATGGACCTTGGATCCATGGTACGAGATGAAATAACCTGTCACAACAAGACAGACCACGCGGTTCCTGTGACAGGAGGTCCTGGGAATTTTACAGAGGGAAGTAGGTGGTGGCTGCTGAGGCGGGGGCAGAGCACGGGCTCTGGTCTCCTGTGCAGGGCTTCGGTGTGGCGGCTGGAAGGCCCGCTCCAGACGCCTGGGGGCGGCGGCGGCGCCACATGGGAATGCAGGTCCCTGAACTGAGAGCTTAAAAATGGTTAAGACGGCACCTCCCGGTGGAGAAGCAGTTTGCTCCGCCGCCTTCAGCAGGCACCACCACAAGGCATCCCAAGGATCCCCAGACCCCATCCCAGGGGTGGCAGGTGGGGCTGGGGGAACCGAGATGAACGACTAAGTAAAATAAATAAGTGCTGCTTCCTCCTCTCTCTCCCTGCCTGCCTGCTCGCCTTCGTTCCTGCCTGCACCTGTCCTTCAGAAAAAATGGTGAAGATGATCTCACTTGTGTTATGAACTTTGAAGACAAAAACTCCCAAACCACACTCCTGTGGCTGCTGGGAGTGGGTGGAGGTTGTCAAAGGCACAAACTTCCATTTGTAGTAAAGTCTAGGAGATGTCACACACAGCATGGTGGCAATGGCTAACCCTGCATGGACATTGGAAAGTGCTCGGAGAGTAAATCTTTAAAGTCTTCCTCACGTGAAAACGTGAAGAAAAAAAAAAAACCTATACGCATAAGATGATGGCAGATAACATGGTTTTTGTTTTCAAAATATAAACACCACCAAATCACTCCCTTGCACACCAACAGCTAAAAATGGTATATGTCAATCATATCTCAATGCAAAGAATTTAAGATGGTCAAGTTGATGTAAAAAGTTTACCACCATGACTAATATGCTTAAATCGAAATGACATGTTCTTGTTTAGTTGACTCCACTTCTAAACTTACAGTGACATGAAAGAATAAATTGCAGGAAGGAAGGAAACATAAGAAATGACCCCCCAAAGTGCAAGGAGCCTCCGTGCGGGGGCGGGAAGACAGTGTCTGGGGGATCGAGTGTGAAACGCCCTCTGTGGACAGGCCGTCCTGCAGAGCGGCAGTCACCCAGGCATTTCCACACCCAAGTCATGCACAGTGACGCCCACGTCACCGAAGGGGAATCTGCCTCCGTTCCGCTGGGCTGCGACCCAGACGCTCCGGCCCGGAGCAGCGATCTAGTGGGGATTCTCCACGCCAAGTCCCAGAGGCTGGGACAGAGAGTTCAAGAAGTGGTAGGTGAGATGGTGAAGGACAGAAAACCCTCTTGAATTTGACCATCTCCATAGTCACCCTGAAAATCCTCCTCTAGAATTAACATTTTGTAAACCCAGTTAAATACATAAAATCCACTTTTATACAAAATAGCTCATCATGTTGATGCAAAATACATTAAAAACTTAAGGTCTGACTGATTGCGAGGCGTCTGGAAGGAGATGGGAATCTGATTCATATCCTCAGTGCTTAATCGGCACCAGCCCCAACTTTGTGACAAGGTTATGACCTAGAGAAGTCTCTTCCTCTCTGGGTCTGTTTCTCGGCCCTCAGTTCACAGCACCCCAGAACACCCCCACGGCACTAGAACGAGGCGCTCTTCTGCGGGGAGTCGCCCAGTGCGCTCGCAGCCTGCTCCCCGCCGTGTCTACGCTGAGCACCTCCTGCGCCCTGAGTCTCCGCCTTGGCTGTGCTGGTGGCTCCCCCTGGAGCAACCCCTGATCTTTCCAAGCTCAAGATGGTTCTCATTTAAGTTTCAATTCCGAGCGGGTTCGGCAGAGGCGTTTTCTCTGATCCTCTCAACTACATTTAAAATGTCCCTCTCCATTATATTTCCGTGCTTCTTTCTTCATTGCACTGCTCGCTGACCAGTAGCTGATTTGCATGTGTACTTATGTCCATTCTCCCCTGTCCTAGGACGGTGAGGCCCCCAACCCCGAGAATGAGGACGGTCTTGTTCACTATGAAACCCCAGAGCTAGCACAGTGCCTGACACACGGGGGTGGGGGGGACACCACACATGCTCTGTGGGTTTGCTGAGTCAAGAATTCATGCAGACGATCTTAATACCTGTTCCAGCCACCACATGCCGTGGTTCTAACATCAGGCATGGAAGAGAAAAATCCAGAAGACCTAATCTACCGCCTTCAGTGTCACGGGTCATAACTCCTAAATGCCAGAAGACTTACCTCTTTGAGATGTCTGTAGAGAAGATCATTGTTTTTTTCCAAGAATCCTATAAAACAATGAATACACATTTTAAAATCAACAGTTTTGCCTAAAAATGTAGTTCCTTCCCAACTGATTTCAAGAGGACATCCTAAAGAGACTCAGGATGAGATCAGAGCTTCTCAGCCTTGGCACGATTGATAGTTAGGGCTGGATAATTCTTGAGGGGGGGGACAACCTTGTGCATTGGAGGAAGTTTAATAGTATTCTTTTATTTCTACCCACTAGAGACCAGGAGCCTCCTCCCCAGTTGTAACAACTGTATGTCTCTAGACACTGGCAGATGTTCCTGACCAGGAGCCCTGTCCTGGGTGAGGACTAGGTCCTCAGAACTGAACTTCAGGTATACACGTCATGCTCCATAAATCCCGATGACCTAGCACATGTCTGGGGAGCCCATATGCTAGGTTGGGTTTTGTTTTTTAACACCCAGTCCCTGGGTCTCGAACCTGGGTCCATAGTTTTACATGGCCTACACCTCACCTGCCTGAGCCACAGGCCACACTAAGTATTGTGCACAGCACCTAGTCCAGAAGCAAAGAACCACACATTTACTGAAGGGCACTGACACAGAGGAGGAGGCACCAAATTCTAAGGGCAGCCAGCAGACCGAGAGCAAGTCAGCCGCACAGCTGCGAAAACTCAGACTCCAGCTCAAGGCTGGAGGCACTCACTGGCATCTTCATACAAAAGGCAACGTCTTCCATTTGAAAACCTGGCTCCTTAGTACTCCCTGAAAACCTGATCGGTTAATAAGATTAGAAACTCAATGACATTATAAAGTCAAAGCCAGCTTAAAAGAGACATGTCATTAGGTTAAAAAAAAGCTATCAAAAGTGTCTGAGGTAGAACCTTTTTGGATGATAATTTGGAGTTACCTCAATGCTGATGGTGGTAGAATACACACAACAAAATATACCATCTTAATTTTTTTTTTTTAAGGAGAGGTGCAGGCAGGAATGAAGGCGAGCAGACAGGCAGGAAGAGAGAAGAGGAAGCAGCATTTATTTTATTTAGTTGCTCATTTTGGTTGTTCCCTCCCAGCCCTGGGACATGAACCCTGGTCCTTGGGATGTGTGTGGAGTGTGCCTGAATGGAGTGGCCGACCAACCACTGCTCCATCAGAGCGCACCCATTTTAACTAATTTCAAGCATACAGCTCAGCAGCAGTCATCACAGTCACAATATTGTGCAACTCTCGTGACCCCAGAACTCTCTTCGTCTCCCCCAGCTGTGACTGCAGGCTCTGAACACCGACTCCCTCTCCCACAAGTCCCTGCCTCCCTGATCACCTCTGCTGTCCTTCCATCTGTGAATCTGACGACTCAGGGCACCTCAGGTGAGTGGAATCACTTGTTCTTTTGTGTGTCCAGATTATTAAGGTTCATCCATGTAGCACGTGCCAGTACTTTCTTTTTATGACTGAATAATGTCCCGCTGTTGTATGACCTCTTTGTATTTAGCCATTTTCCATGGATGGGCATTTGGGTGGCTTTTACCTTTTGACCACTGTAAATAACGCTGCTATAGACATGGATATATAAACAGCTGCTTGAATTCCTGCTTTCATTTCTTCAGAGTATATCACTAGAAGGGGTTAAAGCTATTTTTAATAATAACCATGAATCCAACCAGCCACTTCTGAGAATGTATCCTGTTGACCAAGTGAAATTCACAAAGGTGGTCTATTCGCACAGGGAAACTTACTTGGCAGTGATAAGAAGGCACCATGGACGTGGAGGACTCTTGAAAACCTTATGCTAAGTATGCTAAGAGTCAGATACAAAACACCACACAGAATGTGATTCCATTTACAAAGAATATTCAGAATCTACAGAGAAAGAAGAGTCCAGTTTGCATAGAACTGTGTGGGGTGGGGCTGGGGGAAATGGGCGACGGCTGATACACATAGGTTTTCTATCTGGGGTGATGAGATCTTCTGGAATGGGCTCTGGTGATGGTGTGATTACTAAACGTTGAACTGGCAACCTCCATGGTATGTGAATTATCTCAAAGTGTTTATCTCTGAGTAAAGTGGTCTCGTGTCTATGGAAGATAGACATACATGCTTTCGTTTCTAAGATATTTCCTTGCTAGCTCCTGATGGACAATGATTTTGGTCTGTGAATCAAAACGAGAGGTGAAAACTCAGCTTAAAACTTTCAGTAAAAAAGCTTAACCTGCACCCTTTTAAGTGGTTTTATGTAAACAATAATACAGAGTTGTCAAGTGGTACAGTCACATGTAAAGCACGGGCACCCCTGCTGTGCCCTGTGCCCCACGGACACTCACCTTTGGCGCAGTAGGTGACCTCTCCAGCGTAGTGGAAGAGTTGGAAGTCCATCCAGCCCATCTTCTTTCGGCCCTTTGGACCTGCCAGCTTCCGGCTACGGCAAAACAGATGCGGATGAGAACTGAGCCTTTCCATTCGGCTGAGTCACAATGCACCAACGTGCAAAGCAAAAAGAGCGAGCGTGGTCTCTGGCAAGTTGCTGAGGCCATGACGACCACCGGGAGGCCAGCTCTGACAGCTAGCCTCGCACAGCAGCGCCCAGGAAGCGCCCGCCCTGTTTCATCTGCTATCAGTCAGTCTCCCTGACATACATCCTTCCTGCAGAAACACTGAAGACTTTTAAAAATATGAACCACAGAAATAATGCTTATTTGCACAGGGCCAGACTTCTGGCTTTCTAGGTACTAAGAAACAATTTTACTTTCTTACAGTTTTATCATGTTGAGAAACTAAATATCAGAAAACATGTTTTCGAAGTCCGGTGGTTCATAATTTCTTGTAATTTTTTCTTGGAGTGCATACCCATGCATACTGGCAGTATACATGTCCCATGTGTGCGCAGCTCAAAGAACTTCTGCAAAATGAACACAGGTGACCAGCATTCACATCAAGAAACAGCATTATTAGTCTCAGAGAGCCCCCACCTTGAACTCTCTCCGCTCACAGATTGACATCTAACAGCATAGACTGGCTTCACCGGGTTTTTATACTTTATAGAAATGGAATCATGTAGTGTATACTCTTGTGTCTGACTCCTCTTGTTTATATGTTGGTGTGACTTAACCGCGCCTTTGCGTGCGTTATACATTATTCATTCTCATGGCCGTATGTTACTCTACTTGTGAATGTACCACAATTTATTTATGTTTACCATCCAATTCCACTTACTTATCCTTTCAGTATCCTGTGACAGATGTGATAAGGCCACTAGCATTTATTAAGTCCTTCATATGGCCAGTATTGCATAAGGTATTTTGACAGTCATTTCAAGCATCATATGGTAGGTATATTAATATCCCCACCTTGTCAAAGGAGAAACTCAAATGAAGGGATGTTACTTGGCCAAGGTCACATGTTTACAAAGTAGTCAAGTTAGGATTCAAAATCAGGTCTTTGTGACTCCAAAGCACAGGCCCTCAAATTCTCTGTCCCTTGTCCCAACGTCTAAGTTAAACTGAGCTGATTTTCTGGGATGCTGTCGATGCTCCGTATCACAATCTGTGTGGTGGTGAAATGGCCACACAGAGATATAAAAATTAATCCGATTGTAGACTCAGATCGACACATGCCACTATATTTTACACCTGAATTTTTATGAGACTAGCTCATACATACATAGATGTCCAAAAGTAGTAATCATTGAATAAAGCGATATAAAATCTTCACAAAATTCTATTTGGAATTGAAGTTTGATGCTACCTATATAAGTGCAGCTGGCCTATCGCTATATTTCTATGCATGAAGAAGTAACTCCTCTTTGGGGAGCTCACTCACACCCCCTAGAAAATGGACATATGGGGACCTTCTCACCACAGCGTGGCCAGGGAAGGACATACGTTCGGAAGTGAGCGTGCTTCCCCACTCTCTCTTCCAGTTTCTCCAGGAAACTCAAGTCTGTCGCAGGACCAGGGCGGATGCATTCTTCATCCTTCAAAAGAAGAAAATGTCGACTCCACCTGTCAAGTGTAAATTCCTCCCTGGGTTGCAGGATGTGCTGGCCCACAATACCACCAGCTCACACACGTTCAAGTGAAGCAGGGAGGCAGGTCATCCATTATCTGTGCGTCTCAGCTTCTCAGAGAGACGGGAAATTCCCCGAGAGCCACCTCTTCCACCCAACGCTCATATTTCCCAAGTCTTCCCAAGGACACGCTACAGCCTCCTTGGCCAGCTGACTTAAATGATCTGTTTTTCTTCACTAGTTATTGCTGGCCAGGAACACAGCCCCTCGGAGCAAAGCCCTCCTGGAAAGAAATCTGTAAAACCAGTTGAGTCCAACCTTTCATATTTCTCAACTGTGTCTTTCTGCTTCCTATTTGGGGTCCTCAGCAGTGTCCCATTTAACCGACCCTCTTAAATTAAGGGAGACTCAACTTGCAGCTTTTATTCTTTCAAACAATAACAAACCCGACAGGGCTGAGGCGGGTGAGACAACTCTTAAGAATAGCATTTCCATTCTTTCTTTTTCCATTTGTGAAAAAGCAAATAGATCTATACCAGCCTGCATCAGCCCATGCTTCCCAGAAACCCACGGGGCTTGTCTTCTCACCTCCTTCTGGTCTTTGCTCAAGTATCACATTCTCTGTGAGTCCTTCCTAGATTCTCGTACTTAACATCAAACGCCCCTCCCGAGCACACCATCTTTTCTGCTTTTTTCTCCTCTCTTGGATTATCTACATATTTTGCCCACTAACTGGCATCACACTCCCCATACTAAGATATAAAGCCTCCCGAGTGCAGGGGTTTTGATCTGTTGTATTCACTGGCATGTCCCAAAGCACAGAACACAATCCTGGCCCCAAGGAAGCACTCGCTGAATATTTGCTGAATGGCTGGACTCTGGATTCTGCCATGCACCAGGCTCAGTTCTAAGGCCGCTGCATGAATTATCTCACTTGATTTGCCATTGTCATTCCTCAGGTAAGTGCTGTTATTATTGTACCTGTTTAAAGACCATGAAATTGGAGCTCAGAGAGGTTAAGACACCTGCCTAAGGTCACACAGCAATGGGGATTTGAATCTAGGTGGTGACTGTGTTCCTGGCAACTGCCGCCACCACCCACTAATGTCCCCTCCATGCTGGGTTCACAGGTAGTGTGGACGAAGCTGGGGCTGCTGCAGAAGAGGGCAGGTGACCAGTTATTTTCACTGTGGCAAACTGTGCAGACAATCCCAATGAAGAGCAAGGCCAGGAAATCACTTCCCATATACCTATGGAATTTTTTTTTTTAAAGTGATCTTTGAGTTGGAATAATTCTGGATTTAAGGACGCCAATGTTCTTAGAAGTAGGAATGGTTTAAGAGGTCACGGGTACACCCCAGGAAGCCTCGCCTGGGATGATGGATGCTCTTTGTCTTGCCTGCTGTCTGGTATGGAAGCAGTGCCTTCCTAATTACTGCCAGATGCCCACCTCTCCGGTCCCAGTTCTCTGACTCATCCTCCAGCCTGTGGAAGGCACTACTTTCACTTCACAGGCCTTTCTCTGCTCTCCCCCGATGGACTGAATCCGGTAAGAGCCTGAAAGCTCGGCGAACCTGGGAACCTCAGGCTCCCAGCAAGAATTCGGCAGCAAAGCTGCCCGCGCAGGCTTCCTTAATCTGGGGGGTCCGCCCTCCCACCGGCTCCCCACACCGTCTGGAATGACAACATTATTTTCTCACCAGGATGGAAATGATCCCCTTGTGTCTCTCTTCTACCAAATCACAGATGATCTTGTTGTTGAAATACTGAATTGGCTCCCACTACAATGAAAAAGCAAAGAATTCTCCAAGAGGGATTCAGGTGAGTATACACCAGTCTTTTTAAAAAATTGAGTTTCCAAAGCTTTCTTTTGAAATACGATTTTTTATATCCAACGTTACCAGAATAATACTTTCTGAATATGAAAAATACTTTCTCAGGAAAGGAGCAGACAAGGAGTGAAAAATTGTTCTGAGCACAAGTCAGGAAACCTATCCAGTGACGTAACGGCTCTCAAGGAACCATCTGGCGCCAGGTAAAGAAACCCGACGCAGAGAAAATGTCGCCGTGCTTACCTCTATTCCTTCCATCTCATATTCTGCCTGCTCCGCCTCGAGAGTCCTTTCTATTAGTAGCTGCTGGAGTTTTTCATTACAGTAGTTTATGCAGAACTGTTCAAAACTGGAGAAGCAAAAGATTTACATAACTGCAGCTTGCAAGCAGGCCCGTTTAAAGAATAATTCTGTTTGTTTTTAGGGATGCTTCTTCATAAAGAAAAAGCAAAGTCTTTATTCATCAAATAATTTACTAAATAGCTCATAAAAGTCCAGTCAAATGATGTCTGCAGTTTTTCATGGCTATTCCACTTCTAGAACAGTCCATATGTTAGGGGCTGGGCAAACCTGGAGAATTTCTGGGATGGGAACATAATTCCAGCGACATTAGAGATGTCTGAAACCAGATCAGTACAGTTTTTTGTTTTCTGTTTTTAAAGGAAAGGCGCAGGCAGGAATGAAGGTGAGCAGAGGCAGGCCAGGCCAGGAGAGCGAGGAGGAAGCAGCATGTGATCTGCATTTAGTTGTTCGTCTTGGTTGCTGCCCCGGGCCCTGGATCACGAGCCCAGGTCTCTGGGCTGTATGTGGACGCCAGTCAGGGGTGGTGGACCCAACCTCCAGACCACCAGAGTGCACCCAGATGACACCTTAAAACACAAAGGACAGTAGAGAATGACAAACTCACCCGTTCTTGTCAAAGACTTCGAATCCATAGATATCCAGTAATCCGATCACAGTTTTCTTGGTGAAATCCTAGTCAAAATTGCATTTACCATTAATCATCAGATCTTTTGAGACTCAGAACCTAGTATTTCTCCCTAAAGCTGGGAGTTGACTACAGAACTTAGGCCTTCTCCCTCAGCAGTGGCTCACAAAGTGCCTTGGAGTGGAAACAAATGACCCCACCCTGTCCTCCTGCTGCAGTCTGCCCGCACCCCACCCAGCTTCACCAGATGAGTCCTTTTACTTCGGCACCCTCTCGACCCTCTCGGCCTTCCAGCCCCCATGGCATGGGATGGGTGGCGTAGAGAGGGATGGGATGAACGTAGGGGCGGGCGGGAGAAGGAGTGGAGGGAGGGGAGAAGGAAGAAAGAAGAAAAACGGAAAAAGAAAACAGGAAAGAAAGGGAGAGACTTAAACAGCTGAGGAGATGTTTATGCAGGAGGGAGAAAGACCCATATGGATACCACTTTAAATATGTCTGAACCAAGTGCTCTCAGGCACGGAGAACACCCTGTATTTTAAAGGAACACACTGAAGTATCTTAAAGGAAAGGAACAGGCAGAAATGAAGGCAGGGAGGGAGGAAAAAGCACTCTATTTAGTTGTTCATCCTGGTTGTTCCCAGCACCGGCCCCGGTCTTGAACCAGTAACCCTGGGATGTGTGGACTATGCCAGGTGTACTAAACCACCAGACCAGCAGGTGCGCCCAGTGTAGGCTCTGGAGGGGTGTTGGATGGGTGTGCTGAGTGGATGCCTCCCGTGGCTGTCCTAGCACCCTGCTCCACAAATGTCACCACCTCCCCATACCCTGCGCTCTCAGAGCAGTTCCTTGATTTCTAGCTTTGAGTGAAGGCCTTTTCTGATTTAAAAATTCACTGGAAAAAGGAAACACGGGAGCAGCTCTATCTTTCCTTCCGCGCTGGAACACTAGGTTGGACTCGGCCTTCTGCGGACACGGACACGCAGACACCCATCTGCAGGGAGTGCGGCGCGCCCCACGCTTCGCGACACCCTGCAGGTGGGAGCTGGCCGCGCTGGGCGCCACGAGCGGACCCGTGACTCGCTGCCCCGTCCACCGGGGCCCACGGCAGTTCTCACGAACGCTTTAGGGGAACAGCCTCGCGATAAAGCAGCTCCACGCCCACCTGGTTCACCAGGGAGGAATTGATTTTGTTGACAAGCCAAGTGAACGTTCGTTCGTAGACAGCCTTCGCCATCGCGTCTCTCGCGTAGACCGACAGCTCCGGCGTCAGCGGGCATATGACCTGCGGAGGACACGGGCATCGGGTCACCAGCGGTCACCAGCAAGCCCCCAGGTTTCCAGTGAGGCTTTCAGCCGATGAGCGGTGTCTGTTCCGGCGGGAGGTGCCCCTGCGCTCACTCAGTGGCAGTTTCTAGACTGTCCCCCACGGCTGTGACCTCAGATGCCACCTCAGACGCAGCCCAGCCCAACGCTGCCTCCGCCCGAGGGCTGGGTGAGGGCCACGCCCTGAGAAGACCCAGCAGCCCCCCAGAGATGACATCCTGTCATTTGTGGCCACAGGAGTGGAACTAGAGGGGATGACGCTGAAATAGTCAGCAGGAGAAAGACAATACCAGGTGACCTCAGGCATGTGTGGAATATAAAGAAACAGAGCAAAGGAAGAGTCTGAACAAAAGCCAGCCCGTGGACACTGATAGCAGAAGGGAGGTTGCTGGGGCCCACTGGGCGGTGCTGGGGGACTTCTGTACTGGCGGTGGGTGTGGCGAGCTGGCATGTATCTGCGGAGCGGGGAACCTGCACAGATGAGCTTATGATGTTTTATAAATCAGTTGCTTCCATGAATATCAAGCAAAGAGGAGGCAGCCGTGGGTGGAGAGTTTAAGTGCTGTAAGGAAATGCACGTGGTGCGCGGCTGGGCAACTATCAGAGGACTCCCTGAGGGCATGGCCCTGCCCGAAGGACGGTGAGTGTCAACCAGATGAAGCAGAGAACCCTGTGCGGAAAGCCGGCAGGCAGCCCAGGCGTGGCGCGCCTGAGGGTGAGCGTGTGATGTGATGGTGTGACAGTGGGAGTGGGGACCCTGAGGCAGGAAACCCCATCAGGGCCCCAACCACGCAGGACCTGCGGCCAGATTCAGGGGCCTGGCCTCCACTGGGGTGTCCGCTGTGGCTATCCGAGGGCGCGGGGCAGAGTGGGCGTTTCTCCCTCAAGTTGCGTTTCCACCAAAGGCACCGTTACCTCCTCATCTTTGGCTTCAATCTTTCTATGGGTGAGAGCTTCCAGAAGGACTGATGGAGGAAACCCCAGGAGCTGTATGAAAGGAAACCAAAGCACCATTCAATGACCTGGGTTTTTATTCACTCACTCAGAGTTTGTAGTGTTTCCAGGCCCAGATGGAAAAATTGTGCTTTAATACAAAACAGATCACATCAGGTCTTTGGGTCAATTGGCTTTTTACCAACACCCCCACCCCCCAGTGCTCCTAACCAGCATCAGCTGAGAGAAGCAGTGTCAGCCACCTGGGATGTGGCCCGGCAGCCCCGTTCTGCCCCAGACCCCTCCTGCCCCGCGGCCTTCTGAGCGGGACAGCACCTTGGCGATCCATTTGATCTCGTGAATGTCAGGCACAGTGGCACAGCCCTGGTGGTTCTCTTCAAAGCGGATGTTCCCCAGGTGTAGGACACTGCCGATGATGCCAAAGAGATTCTAGGAGCGTGGGAAGTGGTGAGGACAGGGAGAGAAGACAGCAGCTGACTGATCAGTAAATGTGTCCGAGGAGAGCCCCAAGGCCCCTCTGACTCCCAGTCCCAGCTCAGAGCCAAGTCCCTCTCCCCAGAAACTGGCCTCCTACCCACATCAGATATAAAGGGAAGGGGAAAAAAAGGCCTCAGCGGAGGTCTGATGCCTCATCCAATCTGCAACAAGACTTTTTAAAGGAAAGGTACAGGCAGGAATGAAGGCGAGTAGGCAGAGGAGGAAGAGGCATTTTATTTAGTTGTTCATCCTGGTGGTTCCCCCAACCCCAGGTCTTGAACCTGGGTCCTTGGGACGTATGTGGACCACATCCAGTAGCTTTATCCAGGAGACCACCAGGGCGCACCAAGGACATTTTTATGTTTCTATCTTTCCACCCACCAATAAAGCATGAAATGTTCAAATACCATAACCTCAACGGTATAGTGTGTGTGTACATGCATGTGTGCACATGTGGACATACAGATATACTTATCTGACAAACAAAGCTCATTATACTCTGGTCCTTGAACGAGCAATCATTTAACAAGAAGAAATAAAAAGACAAAAAAGACATAAAAACAGTTTATAAACCCTATGATGTGCCCAGTCTGTTCCAAAGTAGACGCATAAACAAATGACACAAATTCTCTAAGAATTAACTATCTCCGGGGTTCTATGATATTGTAAATATTTGAGTTTGCCCTTGAGATGAAACATCACCTCTTTGTCCCCCCAACATGAGAATAGTTAGGGTTTCCCGATAAAATACTGAATGTCCCACTAACACTTGCTTTTCAAATAAGCAATGACTAACATTTTCATACATGCTTGTCCCATGCAATGTGGAGACCTTACTTACATGAAAAAAGGTCGCTGTGTATATGGCATTCCAAGGTAAGCGGGCACCCTGTATTTTTTTTTTTTTTTTTTTTTTTGCTAGAACTGGCAACCCTGTTATGCAAACCCACTATTTCCTCAATCCCAGACTTTGGAATTGACCCAGCCCCGGGGCCATACCTTCAGGTCATCTTCAGTGAAATCGATGACAGAGAAGGCATTGGAAACAGTTTTCCAGTCGTTTTTGTCATTAATAGATGACTCTTTGGCACAATGACCCTGTTGGCACAAAATTGGGTCACATTTTTATAAAGACAGGTGTGTGAAGGCTGATTCCTAGATCAAAACGGTTCTCTTGAGAAGCGTGCCGTGCTGACTGTGGGGAAACGGGCTTCTCTAGCACAGGATGACTTGCCAACTGCGGCTTTTTCAAGTTCATTGGGAATGTCACCTCTGTTCTGCGGAAAATGTCAAATTACGTATTAGTGGATATTTAGTTTTGTGTGTGTCTCTAAAATATTTCTCTTGCCAGTTTTGCTCAATAAATGGAAGATGTTTGTCTCAAACGTCTGCAGAAACATGCGGAGAAATGAGAGAGTTTACATTCAGAAAGCAATCTTGCCGTCCTTAGCAACCACTGGCAAAAAGTCAGTGCGGGACTAGATGGATGCTAGAGATGCTTTCTCCTCACTCAGGGAAAGGGAAGCACAGCTTAGACTGAACTTCAATGAGTCCCCTGTGATTTTCATGTACAGTGAGGTGAGGACCGCCGTCCAGCTGTGACGGAAACTCACCGTCAGTCTGTGTCCACACCCTAGGCTACTTCATTCTGATTTCAAAACTCCTTTGGAAAAGGCTTTTCTACTCTCTTGTCTTCCATTTGGAGAACTGTGAGCTGCACAGCGAACACACTGCCTTACAGAAATATTTCAGGCCACTCCTATAAGGAATCCGGGATCTAGTAAAATTGGCTTTTGGAATCTAACCCCTCGGTGCACGTTTTCTGTCGCGAGCAGACAGGGTCTCGATGCCCAGATTGCAGAGCTCTGATCAGTCACTGTGTCACCTGTGAACCTCTTTGATGATTCTCTTCTCACTGAGCCTGACTTTGAACAAAGGTCACTTGGCAGAGAGCCAACGGGGACATCCTCTGAGAGAACAAGGCCTCCTAAAGTGAATCTTAAAACATCACTGTAAATCACAGAGGGAAAGGAGCCTTAAAAAGTGAAACTTTTCCAAAGCAGTTTCAAAATCAGAATGAAGTAGCCTGGGGTGGGGACACAGACTGACTGAGTTTTCGTCACAGCTGGATGGCAGTCCCCACCTCGACTGTACATTAAAATCACAGGGGGCTCATTGAATTTCATTCAATTACAGGAGAGTGTTAAAAGACTACCAACAGGTCCCATCAATTAAATCTGAAGCTCTGGAGGGAAGAGTCCACATATTTGTAGTAAAAAAAATACGACAAAACAACTCCTCTTCGGTCATTTGAATTTCACCAGGGCTGAGAACCACTCACCTAGAAACGGCTTTATCGAGATGATGCATCTGCCAAGCATGACAGGAGGGGTCAGCTTGACTGCGGTAAGTGTCAAGAGCTCAGCAGGATGCCTCCAGAATGGCAATGAGAAAAGTTCTCCAGCCTCTTAGAGCTGCTTCCACAGACACTGAGTCCCGACCCCACCCCGAGACACTGCAAAGAGCCACCAAAGCCAGGGGCATGTCCTTCCCACCTGTGAGAGGTATTTGTACAGCTGGGGGTCTCCCTGCAGCCCCAGGTAAGCGAGGAGCGCCTCTTCGCCACTCTCCAGCAGCTGGTAGAAGATGTGGAAGTTCCGCTCCCCGTGGTTTTGATAGACAACCCGAGACTTTTCTATCAAGTAACTGATGATGTGCCCGCCCACAGGAACACCCTGGGGGACAGAACAGGAGGCAATGACAGCCATCAGCAAAGCCCTCTCCTCCAGGTGTCTTCCAATCAGCCCAAATTGTAAACTACTGAAGTTGAGCTACCACCTCCTAGGGTTTTCTAGGTTGTTAAAAAACAAAACCACCTGGTTTTGCCCACCTGAAAGGTCATGGAGATGTTTCTAGAGAACAATGATTGGTCGCCCTTTTCTTTGTATGTGTAGGGTGAGGTAAGGGATCACCCATTTGGATTTCCAGTGGATCAGTATTATTTACCAGAAAGATAACCCTGTTACTGAATGACAGTGGGGCCCTTCTGTACACAGACCCCGTGACCCCACGATGGGGGTCTTTGCGGACTCTATTTGGACCCAACAACCTGTGTCTGTATCTTTGCACCAATATCACACGGTCTTACTCTTTTTAATTATATACTTAATAAAGAATTTGCGTGCAAAAGAATATGTAAAATGCTTATCATTCACAAGAAAAAAACAACAGCTCGAATGAAAATGGGCAAGGATTAACATAAAAGAGGATTTTTAAAGTGACCAATTAGCAAAACCTTATTAATAATCATAGAAGTACATTTTTTTCTTTGAGTTAAAAAATTGTATCAAACGAAAAAGTAAGAAAGTCCACAACCACCCCCTGTGCCCTCTCCATCTACTCCCACCATTCACCTTCATTCCTCAGGTAACCACACTGCTGCTGTCTAAATCTACTAGTTTATCTTGGTTTTATCTTTTCATTTGCTCTGTTTTCTTACATTCTACATAGAGGTGAAGTCATCCCGTTTGTATTTTTCCTTATGACTTATTTCACTTAGCATAATCCCCTTAAATCCTTTCATTTTGCTGTAAATGGCAAAAATCCATCCTTTTCATGACAGAATGGTATTCCAGTGTGTGTGTATGTACGTGTGTGTGTATGTGCGTGTATCACATCTTTTCCAGTCATCTATCAGTGGGCACTCAGGTTGTTTCCATACCTTAGCGATTATAAATAATGTTGCAATAAACATAGGGGCACCTATATTTCTTCAAGTTAAGTATTTCATATTCTTTGGATACATACCCAGAAGTGGGAATCCTGGATCAGGTGGTATTTCTAATTTTAATTTTTGAAGAACCTCTGTACTGTTTTCCAAAACAGTGGCACCAATTTACGGTCACACCAACGTTGTACAAGGCTTTCTTTCTCCACACCTTTGCCACCGTTTGTTGTTCTTAGTCTTTTCGATGTGAGCTCTTCTCACAGGTGTGAGGGAAGGTTGTGGTTTTGTTCTGCATTCCTTTCATAAGAAGTGCTGATGAGCATTTCTTCATGTGCCTGTAGACCATCTGCACATTTCCTCTGGAGAAATGCCTGTTCAGATCTTCTGGCCACTTTTTAATTGGGTTATTTTTGTTAGGTTTTTGAATTCTTTTATATCACAGACATACATACGCCTTATTGGATGTATAATGTGCAAATATCATCTTCCACTCAGCAGGTTTTCTTTTCATTTTGCTGACATTTACGTTCAATTACGCCGAAGCTTCTTAGTTTTCTGTAATACCATTAGTTTCTCTTGTTACTAAGATTAAATCACCAAAGGCATCTCTAAGCCTGAGGTCATAAAACATATCACTTATCTTTTCATCTATGTTTTATGGTGTTGGGCCCTATATCCAAGTCTTTAATCCATTTGAGTTCATTTTTCTGTATGGAGTTAGAATAATACAGCATCATTCTTTTGCATGTAGTAGGCTAGCTTTCTCCATACTCTTTGTTGAAGAAATTATCCTTTCTCCAGTGTAGTCATGGCTCCTTTATCATAGATTAACTGTTGATACATGTGAGTTTATTTCTAGGTTCTCAATTCTATTCCATTGATCTGTGTGTCTGTTTTTATTCCAGTACCATACTGACTTCATTACTGTCACTTTATAGTGTAGTTTGCAGTCTAATAATGTGATGCCTCCATTTTTCTTTTCCTTTTTTACCTCAAGATTGCCTTTGCTATTTAGGGTCATCGGTGGTTTAATGTAAATGTTATTATTTGTTTTATTTCCTTAAACAATCTCATTATATTTTTAATAGGGATTGCACTGAGTCTGTATATTGCTTTAGGGAAGACTGTCATTTTATTATTAATTTCGTCCACCCATGAATACAGAATAACTTCCCACCTCTTCCTGTCTGTGTTTTGAAATAGTCTCTTCTAATTTTCATTGTATATTTTGTTCACCTCATTTGCTAAAATTACTCCTAAGTAGTTAATGATTTTGATGCAATTACAAATTGGTCTATGTTCTTAATTTCTTTTCCTTCTAGCTCATTATTTGTGATTAGGAATGCAGCAACTTTTGTGTATTGATTCTGGAGCCTGTATTTTATTGTACTCATTGTTTATGGTTTTTAAAAGTGAAGTCCGTTCTTGAGAATATTCCATGTGCACTTAAAAAAATGTAAAATCTGTTATTTTTGGATGGAATGTTTTATAAATGTCTATTAATCACACCTGGTCTAGTTCATCACTTAAGGCTATTTATTGTGTCCATATTTATTTTGAGTGACTAATATTATAAGTGTGGTGCTAAAGTTTCCTATTGTTGTGTCACTGCTTCTCTTTAGTTATGTTACTAATGGCTTTGTATATTTTGATACTTCATCATTTAGCGCATATATATATCAATATCTTGTTACTATATTTGTCCCTTAATCATTATTTAATGCCATGTCCTGTCTCATGTTACCTTTTTAAGCTGGAAGTCTATTTTATTTGTTATAGATATGGCTATCCCAGACTTTCTAAGGTTACCATTTGCCTATAGGATTGTCATCCAGCACATTACTTTGAGCCTATATATGTCTTTAAAGCAAAGATGAATTTCTTGTAGACAGTAAAAGTTGGCTTTTGTTATTTAATACACTCCAGCACTCTGTCCTTAAATTGGTGGGTTAAAACCATTAACATTGAGAGTAATTAGTTGTAAGTATTATATTTGTTTATGGAGATAGTCTTGTAGTTGATTTTTTTCTTATTCTCTTCTCTTGCACTTTAATAACATTCTTTGTGTTGTATTTGAATTCTCTTTCCATTTTCTTATGTCTCTTCTATAGATTTTTGGTTTATACTACCATGCGTTTTGCATATAAGGTTCTATCTATACTTAGAACCTTTTAGGTGAATTTGTCTTGAGCTCATTCTAGAAGTCAAATGTCTTCACTCTCCTCTCCACCCACATTTTATATTTTTAGTGTCTTGCACGTTCTAAGCGCAGGTTGTTTTCACTTTATAAAAGTGCCTTTAGTATTTCTGCCAAGGCCAGTTTAGTGATAGTGAATTCCTATAATTTTTATGTTTGCAAAGCTCTTTATCTCTCCCTTCAATTCTGAGTCTAGCAGGATGGGGTATGTTTGGTTGAAAATCATTTTCCCTCATACTTTAAATATACTGTGCCATTTCCTTATGGCCAGTCCAGTTTCTGGTGAGAATCTGCACAGTCTTATAGGAGTTCCCTTCTCTGTTTGCTTTTCTTTAGTGACTTTTAGGAGTCTCTTTAAATTTTGTGGTTTTAATTCTATCTGCTTGAATTTATGTTGTTTGGAACTCTTTGAGTTTTCTGGGTCCTGATGTCTGTAGTCTGTTTCCTTCCCCAGGTTAGGAAAAGTCTAGACTATAATTTCTTTGAACATGATTTCTAACTCTTTCTCTTTTCCTGAAATCCCAGTGATATGTTGTTCCTTTTGATGCTATCCCATAAATCTCTTATGCTAACTTCATGTTTCTTAATTCTATTTTCTTTGCTGGATGGATATTTTTGCTGGGTATTTTCCACTGCTTTGTCTTCCAGTTTACTGATTCTGCCTACAGCTTCTTCGTTTCTACTATTGAGGGTCTGTCGTATTTTTGAGTTCAACTATTATCTTCTTTAAGCTTGATTATTTCTATTTGAAATGTTCTCATATTTTCTCGATCTTTGCTGTAGTTCTAATTTCATTCATCAGTTGTTCTCCTCATTCCGGTAATCAGGCAGGGGTGGAGCAGGTGCCCCTCATCATGCAAGCTCTAAAGAGGAGCTTCTTAGGTGAGCTCTCCTGGGGGAGCAAGGCAAATCTTTACCTCCCTATCAGGGCTTTTCCCAGAGGTTCAAGCTCCAGCTGCTCCCAGCATTTCCATTCTGCAAAACCCTATTTTTCTCTGGAGGAATGCCTGTCCATTTCCACACCTACATATGTGCTCCTCCTCTGCCCAACATACCCCTGGCTTCAAGTCTCAAACCCAGGGCCTTAGGCTGTACATGGTCTTCACTGTAGCAGCCTGAGCCACAGGGTGAGCCGGTGTCCTTTTCAGTGCACCTCCTAGGCACGAGGGTCCAGATGAGGAGTCCTTTAGTCCCCAAAAAGAGGCTCCAACTTGCTTCTGTCTCTTCCTCTCCAGGGTCACAGTGGCCCCAGTGGCGCCTACCCCTCCTTGTCCTTGCAGCCTCTCGCTTTGAAAATTCAAACCCTCCAGTCCTCAAGTCTTTTCCAAAGACCGTGAACTCTTACACATTTGCTTTTTTGAACTGTCTGTGGGGAGGAAGGGAGACTGGTGTCTTTCCTCTTCCGCCATCTTGCTGGAATTCCCAAGATACAAACTTGAATCACAGTGAGAACGTCACAAACTAGTTTCAGTTAATGAAACTAAAAAAACCTGACAAACCAAATGCTGGCAAGAGCTGGAATGATCGGAACTGTCATTGATGATCAGAACATTGCTGGTAATTGCACTTGTGGGCATGTCCCCACCACAGATGAGTGCTTCATCTAGAAGCAAGTGTAATGTGTTCAGAGCACTCTTTGTAAGGGTTCCAACCTGGAACCCAAAACTGACCGACACAGCAACAGATAAACTATGATAAAGTCATACAGTCAAACAGCAAATTGCTACAGGCAGCAACATGGACAAATCTTCCAGAGACACTGACAGCAAGAAGCCAGACACGAAGTAAAATGTATTATATGGATCCAGTTACCTGAAGTTTAAGAACCAGCAAGATGACTCTGTGATTGCGAAGAGCTAAGAACTGGAAACTACCCAAGTGCCCAGCATCGGATGAGGGAACAAGAAGATGTGGTGCATACACACAATGGAATACACAGCCCTTAGAAGAAATGAAACCCTGTCATTTGAATCAACATGGATGGAACTAGAGGATGATGCTAAGTGAACAGAATCAAAAGAAAAAAGCTACTAGATGATCTCACTTACAGATGGAATGTAAAGAGACAACAAAGGAACAGACTAAACAAAACCAACCCTTGGACACTAGCAATAGAACTGAGGTGACTGGTGGGGAAGAGGGTGGGGGGGTACGTGGTGGTGGGGACCAATGGACAGTGGTGAACTCTTGGTGTCTGGTGGCGGGCAGGATGTGTTGCCATATGTCTGAGGACTGGGGAACCTGCACGCATGGGTTTATATTTACTTGTAAAGCAAAGTGACCCCCAATAAATATTAATTAAAAAAATTTTAAATTACTTTGATTGTAGAGGTCAGACCAATGGTAACCTTTGGGTCAGAGAAAAGGCAGCAAAACTTCCAGGTGCTAAACATGGTTATATCTCAGTTTGAGTGGTGGCTACACAGACAAATACATAATGCAAAATTCATTGATCTTTACTTATTTTTTAATATGTGTGCCTAATTCCAATACAAAGTTGAAAATCTATGCAGCTGCTATTTTTCCAAAATCCATGCGCACAGCAGCACAAGTCCATGTACTGACCTCTGAACGCTGAGCCAGCCCACCCTTGGGACCCTACTCCACTGTCACCAGCTGCTGCCCTCGGGTCTGAATGTTTCTTTGTCACTAAGAATTAGATGTCCTCGAGAACTCTGACGACGCTTCCCGCCTGACGAGTCCCTCTTGAATCTTGTGTACAGCAGCCGCACCCCTGCATTTCATACTGCCTGGCCGCTGCCACAGCAGAGTTGACCGGTTGTGCCAGAGGTTACAGGGGCCCCGCAAAGTCTAAGCTCTTTACTCTCTGGTCCTGTCCCAAGAAGTCTGCCGACCCCCACCCTGCAGTCATGCCTGCCTAACAACACACTGCTAACTTTTGACTGATGTCAAGCTTTATGAGAAACGGTGTCATGCTGACCCACGGTGCGCTCCTAAGGCACACCCGTCGCTGTGTGGCTGTCGTCACTCGCTCTGACCGCCACACAGCACCTCTTGCAGGACCAGAACATGATTTAACTAGCCATTCTCCTGCTGCAGGACGTCAGTCTCCTCCAGGTGTTCTGGGTGTTTCCAGTCACTTGACTGTCTGAGCAGCACTGCTGAGGGCCTGCGCACACACCTTTAGGAATATCTCGGGGAGTGGAATGGTTCCACCTGAGAATATATAATGTCTACCTCACTTGATAATATATTGTTTTTCAAATGGGTCGCATGTTCTACATCCTACCAGCAATGAGTGAGAGTTCCCAGAGATCCACAGCTGCAGTTATCTTAACTTCTGCCCATCTAGAAGGTTCGAAATGCTAGTTCATCATGTTATCTGCATTTCCTAAAACTAGCACTCAGGCGGGACGTTTCCACTCATTGAGTCAATAAATGCCCTTTGACCCTGAAAGTGTCTCAGGTGAGAGAAGTGGAGGGGCCCTTATGAACCAGGAACAGGGATGTCAATGTACCTTGAAGTCAAACTGTATGTCCATGTATTTTCCAAATCTGCTGGAGTTGTCATTCCGGAGTGTTTTGGCATTTCCAAAAGCCTTGGAATACGAAGCGGGGAAAGGGGGGAGAGAGCAAACCAAACTGTCACTCATTGTCATTTGAGCTCACCACAGTCATCAAATTCCTGACCCCAAACACCATGCGTATCAGGAAAATGGAAGAGGGGTACAGGGGTGGGGGCAGTAACAAAGGGCACAGCAATTTCTTCTAAGAAGAGAAAGTAAGTACGATGAATTAGATGCCAAGTACTGTGGTTGGACCCAGGAGAAAAAAGGGAAAAATGACTTGCTCCTAGAATCCAGTCTACGAATATATTAGAAATGGCCTAAAGAGAGATATGCAGGACCCTAAAGGTCTACTGGGAACATCCCTTCCACCACAAACATCTTTGACAGGAAAGACAATAAATTTTCTCCTATGAGGAGAAAATGACTTGTTCAAAATCAGGCAGCAAGTTGACTAATAACAAAACTATTAACAACCAAAGGAGTATTATTTTAGGGCTAATTCTGCTATGTGCTTTTAGTGCATCATCTCACGAAGCTCTCCGCACCCCCTAAAGGCAGGTGCTTTGAGTAGACCCATTCCACAGATGGGAAAACAGACTCCAAGACATGGAGTAGCTGGAAGCTGGCTGGTATGTGATTGCCTGGTGAGTAGCTTCCAAATCTGCGGGATTTCAAGGTCACGTCCTTAACCGCACCACCACCCAAAAGACTTCCTCTTTTTAACTTCCACGCCATGACCTGCTGCTTTCCTAGCCTGCCGAGGCCGAGAGTTCTTACGTACTGGCCTCCCAGGACGCCCTCAAACGACTTACCTCCAGCACTGGGTTGGAGAGCAGCAATCTGTCACGGGCTATTTGCAGCGATTCGGTCATGGGACAGGTCACTGCAAAATACTGGAGAATCTTCTTGGAGGCCTCCGTCTTCCCTGCCCCGCTCTCTCCAGAAATGAGGATGAAATGGTTGTTTAGCTCAGAGCACATCATTCGGTAAGCATTGTCAGCTATGGCGTAGCTGGGGGAGTGGCACAAACAGGCATGGCACTCATGCGACGTCCCTAGGTGTGACCCGCAGCACAGGACAAAGTCCCCTGTCTCCAGGAAGCCACATCTAGACTGCGGTATCAGGATGCTGAGTTTACACAGATCTCAAACTTTTCCATCACATATTGATCACACACAGATTGCACTAGGCTTCAAAAGCCAAACAGAAGAGTTAAAGTGAATTTGAATAGTATTGGAAATAATCCTAATTTTTAAAAATATTTATATTATATATATTTTAAAACTCATCAACATTTCTTTTAAGAGCAAGCCAGGTTACTAAGTTATATTCCAAATAGATGTTTTATTAGTTGTAGGTGGAAATGACATCTTGTACACACATTAATTTGGCAGATACAAGATCTCGTCTTTTCCTCAAAAATCTTGAGTGCTCAAAACGTAGAGAAAAAAAACGCAAATATTTAAAAACCTCAGGGATACCTTTAGAACAAGAGAAACCATTATTATAAGAGCTTTATCTCCAAGATCAGAAACCAGGCATGAAGGTATTCCAAGAGTACAATCTTAGCTGTGGTAGAATTTGAATGCTGGCTATTTCAGAAACTGCTGGGGAAATTGTCCTGAGAAGTGGAACAGCGGAGTCACCAAGAAAAATATAAGAAGAACCTAAATGTTAACTCAGAAGCCAATCAGGGAGAAGAACTGAGAAATTCAGCAAACCTGAGTTTTCAGACCAGGCAGGGAATTGCTTACTGCCCTCAAACCCCCGGCTTTTTCCTTAGGTGGCATGACATACTGGCACCGAGCAAACTTCCCCTCTGCCCGCCCCCAGAAGACCCCTCTGGGGCCACATTCAAATTCCTCAGCAGCAGCACAAAGATTCCACTGTCTCAAGCGGTTAACTGAGATTCAGTGATGCGCTGGAGTCTCTACTGCTCTGAAGGCAGTAGGTTAAGTAGGCACAGAACCTAGAAGCATGTCTCAAGGACTGAAAGTAGGTGGATGGGTTGGTACCTGGGTAGATGGATGAGTAGGTGCGGGGCGGGGCGGGGCGGGGGAGGGCGTGGCAAGGGGGTGGGGGAGGCAGAAAATACTCCTGTTAATGACCTGACACTGTTACTTACACGTGCGGGGGCAGTTCAAAGAAATTGACCCCTTGATAAAGTTCCATTTGGTTCACAGTGTAGATTCCCAGGTCCTGGTATGGATTCACAGACACAAGGAGGGTCCCGATGTACGTCTAGAGGAAGGGACCAGGCACTAGTCAGAAATGCAGGACACACACGGCGACAGAAGAAGACGAGCACAGGCTACCATATGTGCAGGCAGTGCTGGGGAGATAAGAAACAGGACAGGTGGGGTCTCTGCTGTCATGGAGCCTAAACTGTGGGGAGCAGTCAGGCAGGCACACAGCTAAGGGATGAAGACCACTTCCCCTAGAGAAGAGGGGTGAGAAAGGGGCAGAAAGGGTAACGAGAGAGAGAATGACCAAGGAAAGTCAGCCTAGCTAGCGAGCTTGGAGAAGTCTTCTTTAAGGAGGTGATGTATGAGCTGAGACTTGAAGGATGAGGAGTCTGTTAGGGAAACAAAGTCAGGAAGAGTGTTTCAGGCTGAAGTGCGTCAGGCTGACTGGCTGCCAGTGAGGGAGGGCAGCATGGAAAATAGTGAGAGATGATGTGGGAGAGGGAGGAGGTTCAAATCACACAGTGCATGAGGAATCGGAGTTTTATTCCAAAAGCAATGGAAGAACGAGACGTCACAATCACAGCCTCTTCTGAAGGGAAACATCTGCCCAGAACTGACACCTTGAATGGATGGCTTTGCAGGAGGGGACACCATGATCTGTTTCACAAGGGTCTGACCATTGGGTAAAAGCAGGACCACTTCCATGTCTGGCCTTTATTTTCCTAGGTTTCAATGCTGGGTTCTATTAATATTCACGCTTTTAAGAACTTATATTTCTAATATAATCACTAAAATAAAACATCGTGGGATACAGTTATGAATAAATGCTCTCAGCTCTGGTCTAGAACTGTATTTGGTCTCCTTTGAAAACACACCTGGTATTTTCCAACTGTGAGTTTATTGTTGCTTTCTGTTTCACAGTCTCAAATATGGGGCATAGAAAAACCTACATTACATTGTGCAGAAGTAACTCCAGTGAATGCTTCCAACGTCCAGCACAAGGTCAGACACAGAACTGGAGCAGAATATTTTCACTGAAAGTCCTGCACGGCTTCAATCAGTAGAAACCCAGTCTCCTAGAACAGAATGTAATTTCTCTTCAAATTGGAAACATTTAGCGTCTTCATGACGATCCTCTCATTCCACTTACACTCCCTACCACATGTTGTTTCCTTTGTTTGTACATAAAAGTCAATTCATATACAAAGTCTATTTCCACAATGAAAATGATACACCCTGAGGGGCACCTGGCTGATTTCTGGTAGCGGGTTTCAACAGGTTGTCGAAACTGCAGGCAACATGACCAACGAAAAAGCTAGATGACCAAGATTGCTAAGTCGCTTCTGAGGGTCTACTTTACTCTTAGTAAAATCGAATAAAATGTCAGTAAAATGAGAGACTTAGTAACACCGCCCCCAGACCGCACGCTGAGGCGCTGACTGCCCTGGAGGAATTCGCCGAGAAAACTCAGGGCGGGCGCACACACAGAACTTGATGCAAACTGACCGCCACTAGAAGCAACCAGAGGGCGCGGAGACAGTTGTCGTTAAATGCTGCCAGACCCTGAAGACTCACGGCTGTGGGGGACACGCCTCTTTACTTGCTAACATCCTCTTCCCTTCCGACTGACTCCCAGGAACCTTCTCCGGGTGACAGACGCCGTCCAGCGCACCTCCAGGAATTTGGGCAAATTGTCTGGCCAATCAGAATAGCCGTCATTTCTCGCTACGGGGATTGGTGCAGAGGCAGGCACAAGACCCCAGATGAGCCAATCACAGTCAACCAATGTTTCCCGGTTGACTTGCTCTCTTCTCCGCCGCAGCTGGAAGCGCTCTCAGCCGGAATCAGCTGGCTGCCTCCAGAGAGAGCCTTCCCGGGAGGAAACTGTTGTAAAAGACGGCAGAGAGGCCGCGCCCTGGTGGCGCAGCGGTTGGGTCAATCACCTCCGAAGGAGCGCAGCCACATACCCCCGGGCTCAAGTCCGGGATGGGGGCCTGGGGAAGACAACCTCTGTGAACAACTAAATAAAAATTAAAAATTAAATGCCGCTTCTTCCTCCTCTCGTTTCCTGCCTGCCTGCCTGACTACTCGTCATCATTCCTTGGGGGGCCGGGGGGCAGTAGAGAGATGGCAGAGAGTCCTCAAGACATCACCTGAGACCCTAAAGTTAAGAAGGTGGATGGAGATAAGTCGGTCTGTGTCCCTGGCAGTCATAGGGACCTCCACACGAAGACCCCAGGGGCATCTGACAGTGGTCCCTAACAGTGATGCTGTTCACTGTCGCCCAGGCTGCCGGGGAGGGGAGCGAGACACCACGTAGGAACACAGGTGAAAATGGGTTACGTTACGTAGATGAGGTTCTCGCTGAAACGCTTGCGGAGATTGTCGAGAAAAGCAGACTCGCTGGTGTGCGCGTCCAAGAGCACAGAGTCCTGCACCCCGACCCTGTCCCGCGCGGTCAGCGCGCCTTCCATGTGCAGACGAATGTGCCTTCTTCTCATTTCTTTCTGCGGGAAACAGAACACGCGCCATAGTCTGCAAATGCCAGGATGCCAAGCCCTGGGGCCGGAGAGAGTCAAGATTAAATCGTGCTCCTTCAGGAAATTTCTCATCTCCTTAGGGATACCAGATGATGACGATGATGGAAGAAGTGACAATAGTAACATCAGCAGCTTCAAGAGCAGAGACACCTGACAGGGGTCATCTCCATGCTCGCCCAAATGAAATAAAGCACTATTTGTATGCCCATTCTACAGACAAGGAAACTAAGTTCAGAGAAGTTCTAAAACATGCTCAAGGCCTGCTCGAAACAGCTGCGCCAGGAGCCTAGAGAGCCTGCTTTCCTGACCATCCCGTATTCAATACACGTTCATTTCCTAAACTCACTACGTAATTTTTGGATGTGCAATTAGTGAGAAAAATTTGTGAGAGTGGTATTCAAGGGAGGATAAAATTGGAGGGCGCTCTCCCCAAGGATGAGCTTCAGACCTTACTGGAGAAGGCACAGGTGCAGCCACCTGGATGGTGGGGTATCTTGCTGGGTTACCTCTGGGCTGACCACGTGTACCATTTTAAATGGGACAGTACCGTTTTTCATATGTCCCAAGCACCGTCATTTTAATGTCAATTCTGTCCCATTTTTAATAAACCAGGGTCATCTGTAACATGGGGCAACAGCTGAGTTACCCCAGGCCCAGTCTTTTGAAGGGGCCCCAAAGCAGCTGCCCCTTTTGTCCCACAGTAAAGATGGCCCTTTGCGGTGCTGGCTGTGGTGGCTGCAATTGCTGCTGCTGCTCCCCCTCCTGTGAAGAAAGAGGATTCCCTCTGTGGGCCTGTTTCTTCAAAGGGAGTGGAACGTTGCAGCGTGGCTGAGCTGCAGGGAAGTACCATGGGGGTTTTCTCGGGCACTGCAGGGTTATCGCAGGCACTGTGGGGGGACATCAGGCACTGTGGGGGGACATCAGGCATTTCCAGCAGTGGGATGGTTAAAGTGGCATGTGTTTTAGGCAGAACATTTAGAGCGGAGCTGACAGAGGCACCACGTTTGGGTTTTGCATAAGGTGCAAAAGTTCCTTGCACCAGCCCTGGTCGTTTGCATGAAGTCCTGCCAGACCACATGTCATGATCATACCGTCCATCTCTGATCCATCAGCATCACACAGCACTTACTTCTTGTTGGCCTGGCTGCTCTGTTTCTGCTCAAATTGCTCTGCCTCCTTCCCTCCCCTTTGTTGATAGCACATAACGCGGTCCCACTTCTGCCACCCGTGTCCCGTTTTTGTCCCAAGGAAACATGGCCATCCTAGTTACCAGGGTCAGAGCAAGTCCAAGTGGCAGACAGCCCTCCCTGCTGGGCACACTCAGATCACCGATGAACTGGAGACCTGGTGCTGCTGTTTGAGACGGTGGGGGCGGGGGGCGGTAAGGGCGTTGGGAAATAGCTCTCCAGGGCGTGTCCAGGTTGAGGCTGGAGGCTGGTGGGTGTGGAGGGTGTGCAGAAGGAGAGGGGATACTGCTCAAGTAGGAAGACTGGAATGCATGATTGTTGGTGTTGGGAGGACTGCTGTAAGGTGGGCCTCAGGGTCATGCAGGGACTCTGTGCTCTGGGAACAGAGTGCATAGGCCCTGCTCGTGTCCCACTGTGCAGACAAAAGTGTTAAAAAAAAAAAACGTAAAAAGGAGGAGAAATCTCCTAATGCACTGCCCACCCTCCAGCGCCCCCTAGTGACAGAGGTTAGCATCGTGTTTGCTTAAAGGAGAGACAAGGCGTCTCTTTCTTGAGGCCAAGCAAGGTCTGAAGGGTGAATTTGGATCCCAGAGACAAGAAACTGACAGACAACTGGTCGTGCAGATGTGTGAGGGTCCTAGAACAGCGGAACCCACCTTGAAAAGGTGGACTTCCTCTTCTTAACTTTAATCAAGACGGTGCCAACTGCATTTTGACAAAGGTACCAAAATAATTCAGTGCCAAATAGGAACATATTTTCAAACAATGGTGAAGGGACTGCCGGGTATCCAGAAGAAAAAACGTTTATTTCCATGCTTAACTCACCTACATATAACATATGAATGTACACATATACATGGATATTTATACCTAATATATAATTTAGATGTTACTTTACTTATACATACACATACTCATATATATATGGATGTTAGGCCTAAATTTAAATGCAAAATCTGCAAAGCCCCTAGGAGAAAACAAACTACCTTTGCCTTCTGAGGAAGGCAAAGCTTTCTTAAGACACATTAACTTTTAAAGCTAAAAAATTAGAGTTCATCAGTCATGAAACGTCTCAGAAGACTATTAAGAAAACAAATAGGCAAGCCAGAGTCTATCAGAAAACACTCACTCAATAAATGCCCACAAAGAATTTGTATCCAGGATAAACGCCTCCTACAGCTAAATAAACACAAAGTCCAAACCAGTAAAAATTGGGGTAAGACTGAAATGAACACTTCACAAAAGAAGAAAGACAGATGACCCATAAGCACATAGAAAGTGCTCAATGTCACTAGCCACCGGGACAATGCAAATTAAAATCACAATGAGACACCACAAGGAGCCTTCAAATGAAAAAGGTTGACATAAAATATGGAGCCAACAGAACGCTCAGACATGGCTGGTAGGAGTGGAAAGTGGTAGAATCACTCTGGCTAATGAAGTTAACCACCCTTCTACCCTCTGATCCGACCATGCCATTCCCAAGTGTTTACATAAGAGAAATGTAAACATATGTCTACCGAGACTGGAACACGACGGTTTACATCCACTGTGCTCATAACGGCCCCAAACTGGAAACGATCCAAAGTTCTATCAACTGGAGAATGGCTGTGGGACATCCGGACAATAGAATGGGCACAGGCATCAAAGAGAGACTGGTACGCACGACGGCATGGATGACGCGCCCAGACATTCTGCCGCGTGAAAGAGCGCAGACACAAAAGAGTCCTGACTGTATGATTCCATTCCTATGACGGTCGAGGACAAGCAAAACGAATCTACAGTGAAACATCAGAACAATTGCTGCCCCGTTAGGGGGACTGTCTGGCCAAGGCCGTGTGAGAGCAATGGAAATGTTCTGTGTGGGCTGACAGGCTGTGAGCTGCAGGGGGATATAGATTTGTCAAGATATGCTGCTAAGGTTTTGTACATTTTGCTATATGGAAATTGCAATTTAGAAAGAGCCAGGCGGAAAATCTAGTGGGGAGAGGCCGGAGAAGGGGAGAGACGACGAAAGCAGAGTGTTCGCGATTGTTGACGCCAGGTGATGGGCATAGGAGGGACTTATTTTTTTTCAGTTTACTTTGCATATTTTTAACATTTTCCATAATAAAAAGTCACAAAAGCGACAGCCACCAGATGTCTCCCTACACTCACTGAATGGAACTGAAGAAGCCACCACCTGCTCTCTAAGGCTGAACGCAGAGCCCTAAGATCAGACATTTGAGTGGCTCCAACCTTCCCATTGAAAGGGGGTGTTGTCTGAGGCGGGCAGCAGAACTTGATTAAAGCACAAGGACTTTGGAACACAAGCCTGTCCAGGGTCAAACCCCACCTCTGCGGCTTCCTGGAGGAACAACCCTGGGAAAGTCTCTTCATCTCAGCAAGTCCCCATCTGCTTCCTATTTGCAAAGCGGTGGCATTGCTGCACCCACTTCACAGGGTGCTGTTCTGAACAGAATGTAGAAAACACTTGGAACAGAGCCAGACATACTGTCAGCTCTGGGAGCACTTGCTTATGTTCTGATTCACAGTAATATGATTCCAAGAGATGAAAATGTAATAAGGCAGAAAATCTGCCTGTTTATAGTCAATGAGCCCACACATATGACCGCAGTCAGGTCACTGCAGGTGGAGGGTGTGGAGGCCAACAAGACCTCCTTCCCAGGCTGGTCCAGGAGAGGGGGCAGTGCATACAGGTCTCAGCCAGTCATCCATCCCAGGGCTTTATGTGACTTGCAGCCCAAAGAGATTTGATGAAATCTCATAGGTTAGGGAGCACGACAATGAGTTTATGTTTGCCAGAATCTTTCACTTCTAATATCTGGATACCTTTGCTCTAGCTCCTTTCAAAATACTTTTGTTCTTACTAGACTATGGGTTTGTTATAAAAGGATATAACTCAGGGCACCCTGGTGGAGTAGTGGTTTGGCCAGCTGCCTTTGGCTGGCATGGACCATGTACATTCTAAGAACCTGGGTTCACAACATGGGGGTGAGGGAGGGGGAAACAACCAAGAGGAACTAAAATAAAATGCTTCTCTCTCCTCTCTCATCCTGCCTGTCTCACCTTCATTCCTGCCTGCACCTGTCCTTGGAAGAAAAAAAAGAAGATAATTCAGGAACAGCCAGACAGAAGAGATTCAGAGAATAAGATATGGGGACAGGCGTAGAGCTTCCACGCCCCCTTTGAGGGCACCACTCTCCCCCATCTCCATGTGCTCACCAACTGGAAATGCCTGCAAATATCTTGCAGAGGGCTCGGGAAATCTAAAGTGTCCTAATCAGATGAACAGCAGTGGTCCAAGGGCCATAAATGGAAGTGGTTTGGCATTGACCAAAAAGATGATGAAAAGACTGTCATGAAAAGAACATTAGATCTAGAAATGATGAAGCACGAGGGGGAAGCTAAAAAGAGGGCGATGTCTTTAATACACCTAGAAAAGAACTGCATCTTTGGGGTGATGGGATACTACTATGCAAATGCATGGAGCAGGGGTCATGAACTCTGCCTCCTTCAGGGTCCTGGCAGATCCTAGGATTGAAGGCTGACTCCTTTCGACTAGGGAGTGAATGACCATCTAACTTGTATGGCTACTTCTTGGCTCCAGTCAGTTGAAACTTGGCTCGAATATATGGCCTGTGTTGTCAGACCTTCCAATTATTCAAGAAAAGCCAGAAATTTGAATTTTGACGCCCCCTGGTGGAGCAGAGGTTAGGTCAGCAGTTAGGTCCAAGGGAATGTGTATTCCTGGGTTTGAATCCCGGTTAGGGGCTGGCGGTGGGGAGAATCAATGTGAACAACTGAATAAAAATAAAAATGCTTCTTCCTCTTTCCTCCTGTCTGCCTGCCCACTTGCCTTAATTCCTACCTGCACCTTTTCTTTAAAAAAATTAAAGAAGAAATTTGAATTGTATGTGTATTCTCGTGGCACATACTTAACTTTGCAGGACACTGGACTGCAATCAGACACTCAAAGGAAGACACTCTTTGTCTTGGATGGTCTAGATGTTTCAGGCATCTGAAGTCAAGGGACTTAGCAGGGCATTCCCACCAGGACCATTACTTTGGAAGAACTCAGGTATAGCAACACTAAATTTCTACACTAGTGATTAGACAGCTGAATCCAGCAGAAAAATAAAGACATTGTCAGACATGATCGCGTGGAATTTATTCCGAGTTCAGTATTAGACAATATTTTAATAAAATATATTCTCCTAGAAAATCTATGATCATCGATTTACCATATAAGTATATGAAGAAAGGAAAAGTACAAATTTCCATAGATTCTGAAAAGGCATCTGATAAAATTCAACTTTAAGTCTTGACAACTAAGTAATGTTTTAGTAACTGTAATTAACATCATAGACGTTTTTAAACTAGCACAGACCTTAACATTTGTTAAAGAATAAGACATGAGTGTCCTTTTTCATCCTATTTGACTTTTTTTTTTCTAAAGGAATGGTACAGACAAGAATGAAAGCGAGTAGGCAGGTAGCAGAAGAGAGGAGGAAGAAGCATTTTATTTAGTTGTTAGTTTTGATTTTTTTCCTCCCCCACCAATGGGTCATGAACCCAGGTCCTTGGGATGAATGTGGGCTGTGCCAGCTGGAAACAATGTACATGACAGCTACTCAGCTGGGACATGTCCCTCTATTTGACATTTTCTGGAGAAACTAGCCAATGTGATTAGACAAGAGGAGGAAAAAAATAATAGAAATATTGGAGAAGAGATAAAAGTATTTGCAGATTGTTTGGGTGCATTCCAGGAAAACTCAAGAAAGTTAACCTCAATATAATCACATAATTGAACAAAATATAAAGTTAATAATTGGAAATCAACAGCATTAATAATTATTCGTTAGAAGATTTCATAGAAGGAACGCCTCTTAATAAATCATAAGAAATGAAATATAGGAAGATACTTAATATGTCAGATCTATATAAAAATAACCTGAACACACTCCTGAGGGTCACGAAAGAAGATGTGAACAGACAGGAAAACACACCACGTTCTTGGGTAGGAACATTTACTGTTATAAAGATATCAATTCAACTAAGTTAATCGAAATAATAAATGGAATTCCGTTTAAAATACTGCCATGACTTTTTTGGGTTCTAAACAAACCGAGTCTAAAGTTCATCTTGGAAAAATAAATAGTATCCAGGAAATTCCTAAAGGAAAAAGAAAGGCACCATACTTGTACCTGAATAGACAATTTAATGTAACTTAGTAGAGATGGTAGAGAGTGCCCTAAACCTATAGGTGAAATGATTAAATGATTAAAGAAGCATTTCAAATTTGGGGTGAGAAAGTGATTATTCAACAAATGTCATTATGTGATTTGAAAACTCAGAACTATTCATCTAAGAAAGTGCTACTCTGTGTAAATTATGCTTTTATTAACCTAACCTTCAAAATTAGTGTTGGGATATTGAGTAGTTCTATTTTTAGAAGGTGGATGTCTATCTGATTACTTGACAGCAAAACAGTTTCCAGGTGGAGCAGAAATCAAGATATCAAAATTTAAATTATCAAAGAAAAATACTAGAAGAAAATATAGGTGGAGCAAAGGAAACTTTCCTAAGTCAGCACAAAACTCAGGTGATTGATCAATGATATGGAAAAAATTCTGTCTAGAAAAAGATCACTGTAAGCAAGGTCAAAGAACAAGACCAATTTGGGGCAAAAAAAATTGCAATTCATATCTCAAAGAAATGACTTATTTCCTTAATATAGAAAAAGCATTAGGAAATCAATAAGAAAAAGTCCAAAGCCCTCCACCCAACACATACACTAAAAGTAGGCAAAGTATATAAAAATGCACAAAGAAATTTAAAAAATAGGTTTTAAACACAGACTTCACGCTACTAAAATACAGTGAGATATCATTTTTCATTTTTGGCAATTTGGTAGGTAAATTTTGAAATACATACTTGAAACAGTGGCAATCTGTCTACCCCTCGCTCTGTAGCATTGGGTCATAGGGTAAGAATAGAACCTTTAGGAGATGCAATGTGATAATGTATTATAAAAAATTACGTATTTTTGGTGGAGCAATTTCATTCCTAGGATTTTACCTATAGGTAGGCCCTCACAGAGATAACACTCTCACATAGTCTCACAGAGTAAATTCCCATTAGTCGGCACTAGGTCAGTTAAATGACATATGTGGTCGAGTGGAATACTAGGCAGGCACAGAACACCCTGACTATTGCTACCCTTTTAAAGAAAAAAGTATATGTACACACATACATGCTTATAAACTCATGATGTCTTCAGGAAAGGCTGCCCAAGAAATTTTCTTGCCAGTGGTCACTGCTAGAAAAGGAAAACTGTATTTCCCTGTGCAGGTGTTTGTGCTTTTAAAATGTTGGACCTTTTATTTGTATTAAAAACAAAGTGTGTAAATAAGTGAATACAACCATTGATCTATATTCCCACACCCCTCAATCTTGATAGCACTTTCCACAACTCACATTTATTTAATTACATGATTTCTCGATCTGAGACCAACTCCTCTAGCAGCCTTTCAAGGATAAATCCTCTTTATTGCTGTGTCCCAGCCCTTCTCTCTCATCTTGCTGCAGGATTAGCGCTCAGTAAACTTGCCAAGCACAGGAATTCGAATTTTATTCCAGTTCTGCGCCTGGAACAACATTGGGAATTCGAAGAGGCGGCATCACCGCAGAAGTCACCGGCTTGAGAATAAGTGTGGATTAAAGAAAGCAAATCCGCATTGGTTTACCCACATGTATTCCTCCTATTGATAAAATGTAATACTAAAATGCAGAGCCCTACTCACTGAGGCGGTAACAATGCACTTTACAAATAACCTGTCTCATGGGAAGCCCACGGCAGCACATCAGGTGGACGGTGCTTTCCTCACTTTGTGAAAGTAGAAACAGTCGTTAAGGGACAGAGTGGGCTCAGGATCTGGAAGTGTAAAGCTAGCCCTGCTGTAGCTGTGTGACTCTGACCCCTGTCACCACCCCTGTAACCGCAACGGCTTAAGCCGCTCTCCACCTCTACCTGCTCCCACTCCTGCGCAGCGTGGGCCGAACCGCCTCCCCGGCCTCAGCTGGGCAGGCAGGATCTGGCCTGGAGAATCCAGGTGGGGAGACTGGAGGGTGAATTCCCTTGGTCACAGGAAAGGGAGTTGCAAGGCAAAGACGACGCGCTGCAGGCCGCGCTAACTCATCAGCGTTCAGTCCCAGAGACAGACAAAGAGGCAGAGGGACACTAATGTCCTGTTCCCACTTGGTCTGGCCAGGTTTTTGCCACCCGATGTGTATACGTGTGCACATATGTAAGCAGGGGTGTGGGGAGAGGGAGGCTTTCAAAATGAATCCATTTAATAACCGTATAATTCTTAAATGTCGAGCTATCCAAAAAGAGATACTAGCAAAGCCTCTTTCATGACTAAACCACAGTCTCTCTTCCCAAACGTTCACAACTCTTTGGGGTGACATTCCTGAAAATCTCTACGCTGAATTATCTGTGTCTACAGAATCACGCAACGCATGACAGGCTGCCTCTTGCTTCCTTCTAACTTCGTACACCCTGCTGCCTGCTTCTGTTGGCATGACTGCCCCCCCATGCAGTGACCACATGCCCTCTGCTCGCCCACTGCTGGCCACGGACACTCACGGACCTCCTCCCCTGGGCTGTCCTCGGGCTTTGTTTGGGAGGCATCACGCACAACTCAGAAAAAATATCCCTCTCCTTGAGGAGTTAACACTCCGACAGAGTTACATAGGTTATTTTTAGTTCTTAGTGTCACAGACCATTTGTAATGGACATTCTCCCACTCACCACTTGGCCTCTAGTGGGAATCATTTGCTGTGGAGAAATTTCTGGATCAAGAGACAATATGGAGAGCTAGCTGAGCAAACATGCAACAGTTTAAAAAATCTCTCCATCTTCCTTTCCAACAAACTGGGTAGGGAAATACAATTTCTTGTGGCTCAGGTGGCTGAGGCAGCTAGGGCGTGGACCAGAGGGATCCCAGGGACCTGAGCTAACCATCCGGGGTTGGCTATTGGGGGTGGAAGGCAGGATAAAATAAAAGTGCTTCTTTCTCCTTTCCCTCCCTTCTGAGAGAGGGTGGGGGGTGGGGGAAGGAAAGAAAGGAAGAGGATGGAGAGGAGAGAGATAACATTTCTCCCCAAATCTCTCTGGTACTGGTGATGGCTCTGCTGAGTTCTATCGCCCGCAGAGCTGAAGGAAGGAACAGCTTTTTGGATGTTGGAGGCTTTGTATGCATTTCTTCTATGATGTGCCTGCTGGTATCTTTTTAGATTCTAACAGAGAACTTACTTTGAACCACCTCTTTGTAAAGCCGAGAGATTAGCCCTTTTCCGCGCTATGAACCCTCTTCCCTGCTCGCCCCATGTCTTTGACTCTGCTTATGAAATTTCTCTTGCAAATAAAAATCAGATTGCGCTCACTGTGGTTAGTGACTTTCTTATGGTTCCAGGGCTCCAGCATGGCTTACCTCTTCTAGGCTGCCTGCGAGTTTGGGACTGTGACACAAGAATTCTCACTCTCAATATAAATCCTCTCATTCTTCATGTATAAAGTGCAATTACAATATCCTTGAGCAGCTTGATCGTAAGGACAGGAGACAATGATACATTTAGCACTAAATAAAAAGTAGCCTACCCTCTAGAAGTAGCAGATAACAAAACAATGACCAGTGACAAAGTTTCTATGGCCAGGAGGAGGCGGGACTGAGATGCCACCATGTCTGTCTTCCTAACTCCTCCTTTCACTCCTCAACCTAGTCTCTTATGTAGAAACACAAGTGTTTTTCTATGTTTTCATGCTCATATTGTCTGCATCCCCTTGCATGTATAATTAGGCTTATTTACATCCGTGTGAGAACCTGCCCTCCGTCTGGAGCTCCCAGTCCTGGGACAAGGAAGTCGTGCTGGAATTTTGAGCAGATTTGCTCATTCTGCTCAAACCACAAATATCACGGCCCCCTCTCCCCTCGTAGTGACAATGATCTCAGGCCAGTTCTTGAGCTGTTTCCAGAAGTCCTAAGTGGGCACACTTGAGGGCAATCCAAAGAGACCCTTGCCTCTCCCAGCAGGACACACTAGCGTTGGCTGAAAATTCACCACGGGGCCCCTTGGCTTCGGGATGAGTGGTGGCGCTTCCATGAAAGGTGGTGGGGACACAGGCTTAGGAAGCTTGGTCACAAAGCGAAGTGGCACATCCCTGTGGCTCAGGCCACTAAGGCAGCTAAGGCACAGGCCTTGTAAAACCTCTGAACCCAGGATCAAGACCTGCCGCCAGGGTGAAAAAAAGTAGTTTTAGGTGCACTCTGGTGACTCAGGCCACAGAGGCGGCTAAATTGAGGTGATGTAAAGCCCAAGGGCTGGACTGGTGACTCAGGGACAAGGGTCAACAAGAAAAACAGAAAAGTAGGAAACTAAAAGGGACAAGTACCAACAGGAGAAGTTCTTGGGAAGGCCCGGCCGGGCGGTACTGGGGATCCGGAGGCTTCTCCGACCCCTTCTCCTGTCATAGCTGAGGGGCCTCCATGAGCCCCAAGTCCCGGTGCCCCTGCACGATCTCCCCCGTGCTGACCGTCTTGCCATCTCGCCGAACCCTTCCAGCTCCGAGAGACCAGTGCGATGAGCTCCCTGTTTCCCAGGAGGACACGGAGCTCCAGGGCCCCCGGGAGCAGCGAGTGGGCAGGGGTCACCCCCAAGGCTCAGATCCACGGCGCCCAAACCAGCGGGACCGCGGCCTCCAGGGCAGCTCTGGGTGCCCGAGGGGAAATGCAAGACGCAAGGCAAGAGCAGAGGAGAAAACCCCAATGCCTGGCTTCCAAGGAGAAGCTTGATCCACGTCGCCATCCACCCGCCAACTGTTTTCAGCGGAGCAATAGAAGTAGATGACGATGCCTTCCCCGCGCCCAAGGGACCAGCGCTCGGGCGGCGCCGCCCCGACATCCTGGCCAAAGATGACCTTTTCATGTTCAAATTGCTAGCACAGGCAAGCAAGCAAAAACAGTGACCATCACATGACAGATGGGGAGAGAATAACACTTTCAAGGTCGAGGCGACATTGTAACCCAGGTGCGGCACACAGTCCGGCAAATTTGGCCCAGCAGTGCCATTCCCTCGAGTTTCTAGTAAGGAAATATTCACTCAACACGTGCATCTATGTCTCTGCTGTTGCATGTGAAGCAGTAACAGTTCCACAGGTTTTGCTTTAAAGGACGGGTGCAGGCAGGAATGGGGGCGAGCAGGCAGGCAGGAGGAGAGAAGGGGGAGCAACATTTCACTCATATTTAGTGGTTCAAGTGGTCGTTCCCCAGGACGCAATCCGGGTCCTTGGGATGTGCGTGGACTGCGCTCCCTTGGAGGTGGCTGCCCCAACCGCTACTCCACCAGGAGTCGTCCAGTATATCGCACCAATGGGAAGGAAGAGAGGAGATAATATTAAGATAATGCTGCTGAAGATTTCCGTCACTGCTTTCCCCCTTTTAAGGGACAGCATCTGACCCAAACGCAGACGTGCTCTGACAGCACAGCTGCAGACGGTGAAGGTAAAGGTACTGGGCAGAGTGCAGACTGTTCCCGTTTCGAGGGTCTGCTCTCTGCCCCGACTGGTCCGTGTGTCCAAGAGCATTTTCGTTTCTGCTTCCAGTCGCGAGACTAGACCTCTGTTTGCCCTCCCAGCACCAGGGGCCTCCTCTCTCCCCAGAGGACCATAGGTGGGTTGTCCAGAAGATTCTGCGAGCAGCCAGCGGGGGAGTGGGAGATGCAGACCTCCAGACAAATCCTGCTGGGAATGGGGTGCAGCAGGCAGGCCGTTGAGAGACAGCCCCAGTGTCGACCCGCCTCTGGGCTCTTCTCAGTGTTAGTAATCAAATCAACACCAGACAGGTCAGTGGAAGCAAAACCCACACTTAATTATATACCTACAGTGTCTGTGTGGGTTCCGATGACGATGAGGCAAAATGGAGTATCTCTCCTGACCGAAGCAATGGGACAGGGCCCGGGACTTCAAGGAGAGAGGAGAGGGAACCCACGTGACAAGGAGAGGGGCACTCCCTCGACAAAAGCAGGTGCTGTCACTGGATGTTTGCCCTGCTGTTCAGGCAGGGTTATTACTGGAGAACCGAATTCTGAGCAAGACTCCCAGTTCTCCTTCTTCCAGACAGTTAAGGGAGTGAGATGGGTTGACCGAGCCTTGGGGAGGCCGCGGCCTCGCAAGCGCGGGACTCAGGTGCTCTCGCAGCGTCGTGGTGTGGTGTTGAATGCGCCGTGAAGGAACACAACCAACTGACCATTCAACTCTATGCCATGAATTAATTCACAGGTTGCCCCTGGTACAACCATTTTTAAGGATAAATACTAAATCCTCTGGGTGGGAGGGAGTCCTTAGTTGGTGAATAGGGGGAGACGAAAGCGGGGCAAAATGGAGAGTTGCTTTACAAAGACCAAATGAGTGGGCACTCAGTCTTGACTCCCTGCATGGAAGGTCAAAAGAAACAAGTCATTCCTTTTTGGGCTCAGTTAGGGTTGTTTCTATTGCTTGTAGCCAAATGGAAGGAAAACATACTGGATAGATTTTAATTATACATTTTACTTCAGAAGAAAACATTCTCATTTAGGATCACACTCGAGCTCAGATGGAAAAGCCAAACACTGAATACAGGGATGTGTCTTTTCAGTCAGTCTCCCAGTCACTGGAGCCCCCCTCCTTCCTCAACAAAATAACCAGGACACACAGCAAACCTCGATGTGCCCCAACAACCATTCGATGTCTCGGAGTGCAGGGGTGAAGCTTTCATTTTTGCTGCAGAATTGCAAAGACTTTGATGGCTGAGCAACACACACTGCTGGCTGGCTGCTATCTCTTTCCCAGCACCCTCATCCAGGCAACTGCCACCCTCGTCCAGATGACAACCCCCCACCCAGATGACAACCATGAATGGCTCCTGTGACGCCACATTTCTGCCATGATTTGGACAATTTCTTCTAAATACTAACAGTATCTGAATAGTCGTGCACTGATTTTGCTAGTTTTTCCCCGATACATTAATACATAATCATGCTTATCTCTGCTCCAGCTAAAATCATCTAGATGCTTCCATTGTATGAAAATAGACTGCTTTTTAAAGCTGTATTTTTGTAAGTATTCAGCACATGATTCAAAAGCAAGTAATGAGAAATCCAAACAGTGGTTCTCTTTCATGAGCACGAAGGGAGTTGAGTCAAAGGGCCAATCTGAAGGGTTTTGGGGTGCTGGCCTGTTATATATATTGACCCACATGGTGGATACAAGAATGTGGTACTTTCAAACATTACATGTCATAATCCTGCTGCTTCTGCTCAAGGGAAATAATATAGGACCATAGTCTTGGGGAGGAAATCCACACTTCATGTCATTTCACCTAATCTTTAAAAACTGGCTGAGAAATCAAGTTGCTGAGAAGTTGTTTCACCTGGAAAATTCACTGTGTGGAAATAGCAGGTATGTAAGGTAAACTAAAAGAATGACTTGGTAGGTATTTCGAAAGCTGAAACACCAAACAGAATCAAACAAAACTTCAAGCAGTCTTGCAAGCAAGACCTAGTTCTGCAGACATCTCTAACTTGCAGCTGAGAAATGCATATCTGTTCTTTTTTAACTTCAATGTGATCATTTCCATGGAGAGATATAAGCCAGATTTTTTTTTACTGCAATCCACAATTTTCCATGAGGACCAGAGACTTTTTCCAGGGAGCAAGCACATCTACCCTCTACTCCACAAAAGCAGAGGAAAATGATACCTCTCATGAAAGTTACAAGCATCAGCAAACCAGTTATTCTTGCCTCCAGCTCCCTAACCTTATTAGTCAAGAAAGCACCACAGAGACAGGGACGACCTTGGCTGTGGTAGTTACCAAAATGACACCAGAGCAGCACTTAGACTCTGAAGCTGATATCTCTGTGCAGATTTAAAAACTCAGAGTCTTGTTAGTTTTGTCAGAAACCGATTCGAACTAGTGCACAAACCCAGGGTCTCAGCGCTTAGACACTGAACAGCCGCTCCAGTCCTGAGTCTCCCCAGTAAACACTCACCGGGAAAATCTTGGTAAGTTCACAACTAGGGGACATTGGACATTCCCTGCAATCTTGTTTATCCACACTGACCTAAGGGGACAAGAAGCTTAGCCAACATCGAGTCAACCACCTATTCCTGGGACCCTCTTGCTGATTTCTAAGAAACAGGCTCCAAGAATCCTGCAAAGGCTGACTGTCCAGTCGCCAGACAGAACGGCGGGTGGAGGGGGAGAAGGGCGCTTCACTTTCCCAAATCAAAAGTGTGGGGGAAGTGAGAAAATCTCCCAGGTTCAAACATTCCTTTAAAACCCTCAACCTTAAATACTAAAGTGCTTCATGGCTGCCATCTTGAAAAACACTCGTTTGCCAAAGGCGGCCTTTGAATCCCATTCGGTATGGAAACGCTTGCAGATAATCCATTGAAACGGGTCTGGCACAAAGGCCTTTTTGCAGCAATCGTGGTGCTTGTGAAGGACAGCATTTTTGTGTGCAAAATAAAACATTTTAATGCGCTACAATCCATTACACATATAGTCCTCCATTTCCTTTCAGTAATTATTCATTAGAAAACATTTAATGTCACTGCGGATTTCACACTGGGCAGTCTGGACACAAAGAACAAGAGATGGCCCATTTATAAGGGGCTGGGGCCTTCTTTTCTAATCTGAGAAACTCCACGGAGGTGGGGCCCGCAGGACACGACAGGCCAGCTAAATTGTGCGGTTAACGGTCAAAGCCCCCCTGCCTACTCTGACACTCATTTAAAGATGACAGGGAACAAAAGAGATTTGTTCTGTGCGACCCTTTCTTGTTACGTAGCCTACATCGGCCGGGCGCATGAAACCGCCCGTATTTATTCCACCTGCCAGCTCTCCCCGGCCTTCACCCACTCTCTCCTCTGCTCTTTTACTTGTCCCCACTTTAACACAAAGAGACAGGTAAAGAATATCGTTAAAAGGAGGCCATTCAGCATGTCAGCTTTCATAACACCATCGCCTGTCAGGTTCCTTCTGAGCCTGGAGCTGCTCAAACATCTGGGCTCAGGCCAGAAATCTGGCCCGTGGTTCGGTTGGTGAGCGGGACGGCTTCCCAGCCAGCTCCCACCTGCCCGCAGCCAAACTCCATCTTTAATAATCACAGTTTGAAACATTCGCTGCATCAGCCAGGGACCACATGCCAACTCCCAGTGGGCTCCCCGTAGGCTCCTGCAATGCCTAGATCTTAAGTTTTAACTAAAAACTCAAAGGCCTTGGAAGCCTAGGAAGAGGAAAGGTCTCTAGCCATTTTCTACGATGCTCTCAACAGGGTAAGAGGTTTACACCAGAGTATCCTTTCCCACAGCGGTGGAGAAAACATGGTCTGAAAAATCTTCCCAGATGAACTCGTGTAGCTAATCATCCGAGAGTCGGTACAAAACTAGAACAGTTCTAGTCCTTTCTCCTTTGCCTCCTGAAGAAAATAGAACCCCATAGTGATGCTTCCAGAAGACACTCCAAGAAACCAGGAGCATAAAGAGGTTTTCATAGATTCTCAGTGACGACTCGCATACCAACGCGGTTATATTCCCTATTACAGCAGCGTGTTTCACTCGCTTCTGATCATAAGCAGGCTGCCTCTGGTCCTACACTCAAGCAGCAAGAACATGCTAGAAATGATCAGTAGAAGCTTGGCCAGGAGTCAATGAAATTCGAAAAATGAAACATGCCGTTTATTTCAGCCAATGGTAAACAGTCCCACAGGACACAGTTGGACTGCTGTCTATTTTTGTTATGCGCTAATAATGGTTTTGAAGCTGCTAAATGGCTGGGGGTGGGGAAAGAATAAAACTGCATGAAAATGGCCATGCTTATTCAATTCTAAGCCACCACCCCAATTTCTCAAGGGGTTTTCATAAAAATAAATCAAAAATAAGATTTATCTACAAAGTTAAAAAAAATTGAAAATGAGGGCAGGGAGTAAAGGATTAACTTAAAATCTTAAATATATCGCTTATTAAAATGGCAAGAAAAAAAAAAAAGGAGCTTAGAATCAAACACGACATCTGAAATTCAGAGTTTGGTGTCCCAGCATCAAGCTGTATTAGGCTGTAAACACACTCATCATTTACATCTGTCCCTGCTTATGACAACAGATTAGTTCAAACGAGGTTGGAGGGCCCATAATGCCTAAAATATTTACTAACTGGACCTTTTTCAGAAAACAATGGCTGCTCCCTGCTGTTATTTAGCACACATTTCTCTTTTCCTCAGGAACCAGATTTCTGGATCAGTGGTCTTTAAACCTGCATGCATCAAGGGAAGCGATGGAGAAGTGCAGAGAACTCTTTCCAGCAAGATGTTTGGTGGCTTGTGGTCTACCCCTCAGATGTGAAACCACCATAGCTCATAAGATCGTCTTCATTCCCAGCAGCCAGAAGCCGCAGTGCTCAGCAATGTTGCAAAAGAAGTTCACTGAGAACTCCGAGAACTCCCATGAGACGTTGCTTTTGCAAAACCATTGAAACTTTCTTACCCATCAAACATAAACCAAAAGGTCACCGTGCACTTCATGGACAGACTGACAAGTCCGGCTCTCCGACAGCCCTGCTCCATTCCGAGTGCTCGGTGGCAGCCAAAATGTAAGTCAGACATCGCCAAAGCCAGCACATGGCCCTGTTCTGATGGCAGGGACTGAACGGGGGGGAGGACAAGGAACAAACTTGAATGATGAAAGGATAGCATCGCCCGTTCTTATGCCTCCCGCTTGCTCCGCACTGACAGTTGAAGTGAAAGATTATCTTTTCACAGAAGCACAAGAAGCCTGATGGTGTTTCATTGTCCAACTGCAGCCTCTTAATCACCGCTGATTGAGTATAATTACAACTATCAGCTCCCAGAATAATGCTCCTGAATTCCCTGAGGGGCGAGAGGTCTCCCAGCAAAAATGAGAACAGTGTATGAAGTCCTCACTGTTCCAGGAGGTTTGTAGGTGAGAACACGTGCAGCTCTATTTTTCACATAGAAGATACAAAATAGTGAATGTCAGACCCACACTTCTTGCTACTTCTCAATCGTAAATAAATGCTAGGAAAAAAAAAAATATCCTCGGAGTTAAAATTTTCTCTTTAACACACATTTTTTAAAAAGTGAGAGAACTGACATGAAACATGAATTCGGGCTATACGAGAATCCATCACCAGATGAAGTTCCATTTTTTTCCTTGGGATGGGAAATTCTGAAGTCTGCTCTCTGAGCAACTTTCAAATATATAATGCAATATTTACAATTCTGGCCAACAGACTGGACTTCTCACTGGAAGTTTATACTTTTGACCACTTTTTCACCCATTTCAGACCTCCCAAAACCCTGCCTCTGGCAATCCCCAATCTTCTCTCTGTATGAGCTCATCTTTTTTAGATGCTAAATATATATACGTGAGATCGTATTGCATTTGTCTTTTTTGGACTTATTTCACTTAGCATAATGCCCTCAACTTCTCTCCATGTTGTTGCTAATGACAAGATTTCATTCTTTTGTGTGACTGAAAAATATCCCAGTGTCTGTGTGTATGTACGTGTGAGTATATATAGTTCACATCTTTATTCATTCACCCATCAATAGACACAGGTTACTTTCAGGTCCTGGCATTATAAACGATGCTGAAATGGAGTTGAGATACAGCAGTTTTATATGGAGAATATTTAAAAAAAAAATTTTTTTTTAAAAGAAAGGTGCCAGCAGGAATGAGGGAAGGAGATAGGCAGGCAGGGAGAGGAGGAAGCAGCATTTATTTAGTTGTACATCTTGCTTGTTCCCCCAGCCCTAAGATGCACACACAGGTCCTTGGCGGTATGTGGACCATACTCAGTCAGAGGTGATGGATAGAACTGCTACTCCACCAGGGTACCCTAATAAATGCGATCTTTTGAAGGCTATTAAAAGTAGAATTATGAGAAGAATCAGGCTTCTGTAGCAATTTACGCCTGGAAAGCGAAAACCCTTCATCTTCAAACTGTATTAAGAGTTGCTTCAATGTTTCACTCACCGGTAAAATTTAAATTCTGAAGCAAAAAAAGAGCGAATCTTACCTGACAGAATTCTGGTCCTCTAGTAAACTTAGACGGGAGGGAAAATAGAATTTTCCCTCAATGACAGTAATTTAAAAAGCATAATTTGAACCCACTCCTCCAGCCATCATGGAATGTCCTGCATAGCTGGTGCCAGATTCAAGCAGACCAAAGGAAATAATCTTAGGGAACCCATTAGAAAGTTTGACGCTAGAATCCATACCATTAACTTAGGAAGCAAGTGATCACGTTAGATACTTGAGGGGCTTTAACAGACAAGGATATCAGCACCACACAGCACAAATGACCACAATTATGGAGTCTCTCTTATTTTCCAGACGAACAGAGTCCCTCATCAACCATCAAACAGTTCCTTACGTGTACAAAGTAAAACCTGATCCCAGGAAATTACAAGTGTTTTAGAAATAAGGCAGCTACAGGAACAGTGAACGAGAGTCCAAGGCTCAATGCTTGACCTTTGAAGGAGCTTTTACTCAGATGTCAATAAAAATGGTTAACTAGGAAGTTACTTTTAATATTGTCATAGTTGGTGCACCCTGGTGGAGCAGCAATTAGGTCAAACACCTCTGAAGGAGCACAGGCCACTTACCCGAGTGCGAGTCCTGGGTCCAGGGGGGGAAGCAACCAGTTGAACAATTAAAAATAAAATAAAGGTGCTTCTTGCTCAAAATTAAAATACATATATTGTCATATTTTCCTACTGTAAAATGGTTGATTGTTGCTTCCCTAAAATATTTCAATATAAAATGCTTACTTTGTTATTCAAAGATAAGGTTAGATAGCAGAGGGTGACCAGAGGGGACTACGCTAAGAGTTTTTACCGTGCAATACAAAAACACGTCAGCCTAGTTTCGATGTAGCTTTGTTTCAAGGTGAAGCCAAACCAAAATCACCTGCAACATTAAAAATGGAGGGGTTGGAAACGGGATCTCAGAGGCTCTTATCTAACCCAATTATTCTCTGAACTGAGCATGTTTCTCAGATACCATTTGCCTGACTTCTAGTGAAGTTGCCTGTAACCGAGCTGAGAACAGGTCTAGCGAAGTCTTAGAGAACGTTATTAGCCTCTCGGCTACTCAAAACAAAAGTAATTACTTTCCCTTGTGGGGGTGGTTCTAGGGATCCGCAGATGTGCTACATGGTGAGGAGCATCCATTCCGACATCACTGTCCCAGCTTGAATATCGGTCTATGTCACATGTCACTACCAGAGGACACTGCTGGAGGGCATGTGGGTCTTCTCTGCACACTTTTTGCAACTTTTTGTGAATGTATATTTAAAAAATTTCCCATTGCATTTTGACTTCGATGTGTTATAAAATGAGAAAAATACATCATACACATATATTCAAACCAGGGCGATATACCCAAACCTACCACGTGAAACACAGTGGCGAGCACCCCCTAGGAACATGGAACGTGGATGTAAATCACCAGACTCGTGCTCATTACCTGACAAAGGCGCTTACTAGTGTCTACCCACGTCTTTACAATCCAACGAACTTGGACAAAAGAGGTAACTGCCCAGGCAATTTACATCAAGGAAGATTTTTGCAGGAATCACTCATGAACTGAGGATGCCAATGGGATGATGGCCAATCATGAGGCAAGAAGCAAGCACTCGGTTCACCTCAGCGGCAGCATTCAGGTTCCTTTCCTTCTTCAGTTTGTTTTGTTCATCAGATCTGGTTGCAATCACTTTACAGACTCAGAAGTAGTTGAAAAACTAGGGTGAAGAGAGTCCACTTACCCTTCACCCAGCATCCCCCCAAAGTGATATAACCCACGCACCAGGAAATTGACTTTGGTACAATCTTCAAGCTTCATTTAGATTTCACTCATTTTTCCGTGTGTGTGTGTGTGTGTGTGTGTGTGTGTGTGTGTGTGTGTGTTTCTGGGTAATTCTGTCCCATGTGTATTCAAGTAAATGCCATGACAATCGAGGCACAGAATTGTTACATCATCACCACTAGGGAGGCGCTACCCTCTGTCACCAACACTGTCACTAATGCCTGGCAATCTGTGCTTGCTTCTTCATATTTTGAAAAGTGTATATATATATATATATATATATATATATATATATATATACACACACACACACACACATATATATATATACACACACACATATATATGTAGAGGCTTAAAGTATGTAACTTTTGAGATTGTCTTTTTTCACTCAGGATAATACCCTTAAGGTCTATGCAAGGTGTTAAATGTATCATCAGTTTGCTTTTATGTTGTTTTAATCATGGAAGAGTATTCCATTCAGATAACATTTTGCCAAGGGAAGCTGGGAACTTACTAATGTAAGGACAATTTCCTTCATTTCAAGAAAAAGATGCAACTGCCTTTAGATGAATCTGCATGCACACATCTACCTGAATTTCATTCTGCCATGACAATAAAAAAAATGCCACATGAGACCTTCCTTGGGGCAGGCCCACCTGCTGCATTTCCTTTGCAGGACTGGTTCCACGGTAACTTCTCCTTTCCACCCAGCAACCACACTATTTCTCGCCATGAAACAAGCTTCCTAGAGTTAGGATGCTGAGACGGAACACAGGGATGGCAGGTAAAACCTCTGGGTGGCTCAAATACATTTTTGATTACCAGTTGCCAAGGGGACAGTGCTGGGTGCTGGAGAAATGGATAATTGGGGGATCGATGACAGGCTGTAGCTAGAGTTTCTTCACTGTGCATGAGGTTTCTGTGGGCCGCTATTGAATTATTCTCATCACGTATTTAAATGCTTCTGTAGCCTTTTTGGCTGTTTCGAGGAGGAATAAGCTTTCAACAAATATTTTCTAAGCCCACAACATATGAGATGATTATGTTTAAAAAAAAAAAAGACCAGAAGAAATTGTTCTTCTAAATACTATGCCTTTAAATTAACTCCTGGAAAAAAAGGCAATAGGATTGACAGTCAAGCTTGAGTTTCCAGGAGAATTTTTCATCATCATCCTGCCAAGGAAAACAGCTGCTTTAGCATCTTAAAATGATCTTTACCAGGGACACTTGGGGGTTATCATATTTAAGAGTAAAAACGCAATATATCTAGAATTAAAAAAAAAAGAAAATGTACAAATAGCTCTTACATATCAGGACAAGTAGTGCCTATGACTGCCTTCAACATTAGGTCACCATCTATTATTTAAAGTTCTAACGGACTTCCCAACATAGCCACCACTGTCCATTAAATAGCCATTTAAATTAAAATATTAAGTTCAGTTGCCCAGACACACACACCACATTCCCAGTGCTCAGGGTCACATGCCCAGCAGCTGCCACGTTGACCATGGAGAATACAAACCCCTTCCATCACTGGGAGCTTGCTGGACAAGACTGCTCCAGACCCGCGTGAAACGAACTGGCAATTCCCCACATACCAGTTCTAAGTGGTCACACCTCCCCAGCCAACCCAAGGGAGGCATTAAAGACTGTGTTAGATGAAACTTTCACCAAATTCAGAACCTTATCCCTGAGCCAGGTTCTCGCTCCATGCCCCCTGGAGACCCAGCTGCTACTGGGGTCTGGACAGCTCATCCTAGAAGAAAGGACATCAGAGTCAGGCCCCCTTCTATCACTTTACCTTGGATTCCATCCTGCAAGGAGGGAGAGAGGGCTGTTAAAAATGATCCCACAGAAGCCATCGAAACATGCTTCCCACGACGCCAGGCACGCAGCAGTCAGGTCTGAGGTGGCTGGAGCTACTGGGTGGAGAGAATGAAACATTCATTGTGGGCGGCGGCGACTGCCCTCGGGCCACCCACCTGTGGGCACGCGGGGCCACTGGGGAGCGATAAGAAGTGGAAACCAGACCTCGCTGGAGATTACGTTACAACCACTTCTGATCTTTGATTAGTCACTTGCATTCCTGACCAGTCACCTTCTCAAAGTCAGAACCCCCAGAAGTGCCGCTGAAAAGCGAAAACTCTCCGGACGTCTCAGCCCAGCTCAGTGGACACCCCGTGGGAACCCTCTCTTGGCTCTGCTGGGAAAGCTGTCCATCCGCGAACTTCAGGGAAACAAGGTGACTGGCAAATTCCAGGTTCCTCAGATGGAAACTCTAGCTTTTCCCAAGTTTCCTTTATTTGGGTTTATTAGGAGTGTTCAGATGTAAATTTTTAATTTTCAAAATTTTCAAATGCTTTCTCATTCAAAAATTACCTGAAGGCCTGGAAGAAATTTTCTCTTCTCTCTCTTTACGAAAATCAAGAAGCAATGTAAAAATCCCTGGAATTAAGAGTTGAGCAAAGTGGTTGAATACAGGATAAATATATTAAACAACACTTGCAGTACTGATTTCTAACATAAAATTTAATGGGAGCAGGTGGATAAAACACAGGCTATGAAGGTAATGGACATGGGTTTGAGACTCATGACCTGAGGGGTGGGTGGGGGGCAAAAAGAGTGTAATGGAAGGTGCTACGTAGACAATAAAATATCTAGCACTAACATAAGGAAACTTATAAAATACAGAAGTTGACTAGGATTTAAAAGATGCTTAAACATTCTTAGTGGAAAGACTATTATAAAGGTATCAATTATCTTCCAATCAATTAATATTTAAAGAAATTAAATGCAGTTCCTATCCACAGGTTAATGCATTTTTGGAAGTAAATGATCAATTTTGAAATAGAATAAGCAGAAGCAAATAGCTAAGAAAAAAGATTATGATAGAGGGAGATTTGTCTTACCATGATATGAAAACATTATACAGCAATGCTAATATTTTATGTATCATATATATTATATTTTATATACAGGTTACACAATTCTGTGATTAAAAACATTAAATTGTACACTTTAAGTGGATGTGACTTATCTCTCTGTAATCAGCTGTTACGTAAAAAAATCCATGATGGACAAAAGAGTAAAGCCTAGACTTGACCTGACTTGAGTGACTCATTTCCCTCTTAGTCTCAGCCCTGTTGGGTCTAGAGGGGAAAACAGACAAAAAGCAGAGGAAGGAAAACTTTAAATGGGAAATTTTGACATCTGATAAAGAGCTAGGAGGAAATCAGGATGGTGGGGCCCAGAGCCTCCAATGGCAAGTGGGAGATGAGCAGACATGCCTGGGATTGAAAAGTGAGACCCCAATCATGGAAGACCAATCAAGGAGCATGATTCTTGGGGAACTTAAGGGTTTTGGAGAATTCTGGGGTTGAAGGGAATCTTTTTGAAAGGAAAAAAAAAAAGCCCCCAGAAAGGGGTGGGGGAGGTCTTTGAGGGTCCTGGCTCCCTTTCAAGGGCACACTCTGCTTTCTAACATTCATGAGACAGGTTTTCTCTTCGCCAGTATGTGGACATCTTGCTTGAACATTAACCATGAATACAGTGAATGTAGATAGTCACCCATGATCTCCCATGTCCCCTCTCCTCTTTCTAACACTGTGTCAAATGCCTATGCCATACAGTTGAGTGGAAGTGTACTCGCTCCTCCTGCTCTTGGCTTGGACTCTGGCCCTGGAACCCAACTCTCCTGTTGACACATGTGGCTAACAGGACAAGTGGAAACAAGGAGACATTATTAGAGCCTTTCAGGAAGGAAGATTTCCATCTTTTCCACAGAAGCAACCAGTGGTTCTTTCCTTCTTGTGTATTTTATTCACTCCCTGTGACAACTCAGACAGACCCTTCTCTGGCTCATGTTCTTGCGTGGAGAAAGGAAAGCAGAGAGAAGATGCAGAACGCAGTCACAGAGCCAGGAGTTAGGTGCAGCACCTGCTTTTATGCACGTGCACTCTCTTCACATGCGCCTCAGAACGTCCGTGATCAAGTGTGTGCGATCAAAATGTCTTATTGTGTTGCTAATAAGTTGAAATCACCCTTTAAGAGCCACATAAAGATCATAACTGATTTTCTAATGCTGTGAAAATGGAGCCAAGATGAAAAACACACACCAGCTTTGCAGATGAGCCAATCAGACACCGGGGTTCTCTTCTCTGGGGTTCTGTCTGGTATCCCTCCCACCCCATTTGGGGCGAGGGAAACAGTAAATAGGACTCTTTGTCAGCGAGGAATAGTCAGGCCTGTCCAATCCCATTCTAAGAGCTGTTGGGAGCAGAAGTATCAGATGTAGGGTTAGGAGAATGCTCTCAGTAAATCATGACCAAACTGTGTCCCCATAACTAGAAACCACAGTTATATTTTTCCCTTTGTTGAGGTTGGAGGCCAGATTTCCCAGGTCACAAGCACAGTGGACTGATTTGGGGACCATAAACATATTCTAGGAACATTTAGAGAAAACAGTGCCTACACTTTAGAAGGTGACAACTGCCAATCTGACATTCCTCTCCTTTTCCTCAGTAAATACTGAGGTTCCAGGAACCAAGAGTGTCACAGGATACAGCCCTCTCACTTATAAAAAGTGGGAAAAAAGTCTGCAGCGGCTCAGGAAGATCTGTCACCAGTCCCTGTACTTTCTATGATGAGTTTATCATTGAAAGGCACAGCCCCAAACAGGACCTACCTACTGGAGACAAAAAATTCTAGCCTGAATCTCAAACTCAAGACGGCAGCAAAACTCTGAGGTTAAGCTGTGTGCAGGCTCCGGAAGTAAGCAAAGTAGATAAACAGCAAGAGCAAAGGAGACAAAAGAACCTGTTAAATGTAAAACTCCTCTCCAGTTTGAAGACAAAAACATTATAAAAGTGAATGAAAGGGAGAAACACCACATGGAAACTGAAGGGAGAGGCTCCGGCCTGGTCAGTCCTTTCACCCTCTGTGGAAAGCGTGCCCTGGCCTTTTCCCCTTTTCTGAAAGGTCTAAAAACTATCTGAGGAGACAAAACAAGTAAACACCACTCCTAACTCTCTCCTGCTAGGTGATCCGCCTTTCTCGCAGAAGCTCTGATGGCCCAGACTGTGTCTGAATTGTTGGCAAGACATGGGGACTTCAGAGACGCCCCCCCACCCCATATGCTTGCTCTCTCAAGGCGGGTGACCCGTATGATCTCAGAACTTTGCCTCCAGTGGAAACAGGGCCTCAAAGAGCCTCTGGAAGACCTTCAAGCTGGTCAGAGGGGCCTCCCGCCACCGTGGACCGGTGACCTATTATGAAGGCAGGGATAAGCGAACACCAAACACCCTGGTGGAGACAGCCGCTGCGAATGCTCTAACGCGGGTGTCCTCCTCCTGGAAAGTAGAAGATGACTGAGGGAGGATTTAGCAGCATCACGATCACAAACGCTAAAAAAGCACGTTATGTGAAGGCCTATCTATTTTGCAGTAAATGAGAGTAATCAGGAGAAACAGCTTCCTTTAAATAAGAAAAATGTATCCATGGCATAATGCTGTGCCCAAAGCAGCACTTAAATGATACCTAAGTGAGTAATCTGTGGAATTATGTCCAGGATTATTATATTTTGAAAGAAAAAGGTACACTGACTATCCATGTGCTAAAAAAAAAATCCTTTGACATAAATATGGACAGTCCTGATTCAATTCATATCTTTAGTTTAACTACCTCTCACTTTAAAGCTAGGTGGAACACAAGGGTAAATATGGTGTGATTTCCTGGAAATCCCACACTGCAATTTTACTTTGAACTTGGAAGCAAATATCCAGGCATGATCTGCATGGAACTGGGTGGTGTTTCGTCCTCGAAGGATGGGCCCCAATTAAAAATAACGAGGCCTGTCTCCAGCCGCCAGGCCCAGTTAGAGATAATGAGGACTGATACCTCCTGAAATAGATTCATTTTTCTCTGATAGACCAATTGGGACAGAGGTCTCTGTAGGGGTCACTGGGATAGGCCCGTCAACAAAGCATGGGTCAGTCAGGCTTAGGAAGCCCTTACAAATGCAGTTATTAAATAAGGAAGTAGAAACAGCCCTGTAAGACGTTCATCTGCCAGCCCGTACACTCTGCCACATTCAGATCTCATGCATCGTTAGCCAAATGGTGGGTTATTGCAGAGAAATGTTTAAACAATGATCGTATCATTTAAATGATTGTTTAATACTGAAAAAGTGTGGCTGGCTTCCTGTATATGTGTACATGAACACTTTTTACTTGGACTAATCTTAGACTTGCAGAAAAGTAGCAAAGACAGTATGGAGTCCTCAAGACTCTTCACCCTGCTCCCCTAGTACTAGCATCGTGCATAGGCTGGCACCTTTGTCGCAGGTAAGTGAAATGAGCATCACTCTGTCAAGCAGACTCACTAGCATGAATGGCGGAGAGAAACCCAGATGGTGTGATGGGATTGAAATTGGGGGGCATGGATGGGGGGATTCTGCAGCAGGAAACAATCTGAAACTGAGACTGACAGCTCACCTGGTGGAAGAGGACACCTGAGCAGATACGGACAGGCAAGCAGCTTCTGCACAAGGGGCCAAATTAAACTCTTTAGGCAAAACAGCTGGACCTCAAATGATTTCCACACAGGGCCTTCGCCGGGTAACCAAGAATAGTTATCAAGGAGGCAGCTGTCTTGTTAAGCCTTCAAGAACTGAGTGCTCTTGGATAGGGTGATAAATTTGGAAAGAATTCAGCGTAAACTCTTCATCTTCACCTGTTTTTCTGAACAGGATTTTAAACTCTGATAAATTGGCAACAATAACAGCTGTATAAGAGATGAAATGAAGGTGTATTTTGTCAAAATTATCTTTATTATGGAAAATCTAAAGTTCGATAGATTGGATTTTCCCAAGATGGTCACAATACCTGCCTTTCTGGAGCTTTCCATTTCCCTGTCAAAGGTGACATCTAAGTCCCTCCCTTGAATCTAAGTTAGTGGCGATAACAATTATTTAGTTCATTTTAGTGTGGTCCAGACACAGGAGATTCACCCTCATAAAATCAGCTACAAACAACATTGTACGGCCGTCGATGTGAAACTGAAACTTTGACCTGTCACATAACAGCTCTTCATTCCTCTGCCCGCACTGCTGGCAGCCACTGCTGTCCTCTCGACTTTGGGAGTCTGACTATTTTAGAGACCTCGTGTCAGTAGAATCATGCAGCATTGTTTTCTGTGATTGACTTATTTTCTTAGCATAATGTCCTCATAGTTGACTAATTTCTATTTACGTTTAAGTTTCTGTTGCTGTTATGATCTTGTGCACCCAAACTGGCGAGTGACACTGTCACTGTTTTCAGATAAATATTATAGAAAACCCTGAAGAAAACTTAGAATAAACAAATTCAGCAAAATTGCAGGATGTATAGTCAATACACAAACTATGTTGCATTCCTTTTTACCTTTTTTTTCCCCCCCTTACAGAGAGGAAGGAAGGAGAGAGGAAGAAATTTCTTTAGTTGTTAATTTTGGTGTTTTTCACACTGGTCCTGCGTCTGGAATCTGGGTCGTTAAGCTGTGCATTGGCTGTGCTTAAGCACCAATTTAACACCTGAGACACTAGGGCCTGCCCCAAATTGGTCACATTTCAATATACTAATGATAAACTCTCAGAAAGAGAAATTGAAACCGTACCATTTACAATTATATCAACAAAACAAAACTAAGCATCAATTTAACCAAAAAGTGCAAGACTATCAGATTAAAAAGTATAAGACATTAATGAAAAAAACTGAAGGCATAAACGAATGGGAAAATACTTGATGCTCATAGATTGGAAGAAAATGGTAAAAATATTCATACTACCCAAGGCAATTTACAGATTCAATGAAATGCCCATCAAAGTTCCAATGGAAGAGTCACAGAATTTTTTTTAATCCTAAAATTTGTATGAAAGCAAAGGAGACCCTCGAGCAGGTAAAGCAAGCTGAGAAAGTATTACAAAGCTGGAGGCATCTGTTGCTCTGGTTTCAAACTATATTACAAAACTGTAATAACTAAAACAGTCCAGCATTGGCATAAAAACACACACTTAGATCAATGGAAGAGAATCGAGAACCCATAAATAAATCCATGCCTACATGGTCAATTCATTTATGATAAAAAAGTCAAATCTAAAAGAACACTATTTCAATAAATGGTGTTGGGACCACTGGACTGTCACATGCAAAAGAATGAAATCGAATCCCTATCTTATATCATACATGGTTAATTAAAAGTGGATTAAAGACTTGAATGTAATACCTGAAGCCAAAAACTCCTAGAAGAAAACACAGGTGGGTAAACTCTTTTACCTAAGTCTTAATCTGATTTTTCTTTTTCTTTGTTAATCTTGTACTAAAGGCAAAAAACAAAATAAAACAAAAAACAGAACTAAGCACAACCAATGAGACGGCATCAGATTAAAAACCCAAACCACCAACAAATTGAAAAGACAGCCTTCTGAATGGTAGGAAATATTTGCAAATCATACATCTGACAAGGGGTTAATATGTAAAATATGTAAAGAACTCAACAGAAAAAATACAAGATCTTAAAGATGCTAAAATGGGCAGAAGATCTAAATAGACATTTTTCCGAAGACAACAGATGAACAGCAGCCACATGAAAGACGTCCAGCATCATTAATCGTTAGGGAAATGCACATCAAAGCTACAATGAGATGTCGCCTCCCGGCTGTTATTGGAGAAACAAGAAATCACAAGTATTGACGAGGATGTGCAGAGAGGGGACCCTTGTGACTCTTAGACTGTAAACTGGTGCAGACTCTATGGAAAGCAGTGTAGAGATTCCTCAGAAAATTAAAAATAGACCTACCACATGAACCAGCAATTCCACCTCTGGGTATTTATCAAAAGAAAGCAAAAACACTACTTTGAAAAGCCGTTGCACCCCGTGTCTGTCTGTCGCAGCATTGTTTACAATTACCAAGAAATGGAAACAACCTGAATGTCCATCAGTGGCTGAACGGACAAAGGAATTGTGAAATCCATTCACATAGGAATGCCATTCACTCAAAAAAATGAAGTCTTGAATTTGCGACAACAGAATGGAACTGAAGGCATTATCCTAAGTGCTGTAAGTCAGATAAAGATGATTATTACCTCGTGAGCTTTCATATGGAATCTAAAATGAGAAAATTAAGGCAAAAATCATGCAAGGTCAGGAACAGAACCAGTTGGTGCTACCGGGGCAGGGATGGGAGGTGGGGGTGTGAAAGAAATGGAAGAAGGTTAAAACATGAAAGTAAAAAACTTAAACCTGACTTTGTTGTTGCCTTCTTCTCAGCTAACCCCCCACCCTCCACATTCCTCTCCCACCAAGAGCCCCGTTCTTTCTCGCTGCTCTATTTTCCAGAAAATCTGATAAATGAGGTATTAGTGGCTTGACTGCTGTATTTTTCAAACTTAAGGAGGAACATGATAGAACACAAAGGGAGGACATCATACAAGCCCCAATAACCTGAGCAGATGATGCTGGAAAGACAGGGAGCCAAGAGGCCTTCCTGGTGCTCAGTCACACCGGGCTCTGACTCTCAGGCCTCAGGGTCCCATCCTTCACAGGAAGACCCTGCCTAGTGCTACCACCATCAACTCTTGTGACTTGGATGTTTTGAAAAAGAGGAGGAAATCTGTGTTCCCCGATTCTGAGGCCTAATGGTGTGTCCCAGTAGTAATGGCTAGTTTTGTCTAAGAGGAGACATGCGGCAAATAATCTAGAAACCCTTCAAGTGCTTACAGAATATAATCAGTAACCTCCAACTACACACATGCTCCTTCTACCCCGGGACCCAGTGACCTTGGCCGCCCCCTCCTGTCTGCTCCTTAGATCCAGCTGGGGGGAGTGTTACCAGGATGTCAAGAACTGGGAGAGAATTGCTAGCCAGAACTGTGTTTAGATGATGGGAGGCTCTGCTATCGTTTACAAGAGACAGTAAGGGAGCTCTGAGACTGTGGGCCAGCATCCTTGCCATCGGGTAAGCCCAACTCACAAGTTTTGGTTTGTTCTCCGGAGTCTGACTGCAGCGGCTGTAGGCAGGGGATGGGGGCAGCTTGGCCTAGCTTTACCGATGTGGCAAATGGCGGATCTGCTTTGCCACTGACCATCAACAGCACACATTTGCTAGCCTGGAGAGGGCTTAAAAGATCAGTCCACACACTAAATAGATGAGACGTAGAAATAATACAGCGAAAAAGGTAGCTAGACGTGTGACCCAGTACAGGAGGTAGCTTTCAAGGTGCCTAGAAGATATAATCAGCAATATGCAACACAAATATTTCTTCTACCCTGTACTTTGGGGCCCAATGACCTTGACCACCCCTCCTGTCTGCTCCTTAGGGTATGGGGGTGGTTAGCAAAATGTCCAGAATCAGGAGTATCGCCAACTAGCACTGCCAAGGTGAAGCAGATGATGGCAATGGTCTACAGCCGTGTCTCCCAGCATGGCAGCCACAAGTCACGCGTGACCATTAAGAACTTGCAGTATTGCTAATAAGGAAATAAAACTTAAATGGGATTTCATTACTCAGCTTTAAATAGCTCCATGTAGCTAGTGACTACTGTATTAGACAGTGAAGGTCTCGACTGTTTTTCTTTTAATCTTTCCTTTTCTCCACCTTAGAATAATGGGTCAACGACTCTTAACCAGGAACAACTCTGCCCCTGCACCCCAGGGGACATTCGTCTAGAGGTATTGGAGTTGTCATGACGGGGGCGGGGTGCTGCTGGCATCTAGTGGCTGGAGAGCAGGGTTGATGGTAAACACCCCACATGCACAAGACCGCCCAGCACCCCAAAGCAGAGAAGCAGCAGGTGCCAACGCCGACAGCCCTGAGCTGAGCATCCTGCCACCGGCCGCCTTCGTGTAAGCAAAGGTTTTCATTTGTACAATGGTTATTTTCATTTCCTGGCTTTATCAAAATTGTTTTCAGTTGTGGGGACACACAGACTGTAAAAGTTACCATCTTAAGCGCTTTTCGATGTCCAGTTCGTAGAGTTGAGTATAGTCACTTCGCTGTGGAGCGCATCTCTAGAAGTGGTTCATCCTCCAGCATGCAACTCTGCACCACGAAAAGCAGCGCCCCGTTCTCCCCGTCACCCCCAGCCCCCCGCAAACCGCCGTTTAACCTTCTTTGAATCTGACGGCTCTAGAGAGCTTGTATGTGGATTCGCACAGTACTGTCCTTTCGCGTCTGACTTACTGAGCGCTCATGTCCTCGAGAGTCCTCCATGTGATAGTAGGTGTCAGTTACCTTCCTTCCGAAAGCTGAGTCACACCGCACCGTGTGCACGTTTTCTCTCCACTCCTCCGTCACTGCACGGCCGGCTGCTTGCTCCTCTGGGCTAGTGTGCGTGAGGCCGCTGGGAACACGGACGTGGCGCTTACTGGGCCTAAAATCAGCGGTCTTGGAATGATTTCAGGTTTGCAGGAAGGTTGCAAAGATGGAACAGATGGCTCTCAGATGCCCCTACCTGCTTCCCCGTCTTTATCACTTCACATTGCCACAGGCTGTCTCCCACAAGCCAGGAGCCACGAGGCATGTTCCCATGAACTAGACTCCGGACTGGGTTTGGATTTTTACCAGTTTTCCCACAAATGTTCTTTCCTCCCAGGTCCAATACACTGCACCGGGTCATCTGGCCTGCCCAGTGCCCTCCGGTGTGGGGTGGCTCCTCACTCTTTCCTTGTCTCACTGACGCAGAACCTTCTGAAGGGTCCTGGCAGGTGTGTTGCAGTCTTACCTTAGTTTGGATTTTTCTGATGTTTCCCTCACGGGCAGACTGGGGCCGTGCACTTCTGGAAGGACCCCTACTGATATAGGTCTTTCTCACTGGGATGAAATTGCACGTGTCAGTAAAAGCAGCAACTTTATAGCCTAACTTTACTCTAAAGTTATTATCTTTTCCCTTTCTCCCCTGTGATTTGGAGGTAGGTCGCTAGGACCAGCCCAGTGATGGAGGAAGGGGAGGGCAGAGCCAAACTCCAGCTCCTGGAAAATGTGTGGACATTCCTTACTCAGGATTCTACATAAAAGGAGAGACAAATATTCCTATTTCTTCAATCATTAATGTCACTATGTCCTCAGGGAGATTTATTTTATACTTTAGGTTACAATTTTTTTTTTTTTTTCCAGTTCTGGCTACTGAGTTTTAAACAGCGTCCAACTATACGCTTTGCATTTGATTTTTTGCTTTTCAACTTGATAGAAGCAGACTTTCTCCAAGGAAAGCCTGGCCTCAGTGTTACTTGCGCCACTGGTAACGGTGACAATAAAGACCGCTGTTGAACAAGATGCTGCCCAACCCAGTGCCTGAGGGGCAGGGCTGAAACCGCCAGGTGCAAAGCACCTTCGAGAGGAATCCCCAGCAGCTCGTGTGAGGGCTTTGGGTCCAGCAGGGTTCATGGTCGCTGTCACTCAGCTGTCGCGAATCCCTGGGCCTAGGAAAAGGAAGAAAACCAGTGTGGGGTGCACATGCCTGAAAGCGGGCTTCGCTTTTGCTGAGCTGTTACGACAAAACCGGGAAAAAGGAGTGTCCAGGACAAAGCACAGTTCATTTGGATAAAGGTTTTGTTTCTGAGAAACAAGCCCCTCAAGGTCAAGAGAAGGTGTTATATTCTCTTACTTGCTTCGGCTTTTTGGTTTTCTTCTGAGACAGCTACTCTCCTGAGTGAAAAGTCATTTCTCCCCTTTGCATCTGAAATCAAACTAGAGCCTGTGAAGAAGTATGGATGTACCTAGAGGTTGCATATGAATCTAAATTACTACTGAAATGACTGATTTTTTTTAAATCAGAAAACAAAAACAAGTGCTGGTACATTGGTGGAGCAGCAGTTGAGTTGGCTGCCTCTGGTGGAGCAAGATCCTGGGGATCTGGGTTTCCCTCTCCAGGTTGGGGAGAACCACCAAGATAATTAAAATAAAGTGCTTCTTCCTCTTCTCTCTTCCTGCCTAGATGCCTACTTGCCTTCATTCCTGCCTGCAACTTTCCTTCAAAAAAAAAAAAAAAAATTAAAAAACAAATCAGCCTTATTTGGTGAGCCCAGGGTGCCTCAGGGACGCTGGCTCTGGCGGGTACTGCTGTGTCGCACACTGCGTTCAAGACTGGGCAAACAAGGGTGCAATTTTCTATTCTCCCCACCAAGCATGTCATGGGAGTTTCAGCCTGACTCAGCCAAATGACAGTTTCCAAATTGTGCTTCGGAGTCCTTTTCATTTCCTAGGACTCCCCTCACGCCCCCAGGCCTGCAGGGCAGATGATGACTTTCCTGCTGCTGACTGGTGAACAGCAGGTATTGGTTTTGCTAACGAGCCCTCCTGGCTGGGCACATCTGCCCAATTCCCATCGCACGCCCACTGAGAGGTTGCTCTTTAAACACATTGATGGAATTTAGAAGGGTTCGAGCCCAGCGCCCGGAGCCGACAGGTCTGTGGAAGCACTGGGTAGGTTTCGAAGCAGAGGAGCTACAGCAGAATCACACGCAGGTTAGGAGAAGAAACACTGGACAGCATCTCAGAGACCCGTGTCCCAAACAAGCCCGGCACTAGGACCCCCTGTCTTCTCCAGGCCGGTCCGGCACGTTTTGTCCGTTACACCCATGCATGTAATCAGCGATTGTTCCTATTGTAAATCCCAGATTCACCATCTGTACTCTCCAAAGGGCTGGGCCTTTGTGAATACCCTGTCCCTGTGGGATTAATCTGTAATTTCACACTAAATGATTTTTAAGGATAATTTGTTACAATGATACATTACCATTTCTAAAACAAACAGCCGGGATTGTTGCCTCACAGCAAAAAGCAGAGAGATGGACAAGTTTCTCTACGCCTGTTTTCCATTTTCACTTTAAACACAATTGGGAACAGATAAAAACAAAACCAAAGCATCCAGAATCACAGGAAGGGGCGCTTCGTGAGCGCGCTGCTGTCTGTAACTGGGGAACAGGATTTGAAAGTGCGATGGTGATTAAGGCTGAAAGACTCCTCTGAAGAGTCTTTAGAGACTCAGCTGTTTGGTATTTGTAGATCAAGCTGCTTGCAATGAAAAATCTGAGTCTGGATTCCGTTGAGCAAAGAATGGTTAGCAGCCTTTCGTGGACAAAGAAGGGACCCCCGCCAAATCAGTCCGCGGCATTTAAAAAGAGCTGGCTTGAAAGATGTAGAGAATGCGCTCCTTTCCACAAGGCACTGTTTCGTGTCGCATCACAGAGGTAAGACGAGTTATTCACTCTGAACATCAAAACAGTCTCCAATAGAATGTACTTATTTGAAATCAAGTCTGACCAAAGTCTAAGGATATTGAGACATTTTTGTTCATTTAGAAGACTGGGTGTTAGATGAAAACAAACAGCAATTTTATCTTCTGAACTTTTGATGGCTAGTTCAAACGCTCCTGACTGTGGATCAGAGGGCTGAGATATGACGCCCAGTACGTGACAATTGGAAAGTGGTCTGCACATATAGTTTAACTGACTCCTTATTAAATTATCATCTCTCGTGAGGAAATGTGTGACCTTGATGGGAGGAACGAGAAGGTGAGCCGGATCAGTTCTTTCCTCGTCTCCACTAGGGGAGAAGCACCCGCCTCACCGCAGAGGGAGAACGCAAGGCACATTAGTGTGCAGAGCGCAAGGCACATTATCCAGCAGAGGAAATTTTTCAAGAGGATAGTTTATGATTTTTATTAGCTACCAGCAAGCTTTCTGAAGTTTTATAGCAACATGGGCAAAAAAAATCCCACTTTGGCCTTCACTTAAAAAAAAAAAAAAAGACCAATGGAAAAAAAACATGTTCAAAGACAAATGGCAAAGACTTAGGCAGAGGGCTAGGTGATAAGGGTGGAGCTCGTGTCAAATTGGGGAACACGTCACCTGCCCTTAACCAGGGACAGGTGCACTCAGTCCCAGCTGATGGCTTCCTCTTCAGATTGTAAGTCTAGCGTGGCCAACTTTTTAGATTTTTGAAGAAAAGCTGAAGGCTCCAATTTGAAGGATTTAAAAATGCTGGCTTCTAATTAAAAAAAACTTCTTTAAGGGAGGAAGGAAGGAAAGGAGAGGCAGGAGCAGCATTTTTCAGGAGGGAAGGAAGAGGAAGAAACCTTTGTTCTGGTATTTCGTTTCAGCCCCAGGTATTGAACCTGGGTTCTTGGGCTGTACGTGGTCTGCGTGCCAGTCTCAGCCCCCTGAACCACAGGGGCCTGCCTCTAATTCAGATGTTCGAAAAAGAAAACCTGAACGCTATATACAGAGGCTGTCCGTGGACCCTGGGTTCAGGACTTCTGACAGAAAGCAACAGAAAAAGACAATATGAAATGTAAAACAGTCATTGTCTAGTCATTGCTCTAACAACGCAGACTCAGAAAAAACAAAATGAACAGTCACTCTTCTTACATGATAATGTGGACTCGTGAAAAATGGGATTATACTTAAATTGTGCCAATAATTTAGATATCGAGGCTGGAACAGTCTTAGCAGTGAACATCACGACACGCAGGATACCCTGGGATTCAATGCTGGATGGGCCTCCGAGGTCAAATCCCATTTGTATCCAATTTGCCCCTCTACCCTGTGCTCAGTCTCAGCCCCAACAGCTGAGACAAGGAACTTTCTACCATCAGAAGAACCAGGCCAATGTGGGATCAAGTGAATTGTTATAAAGTTACACCACTTAAAGGAAGCCCTGGGACTGCAAGCTGGTGCTCAGGTCAGTTCTGTGGCGCCCCGGGGTTTCTTCTTTCGATGTGCATTAACAAAATCTCAAGCAACAACAAAAATCAAAAGAAGTAAAACCTTTTCATAACAATAATGCCTGGATTTATTGCCAAAAGAACTACTAAATGAGGTTATGATAAAAGGAGGAAAAATATAAACTTCTGCAACCTGCTTAGTGCATACTTGGGGCGGGGCGGGGTGCAAATTCTTTAACAGGCTTAATTTTCTCAGCTACTAACCACCTTCCCAATTGAACTGGAGCTGGGCAGAAGGAGTAGGCTAGCATGATAAAAATATATGTAGTATTCCCTTCCTAGACACATCCAGGGGGGCTAGCATCCTTTATCAAGATGTGACAAATGGGGCTCATCCTGGTGGAGCAGCAGTTAGGTCCATCGCCTCCGAAGGACATAAGTCACAACCCTGGGTTCGAGTCCCAGGACTGGGGGAAGCAGCCAGTGTGAACAACTGAAAAAATGCTCAAAACAACAAAAAAAGTGGCACACTTGTAAGCATTCCCAGAGAGAACCTTGACACACAGCTCAGTTGTGCTAACAGGAGCAAAGGAGACCAGGGTGCTTTCACCATCTCCCACAAGAAGAGACTTCTGGGCTCCTGTCTTCAGAAGCTGATTCAGACAGTCCACAGTGGTTTCACGGGGCTACAGGACCATGCATCTTAAACCAGAAACAGAAGAGGTGATGTGAACCTTGGAGTGTGAATGCCTGGGAAGCTTTCCAGTGAGGACTTTCTCAAATGAAAATGCCACCTAACTAATGTTGAGTCATTGGTAAAACGCTGAGAAGCCTCCACGTCTCCAGCGTAGCTGTGTGTCACACAGCCCAGGGCGCTGGGGCCAAGAGGCAGTGCTAGACACCTGACATTCTCTTCCCAAGCATGGCTGCAGCTCACTGCAGTCCCAGCGGAAGAACCGTTTGTGGCTGCAAATGACATTCTTCCTCTCCCCTCCACACCGCCAGAAAGTCAGGATAAGCAAAGAAAAACTTGGGGAACAGGAGAAGAAATGGTCATGGCTTGTAATAAAATCGAGCTGCTTTCTGATCCAATAAAAACTTTTTAAAACTTACAAGGGAATACATAGTTCTTAATCCTTCAATCAAGTGGCTGTGACTACACGATGCATGTGAAGTCTGGTCCTTGTCCCTATGACTGAATTGGCTGTAAGCTCGTAATTAGTATGTGAGTAGATCTTTCTTCCCTAGCTCTAGACAGACCAAGGAGAAAATGCTACTGTTCAGCCACCAGAACTTGAGATCCGAGCGTTATCCCACCACACTGACCCAGAGAATGAGCAGAAAAGCACATAACACCTGTTTTCTCCCTTGTGCGCCTTTCCAGTGCATTTGGGGGTCTCTGAACTGGCTTTGCGTTTCGTCATGTGGAAGCTTGCTTGCAGGGACACAAAACGACAACCAACTCCAGGGCTTCTCGACGCGGATGATAAGGTCCTTAAATAGCTATGGACACAGGTGACCCTCACATTTTTTATGTAAAAAGGGAAAAGGGGATTGGCTGCCTTTACCCCACGGAGGCCCTCACCTGACACAGGTGCCCATACTTAGTGATCACGGCCTCATCTGAGACGCTTCTTCAAAATAAGAAATCCCCAGCTTGTCCCTTTTCTGGTTTTAATTCACCCCAGGTGATTCTTATGTCAGCTGGCTTGAGACATACCAGTTATTTACAAAAGGCAAAACAATATATCGGTCTAACAAAAGAAGGATGTCTTCTAAGTTACCTGGGGTTTCTGACTAGCTCTAACAGTAGGTATTTGAGTGGTGATAATTTACCAACAATTCCTGAAGCAAAGAACTCAAAATCTCAATTCTTTAGTAAATTGAAGATGGTTCCCAGTCTAAAAACTATGTAGAGAAGCCAAGTTCTTCAGGAAAAAAGGGGGAGGGGGTGGAGGGGTGCCTGATCTCTCTTTCCTCTCCCCCCTCACCCCCGTTCTCTCTCTCCTCTCACATATAAACCTACAGAGCTCACTGGGTGTCTTTATATAAAAAGCATTACTTGAACTAACAAAACACAACAAAATCAGCACTTAGACTCTGAAATCAAAATGGAGATTCGCAGAGGGAATCAACGGAAGAGGGGCTCAATTCACTGGTGAAGGCACTAGATCCCAGTGGTGAGCCCCACATGACATACATTTATGGACTGTGAAGGCTTCACCTGAAACTCACATATGACCGTGAATCAATGGTACATCAATTCTTTAAAAAGATCCTTAGTATTACATTAACAAGTCTGAGCGTTCTAAAGGAAAAACTAGGATAAGTGTTCCATTTACAGAACCTACCGAGCTGAACGTTAACTTCATGTCCTATTAAGGATTTCCTTTTAGAGTTCTAAAGGAAAAACTAGAAAGTGTTACATTGAAACAAAAAAGATTTACGGAATCCTTCAGCTTTCAGAAGAGAGGTTTCTTTCCAAACCGCTTTAAAGACATGCAAGGGCTGCTACCTCAAAAGGAGTTTATCAAAGTACCACCATTTACTTACAACCCCATTAAGGATTAACGGAAACAAACCCACCGCTCTGAAAGGTACAACTTAACGGGTGAATTAATTACAGGTTATGCCCGGACTTTCAAAGCCATGAAAACTACCTTTGTAACTGGTCAAAATACAAATTTTCAATATACGTAAGTCGGAGAGCGATGAAAACTAAGTTTCATGTCTATGACTAATACATTCTCTCTCCTCTCCCCGCACATACTGAAAGCTGCTGTATTTACTCTGGCAGAGAAGGTGTCAGGGCGCACAGGCGGTACAAGAAAACCATCCAGGATGGACCAGCGCCAAGGCCACAGACCAGCTGAATGAAAAGTGAATCCAGCTTCACCCGGTCCCGGGAGCCCGGGCTCCTTCCTGAACCCCAGCTTCGGGGAGCAAAGGCGCCCCGGGCGGGCACAGGTGCGGAGGCCCGGGCCTGACTCCTCCGAGTCCAACGCCCGCTGGCAGGCGCAGGGCCAGCGGGGCGGGTTTTCGGGCCCGGGACTGGATCCCCACTCTGCCGCTTACTGGCGGTGCACCCAGGCCCACGGTTTTCCCACAGGCAAAAGGGGCCCGTCCGATCCCCCCAAACTTTGCCGGAGTGCAGAGTGAGCGAGGCAAAAAGAATAAAAGGTGACTGATTATGACTGTCATGCAGGCAAATGACTGCAGCCGAGGCGCGAGTCAGGGAGCCGGCGATGCCAGCTCTCAGGGCTCCAGCTAGTCCAACCCTGGGAGCGGGCTGGGAGACCTTTGTCCGCGCCCGGGCCCGCCGCCGCCCGCGGCCCGCGCCACCTTTCCCGCGGCGGGCGCCGGGGAGCGGGGCGGGGCGGGGCGGCGCGCGGGCGGGCGGCCGGGAAGGCGGGAGCGGCGCTCGGGCGGCCGCGGCCCCAACGGCTCGGCTCGCGGCGCGGACCCGCAGCCCCGCAGCCCCGCAGCCGCCCGCCGGGTCGCCAAGCCCCGAGCGGACTCCGGCTCCACGCGGGCGGGGGCGCGGCGCGGCCCCGGCGCCCCCGCGGCCGGGCAGGTGGAGGCGTCCGGCCCCGCGCCCCCAGCCCCCGGCCCCGCGCGGGCGCAACTTTCTTAAAGGGACAGGTGGCCGGAATCTGCGTCTACCTGGGGCCCCAACTCGCTGCTGGCCCTCCTCCGCCCACCCTCCTCTCCAGGGACAGGGACTTGCCACCGGTCTTTCCACCCGCGCACCCCCTTTTCCCTCGGACAGCGACGGCTCGCAAGTTTTATTGCACCAGCCTCTGTGGCAACTTAATTCTTTTGGCCTAAACCACCATCCCGCAGCTCCCTGACGCCTGCTCGCCGTTATGCATTCGCTGCCGCTGCTGGCAAAGTTGGCAGAGGGGTGTCCCGACCCCTTGCGCCGCACCCCACCCCACCCGGAGTCCTGGGGCGAGCAGGCGCGCTGCTGCTGGGAAACGGCCGCTGCAGTCCCCTTGACCCTGCCCGGTAACTGACCCTTGGGGAAAAAGCCCCCCGCAGGCTACTGCGCATGCTCTGAGCTGGACAGCTCCAGAGAGGGAAATTTAAAAACGGTTCGAGCTGCGACGGCGGCCAAATTGCTGAACGCGAGGGGCGAGCGCGAGGGAGCCCCCCTCCGACAGCCCCGCCCGCCCCGGAGCGCCTGCACCAGCGGCCGGCGAGGATCGGCTCCAGGTACCGCCTTGCAGGGTCGCCTACGCGCCCTCCTCCCCGGCAGCGCCCTGCATTGCATTTCCAGGGTGGAGACCTGAGCGCAGGGGCTGCGGGGTTGCCCCCTCCGCTCCCCTTTTCTGGTTCCCAGGAATCCCCTGAATGACTTTGGGAGCGATTCTGAGCGTCTTCACTGGGTTTCTGTGTTCGTTTCAGGGTTGGCGTTTGAAAAATTTAGGAACTTTTTTTTTTTCTTTGAAGCTGTATTTCCGTGTTGCGGGGGTGGGGTGGAGGTGGCACTGGTTTCCCAGCAAGGGTGTGTGGCATTTCTGAAGGCATTTCCAGGGCAGGAGCCCTGCGGGGATTACTGCCTTTTCTAGAGGGAATTTGGCTCCCCCAGAGAAACATGCAAGACCCATTTAGTTGTACTTTTTGTTTATTTTTTATTTCCAGAGCGCTCAGACCTGAATTGCAGTTTAAGACTTGAAAGTGAATAACTTTTTTTTCTGATTCCTATTTTACGAGTCCACATTTCTGAGACTTTTGACATTTGGATTCTAGAGCCTTCTCTGCCCTTCCCCCATTAATTCCGAGGAACCTGGGATTCTACTTATTTGCTTCTAAAACCCTGTAGAATTGCCCTGGGAAAGTGTCCTGTGACGCCCAGGAATCCTCTAGTATTTTTTTTCTTTAAAAAAAAAAAAGTGTTGTATTGGCTGTTTGTGCCCCATCCTTCTGAATTGTGGGAAAACTGGGGGTTTCTGCCCTGTCCATGTCCTTACTGATGGGAGCTTTGTTTTCTGTTTGTCTTTTCCCCAAGGAGATGATAGAAAGTGACATCTCATCCATAATGTCAGGAATTATTCGAAACTCAGGGCAAACTCACCACCCCTCTCCACAGGAACACAGGTGAGGGCTTTGATGATAACGAAAGATATTTTTTTAAATTGTTGTGTTTATGTGCCGCTGGTGGTCTCTGAAACTGCCCACGAGCTATTGTTATATTAAATTCTGTGACTTTGCAGGAGAGCTAGGTTTTCCTTTCAAGGTTGGTCTCTCTGAGGGTGTTGGGGCTAGTGGCCAGGGCAAAGGGACATTAAGTGCCTACAGTCTTTTGTCACCTCCAACAGAGATGCTCTCTGTAACAGCTACTGCTTCCCCTCCCAAGGCCCTAAGGGCTCCAGGAAACATCCCCCTCCATGTCCCTTTGGGGGAGCATGGCTTCCATGCTCCTTAGATGTTGGCTAAGAACTCCTGGGTTCTTAACCTGCTGTGTGACTTCAGCAAGTTCATAACCCTCTCTGGACCTCAAGTCCTTGTCCATTAGACAGTGTTCTTCATTTACGATGGCCTTAAGGTCTCTTCTAGGTGTCATGTTTGAAGAATAAATGAACTGGAAATTGAGACCAAAAGAAATTCTCTCTTGAGACAAGATGAAATGAGATACAAGTAGGCATAAGGGGTGTGAACCCTTCACCTTTTTGCCTTTAAATTTCAGAGATGGAAATGTCCTTGGAGGGAGGTCAACTAGTCCAGCCCCCTTTTTCTTTTAGATAGGGAAACTGAGGTCAAGAGGGGAAAGGGAGCTAGTCCACGGTCACACAGCTAAGGGGAGAGAGGAAAAAAGAAGGAACTGAATCTCCTTCCAACCTCTCCCTTGAGTGTGGGGACACCTGACCTGGCTCCTGGGGCCCCACCCCCCCAGGCAAGCACTCGTCCATGGATTGAGGGTCAACAGTACACATTATGGATGGGCACACACTGGGGCTGACCTGGGGAGAGTAGCCTCTCACCTCCGATCAGCCTCGTGTACCCAAGGGCTGCCTGCCACCCCTCCGCTAGTTCAGCAGCTCACCCCCTGGGGCAGACCGCAGCCCCCAGTTAGAGGCTACCTCCTGGGACCCAAGTGAGGCCACAAATTCACACAGGTGTTTGCTGCTGTCTGCTGAATTGGGACTCCAGGTGTGAGCCAGGCGTGTGCAATTTATGAGCACCTAGCAGTATGCCAGCCGCGTCTCCCCCCGTCACTCACCTCAGTTGGGGTGGCTGCTCTGATAAGACCCATTGTGCAGGTGGGGAAACTGAGGCTCAGAGAAATGAAATGGCTGTTCCTGAGGTCACACAACCAAGCATCTCTGGGCTTCCTTCCAACACTGACAGGGCTTCAGTAAAGGCAGTTGGGGGCAGGGTGGGGACTTGGGAGTCGGTAATAATCAGAGAATAGGCTTCTCTGGCCGTGTGCGGCTGTGAACTTCAGTTTCCTAGTCCTTAAAATGGGTATAGACATGGCACCCGCTGCACCGCCTTGTTCAAACGCCATCAACTTCGACTACTGCTCACTGCTTGTGTGGTCCCAGCAGTCACGTGGGAACCTCTGTCTGTGCGGTGGAGCTGCCGCAGGAGGGTTGGATGAAACGGCTGTGAAAGTACATGACACCCGGCAGGCACTCAGCACCTGGAGGGTGAAGCCCCTCTGCCCTCCCTGCTGGGAGCCTGAGAGAGAAGGCCCTTCCCCTGGGTGGGCTGGGGGAGCTCAGTGCCCTGGCTTTGTTGTTTGAACACCAGAGCAGGTGCTTCAAGCAGTGAGCAGCGGTGTGGGGTCAGGACCCCGGGCCCAGGGCGGGTCAGGTCACGTGACCAGTGGAAATTTCCTCATCTTTAAAATGGGCCTGATTCAGGTTGTCCCCTGTGGTTGCTGGGAGAACTGAGTCACTAAAGTATATAGACTTTATATACTGCTATTCCATCTGTGACATGGGTGAGCCCCGCTTTCTGCAAGAGACGCGGTCCATGGAAAGCTTTCGGGTGGGGGCTGTGAAGGAATGTGGGGGTAGGGGACTCCTGAACCAGACGCCCAGGTGCTCCCGCCAGCTCCAAGCCCCGAGGTGCTGGCTCCTTGAGGCGTTGGCCAGCCCAGCTCACAGACTGGGATACTGGCAGCTGCCAGTATCTCGAGAAATAGGGCACAGGCAGGGAGCTGATGGGGAGCCTGGCAATGCCACCAGTTCACTGAGCAGCTGGCAGGGCCAGGGCGGGGCAGGGTGGGGAGAGAAGCCAGCCTGAGTCAGCATTGGATCCAGAGTTGCCTGGGTGCCCAGCTTTCTTATTTGCATGAATTCAGGTGTTGCCTTGAGTGAAAAAGAAGGCAGAAGGACCGTCATCATCGTCACCATCATCGAAGCCAGTGGTGTCTTACCCTCTGCCTTCCCATGCCACAGCCACAGCGGCACTCTTGCACCCCTTTGACGGATGAGTAAAGCAAGGCCAGGCTAGATGAAATGGCTTAACTGGATGATGTGGTAGTTATGAATAAAGTGGGGGCTTGAGACTGAGGCTGCTGCTCCTCAAGGGCATAGTGCCATCACGCCCACCCCCACAGGTGAGGAGCGCAGGTGCTGGAGCAAAGTTGTTCCCTCGCCTGCAGCTGTGTGACCCTGGACGAGTCACTGCCCCTCTCTGTGCTTCAGCTTCTTCATCTGTGAAATGGAGCAATGGGAGGAGCCAATTTGCCGGTTATTGGGAGGATTCTGTGCTTCCACCTAGAAAAGTATCCGGTCAGGCCTGGGAGAGAGTGTTTCTCATGGGGGGCTTTTATGGTTATGCGGTGACCGCTCCGCCCCGTCCGACCACTTCCATTTTTCTCCCCGAATAATAGCCCAGGAGCAGTTTATGGGCTTCTCATTCCCCCTCCCATGTCTCCAGAGAATGACCCCAGGACCACTCAGGCTGCTGGGCCAGCCTAGTCTAGCCCTCATGCAACCCCTGGGCAGCCCCCCACACCCCCACGCAGCAGCCTGCCTGTCCATCCTCAGGGGACACATTTGGCCGTTAGCTTTCAATGGCTGTGTGCGGGCGGGGGTGGGGGGTGGAGTGTGGTCTGCAGCAGCTGGAGGTGGCTGCCCTGTCCCCAGGGAGCTTTCGGGAGTCAGTGGCCTGGACTAGACAGCAAATTGGCAGCAGCCTTCCTGCCCGCTTCGCTGGGGCCAGGGCAGGGGGTGGGGCAGCCCTGACCTTCCAGGCAACGGCTCAAAGGCTGGGCGGGAAGTGCACTCTGAGTGGGGCCGAGCGGTAAACACCTACTCTGTGCCAGGCGCCTGCAGACCCCCGGCTAGCGCACCCCCATTTCATTGTGGCAATAACTTCCATGGGCGAGATGCTGCTGCATCCCCAGGCAGACAAGAGCCCCGAGACTGAGACGCCTACATGTGGGGAGGGACAGAGCTGCAGGGGTCACTCCCCGACCCTCAGTCCCTCACTAAGAGACCAGCAGGTAAAACCCTGCTGTCTGGATGGGGGTGGTCTCACCTCTGAACCGCAGTGCCAGGCACACAGTAGGCACCTACTAGACGCTGACTGAGTGGGCGGGTGGCTGGCTGAATAGCACGTGAGAAATAGGTGCACAGAGCAGCAGGGCTTCTGCCATGCGATGAGCAAATCCCGCTGTGTGAATCAGGGTGGGCAGAACACCTGCCTTTCCTTTGAGGCCCCCGCCGGGAGGTAGGGGTAGCCACTGTGGGGCGCCACCTCTCAGGGGCTCTAGCCACCCCCACGCCTCTCCACCTCCACCTGCGGGCTGAGCAGAGGCACTTCTTGGCCTCCCTCGAAGACAAGAAAGAGAGGTTGCCTTCCTGGGGCGCCGTCCTCCTGCGGGGTTTGCGATTCCACTTCCCTAAGACATTCACGTGCCCCCACCCTCACACCAGGTCCCAAGTCAAACTCCAGAAATTCTCTCTCCAGATTCCTAATCCGATCATTTCACGTCACACTCGCTCTTGACCCAGCTGGGAATTTCTGAGCTTGCTAAATTGTACTTGGTTTTCTTTCTCCTGGAAACAGTAACCAACGATGACTCCGATCTATTAGCTAAGTAAACCCCTCCAGGAAGTGCTTAGTGGCTTTTGTCCTGGATTGGACACAGGAAGAGTGGCCTGTCCTGTCGGTTTCATACTGATCACACCGCGAGAAGGGAGGCGGCACGTGCTTGTGTCCAGAGTGGAGGTGACATCCCAGGTAGGCTAGGACTTGATGATCTGACCCCCTCGGAGACAATACTTCCTGGGAAGGTCCCTCCGGCCATCGAGGCAAGGGGAGCCAGCCAGTGGGAACCGGAAAGGGGCACCAGCTGTGCAGGCCCTGCCTGACAGGCTGTCTGAGCTGCTCACACAGGTGCCCTCTGGGAGGGACTGGTCGTGGACGTCATTACCGTCTTTCCGCTTTTCAGATGCACAGAGGTAAAGTGACTTGCCGAAGGCCACAGAGCGACAGAAGGGTTGAGACGGGATTGGAACCTACAGCGATAGTCCTTCCCCTGCCGCATTGCTCTGTTGAGTGGGAGGAGCTCCGGGAGAGGGATGAAAGGGCGAAGCGTGGCCTCTGGACTTCAGCAAAGACCCACACTGGTCTGTCCACAAGGCTGCTTGGTGCCTGCCACGTTCTGGCAAGTGCACCGCTGTCTTCTCCCTTCCGGCGACAAAGGGCAGTAGCTATGTGGGTTCCGTTCACCTTGGCTAGACACACATTTGTAAAGTGAAAATCTGAGCTGGTTACTCTGGGTCTGTAATTGAGTGTAAGACAAAGTCATCCCTGCTTCCCAGGAGGTCAGCATTGAGAAGGCAGGAGTCTGAGTGAAAGTCATGGGTGACCTTGGGAGTCTATGGGACGTGTAGAACTGATGGGACCAAGGGAAGGGAAAAGAAAGACAAGGAGATGCTGGGCTGATCCGGGAGGGCTTCCTGGAGGCGGTATCTTGGTCGGGCAGGAAATAGATGGAGGTTGGGGAATGTAAAATATGTTGGATCTGGCTTGACCTGGCTGGGGGCATCTCTCTTCCCTTTCCTCCAGCAGGTGTGTAATAAATGCTCACAGGGCACCGGGCCCTGTGCTGGGTATTGAATAAAATATGGGTCTCCCAGTCCTTGCCCTTCTGAGTTGGAAAGACTGGGAACATATAAATGAACACCTCATTGCAACGTGCTAAGTATCTACAGACACACAGAAAGGACCACCAGGACTTAGCAGACGCATGAGGACGAGTCAGCCATGAAGGAGTACCTGGAACAGCATTCCTGGCAGAGAGAACAGCATGTGCAAAGAGAACATAGAATGTTTGAGGAACTTGTTAAAGAGGCACAGGGCTCTGAGAGCAGAGGGGATTGGAGGGAAGCAGGCAAGAGAGAGGGGTAAGGAGAGGGCTTAGGGCCAGATCATCTTTCCTGCACACAAGGGCACTGTGACTCAAAGGCACTAAGTTACCTGTGTAAGGACCCCCATTAAGCATGGAGCCAAGACTGGATTCAGCCTCACCCCTCCAGTGCCTTCCTACCATCTTCATTCCTCCAGCAACATGACTGATTAATTCAAGACACTGTTAACTCGGGTGGGTCGGGCTGCCTCCTGGTCAGTGTAGGAGGACAGCCATGGACGCCAATGGTGTCTCATTTTGTCCAGGGCCACCATTGTGTCCAATGATCAGTGACCTGTCATCATGGAGGCAACTAGCAGATCCTTGTAAAAAATGAGCGTTTGCCCTTTCTGCCCACAGCTTGATTTATTTCAGCTAGACTGGCAGAGTGCCCGAGTGAAGCCAGTGGGTAGTTTAGATCCTAGCTCATTGCCGTGTGTCCGAGAGGGGTCACCTTCCCTCCTCCCTCTCTCCCCTCCCCCACCTCAACTTTGAAAAGAAAGCAGTGCCCTTGTAAGAGGGGAGTCTAAGCAAACTACAAAATTCAAAGGAGACTTGAGGGTGCCGGCTAGATCTTTTGATTTTCTTTTTTCCCAAGAAGCTCTCCATGGACCAGTGAGGACCCCCTATTGGGGACAAAGCCCCCACTTGTTTTGAGAACGTTGCATGGCCAGGGGTCACCCTTGGGACCCCCTGAACCAAGAGTTTAACCTGCTTTGTCAGCAGAAGACAGGTGCTTCCTCCGAACTGTTAATGAACTGCTCCCACACATAGGGTGGGCGCTATCGTTCTCCCCATTTAAAACTTGGGGCTCAGGCCACGAGCAGCTGAGATACCAGGCCCGGTCACCCAGCCAGCTCGCCTGCCCTGGGCTCCAGGCCTGCTCTGACCGCTGTGCCACTCGATCTTCGGGCCCCGGTGCCAGGGAGGCCCTGCTCAGCCGCTGCCACTTCCTAGATGAGGAAACTGAGGCCAGGAGAGGGAGGGGCCTCCCTGAGAGGAGACAGCTTTGGAAACAAGAGCTGGGGTCCCCTGCAGACTTCTCCCAGGGGTGACATCAAAGAGACCTTGGAGTGGGGTGGTCTTTTATAAAGAAAATACTAAAACCCCAAAATATCTGAATTGGGGGGTTTCGTGGATTTCACCTCCTGACATTCCAAACGGAAGTCAAATCTGGTTGTTGTACGGCGGTGTAAAGGTGCCACGGAGCTTTCCATCAACTTAAAGAAGAATGTTCCAAGCCACTGTTGTCACATAGATCTTCCCACGATGAGGGACGCGTCTCTCCCTGCTCATCCGATTCAGCGGCCTCAGCCACACAGGTTGTCGGGCACCTGCCAAATGACTGGAATGGCTAAGAAACAGAACCTGTCGTTTATTTAATTTTTATGAATCTAAATTTAAGTCACACGTGGCTGGGGGCTACCTACTGCGTAGAACCGTTCTAGGATTTTCTAGGCCTCACAGAACCATTTCACCTGTTCCTGCAGGCCTGGGAAAGGGACAGGAGGGCTGTAGCCAACCCAGACTGACGGGAACCCTAGACAGGCCTGCTCCTCCCTGGCCTCAGTGTCCCCACCTGGCAGATGGGCGGACAGCAGTTGTAACACTGACCAGACTCTGGCCAGGAGACGAGGTTCACGGGCACCAGCATCAGCTTAGGGCTGGGCCTGCACCAGGGCTCACCCACCCTAACCCACAGCCAGGGGCTTTCATACAATTCAGTTTCATCTAATGATAAAACTAAGCTGGGCCTCTCACCCCTACCCGGCTCCAGACAGCCAGGTGGGCATCTGAGAAGCTGGATGGGTTTGCTGCCTGTCCAGTCTGTGATGCTGGCCAGCCCCCGGGTGAGTCCAGCCTGGCTCTGGGGCAGATCTCTTCTCTCCGGGGGCGAGGCGCCTGCTTCGACTTCGGGTCTCCTGGACACCCTGCACCGGGTTGGAGACTCACCCCCTGGGAGTCTCATCCCTGGTGAGACCCCAGGGCCCCCGCTCCTGAATCGCAAACAGCCTGTCCCTGGCCAGCACGGAACCCGCGCATTTCTAGGCGTCCGCTACAGGGCAAACGTACACGCATGCGCACACCAGGGGTCAGCCCAAATCCGCGCAGGTGGCGGGATGGCCCCAGTTCTGGGGTACACGGCATCACGGCTAGTCTTACCATGTCCAGCTGTAAGGGGGCCCCCTGAGGCCGGGTCAGGCGCCCTCCGAGGCCACGGCTGGGAAACGCGCGGGGCCCCTAAGGCGTCTTTCCCAGGTCACAGCGCCCGGGACCAGGGTTCCGGCGTCCAAGCGCGGAGAGAACCAGAACGGGGCGCACGCAGCGTCTTCAGCGAGGGGCCTCGGGCGGCGGCGAGGGAGAGGCTGGGGTGCCCCGACCGTATCTGAAAACGTGACGGGGTGTGGGGGCCCCCTCCACAGACTGGACCTGGCTGCCCTGCCGCCCGCGTCCAGTCGGCTCTGGTTCATGCAGAGGGACAGGACTGATGGCCAGGAAGCAGGAAAGCAAATGGGACCAACAGCCCTCCCAGGTTGGGGGCTGCACGCGCGGCCATGGAGGAGGCCCTGCGCGCTGGCACCTCTTCGCGGCGGTCGAGGCAGAGGTGGGGGGCCCAGGCCAGCGTCAGGCTGAGCCGCTTCCATGGGGACCGCCTTGTCCCCGTGACACCGGTGGACAGCTGTCTGAGCATCGGGGCCCAGGAGCAGCGGGAAGCCTGCCGACCGCCAGGCGCCCCACGCAGAGAGCAGCAGACCCGGGCAAGGGAAGACGGAGGCCAGCCATGGCTTGGAAGACCCGTGGGCTCCTTGGGTCCTCGCGGGCTCCAGGACAACGGGCATTGCGCTCCCATTCCCCAGATGAGAAGCAGGAGCGAGTGCCCGGAGGGCCTGGCCCCGGGTCCTGTGGTCAGGAAGCTTCAGAGGCCTTCATCTGTCCAGTCAAAGCCTGAGCTGTGTCCCGGTCTCTGCCGCACCCCTGTGGGGCTGCCCATTCCCCAGCGTTGCTGGGATACCTGAAATTCAGCTTCGGGGCCCACAGCCCAAAGGTGGGCCTCCACAGTGAGCTAGGCCTTGGCCTCTGCCACTGAGCCAGCTCCTGGGAGTTGTGGGTTCACAGCCCAGCTGAATGTCCTGATGCAGTGGCGGGTGAGGGGGCAGCTCCAGACGCCGCCTCCTCTGCTGTGGGCTCACAGGATGAACTGTCTGCAGACAGACCTGGGTTCTAGTCTTTGTTCCAGGCAAAGGGATTTTTGCTTTCACTGATCTGGCCTCAGTTTGCCCTCCTGTAAAGTGGGGCTGCCTGCTCCCTGTCACCAGGCAGCTGCAAGGACCCAAGGGTCAGGAGACCGGTCTGGGCACTAATGGCACTGGGTGGATTAGCGGCTCTTAAGGGACCACCACTGTGTGCAGGATAACAGTCCGCTCAGGCTCAGGGCCCGCCCCAGTGAGCAGAAAGGCAGGGTGACGGCAGGGAGACTCGCTGCCTAGAGAGGTACTGGAAGAAGTCAGGACACGGAGAGGGGATCCCTGAGCTTGGGGTGTGGGTGGCAGAGACTTCCCAGAGAAGCTGCTCCTGGGGTGAGGGGTCCCCACAGAGTGCCAGGAAACCCAGCTCTTTTCTGGACTATGAAATTGGGAGCAGACTGCTTCCTTTCTCTCAGCCTCAGTTACCCAGAGGGTGCTATGAGGGGTGAGGCCAGGTGGGGACCTGCAGGGACCAGAGACATAATTTGCACAGTGCCTCCAGGGACGGGCACAGTTTGGGTGGGGAAAGCACCAGAAAGGTCATTTCCAGCAGGGGCGGGAGGGTGTGCAAAGTGCGGAGGTCGGGCCTGCCTGGGGAGCATGGGGGTTGAAGGAAGAGGGCTGTGAAGGAATGGGGAGCAGCTTTGAGCCTCACATAAATACCAAGAATCAGACAACAGTCAGCATAGCCCACTGACACAGCCCCAGGCCAAATAGTTACCACGTATGTTCCTCATCTATGGGGGGCAGGCTCAGAACTTTAATGACTGCTGGGATCTCAGTTTCCCTATCTGTAAAATGGGGATAGCTTGGAGGCTCAATTCCAGCACACAAGAAACGCTGGGTAAATGGAAGCCGCCACTACTGATAACAGCAATATGGACAGAATATGTGAGCCCGGCCCCAGAGCCCAAAGCTTTGACGTGCTTTCTGTCTCCTGGGGACCTGGCTACGGGTATCTTTCCCACTAATATCAGTGACCAGTCAGACACATCCATGTACGTTACATGCAAAACACAGTCAATCCTAGACACCTTCTGAGATACAGTTATTCCCATTTTACAGATGAAAAGCAGAGGCTCAGAGAGGTTACGCCAGTGGCCCCAGAACTCACCTGTAATCACTATGTGCACTGACTACCAGGTTCACTGCAGGTGGAGGGGCTCTTGTGCCTGGTACCCAGGAACCTGGTTTGTTTACAGTCCCCCCCCAGCGCCCTCAGGGGCCCCAACTAGAAAAATCCGCTGGCAGGAGCTTTAGGGGGCGAGGCCAGTAGGGAGCTGTAGCAGGCTCCTGAGCAGGGCTGGGCTCCACCCCCAGACGCCGGGGGCTGACCAGCCAGCGGGCAGGGAGAGGTGGATGGGGGCCAACCGGTCACCTTCCACAGTGGGCAGCATGCCAGGCCCTGCCCCGCAGCCTCACCTCTGGTCTCCACGGGCCAACAAGACAGATGGCAGCGCCCAGGCCTGGGTTGTGGCTGTCACTCTGCCAGATGAGTTACGAGCGGCCCAAAGGGGCGGCAGCCAGGGGTTGGGGGGCACAGGAGCAAATGCGTGGAGACTTGGGACAATGGGAGCCACGTGCCATGGGGCAACAGTCATTTGTCACACAATGGGCCACAGGGGGACAGCAGCCGGCCCAACTGCTGCCAGTGACACAGGCCAGCGGAGTTTTCAAATTGTTCCCAGGCCCTGTTTTCCTGCAAGGCAGCCAATCATGGGGACAGCTGGGCTGTCACCTGATGCCAGCTCGGTGGGCTGAGGGCCCAGCACCAGCAGCGGTGGCCATGGCAACGCTAATTGTGGTCCTAAAACACAAGGGAGGAGAGTGGAGAGGTGAAGGAGGGAGGAAGAGAGGGAGTGGAGGAGGGCCGGGAGAGACCACTGGCCTGTGGGCTCCTGCGGCCACGCAGATGACAGAGGTGGAGGCTGCGGTCCCGTTGCGTCTCCTGTAGGCACCAGAAAGTGAGGCGCGGCCTTCCTCCCCTCCCTCTCCCCCACTCTCCTCCTCCCTGAGGCCCCAAAACACCTGTTTCTGAACCTCGGAGTTTAGAATTTGGAGCGTAGTCTTATATTTATTTCTTAAAGGAAAGGTGCAGCAGGAATGAAGGCGGGCAGAGGCGGGCGGGCAAGAAGAGGAGGAAGAAATCCTTGTTTTATATAGCTGTTCACACCGGCTGTTTCCCCGGCCCTTAGACTCGAGCCCACGTCCTCGGGATGGCGGCTGACCAGCCGCTCGGCCAGGGCAGGGCACACCTTTAGATAAGAAGCCAAGAAGTGCCTGCAGGCGGCAGGTGTGGTGGCTGCACTGTGTGGCCACACTGTCAGCTGGACAAGACGCTGTTGGGACAGGCCTGACCTCGGGAGTCACGGCTACCCCAGATCGAGGCGCCCGTCTGAGATCCTTGGTGGATGGCAGTCTTCCATGGGCAGGGAGGTGTTTCCTCTTGAACCCGGTGACGGTGGTGGGCTGGGTCCTAACAGAGCCTCCCGGGGCTGCCTGAGGTCGGGGCACCCAGCCGAGGCTCTAGACCATGCAGCCTGGGCGCCAGCCCCCTACTTCCTGCTCCATGTGGCCTTGGGCAAGTGACTCAGTGCTCTGAGCCTCAGTTTCCCCATCTGTAAATGGGAACTAATAACAGCAACAATAATTCCTGCCTCGAGAGGTGGCTGGGACTGTGAAATGGGCTAATACCTGTGAAGGACGTGATGTAGTACCTGGCACATAGAAAGTGCTCAGCAAACATCAGTTTTCTTATTTGGGGGTAAGCAAGGTGGGTAAATGAGAGGGTGAAGGCATGTTTAAGGAGGATGTGTGATCTGATGCCAAAGCGGGGGTTCAGGCCCAGGCTCCCAAGCCCAGCCCAGGTGGGGATGGGCACACTGGACTGGGGTCGTGACGGGCCAGGTGGCGGAGGATTCCAGAAGGAGGAGCCCACAGGGCGCAAGCTCTCTGTCCTGTCCTCCCTGCAGGCTCCTGGCCACCACCAGTGATGACGACCTCCCTGGGGACCTGCAGTCACTGTCCTGGCTCACGGCTGTGAATGTGCCACGGCTGCAGCAGATGGCCAGTGGCCGCCTGGACCTGGGTGGCCCCAGTGCGCCACTCCCACACCCAGGTAGGCTCAGAGGTGGTGGGGCGTGAGGTGGGGCAGGGGGGTAATGCCCAGCACTGCCACCCACCTGCTGGTGCCACAGACCCGGTGTCTGTCTGTCTGTCTGAGCCTCTGTTTCTGCACCTGCCAAAACGTGACTCCTTCTCCCTGCCTCAGAGGAATGCAGTTCATTCAGTTGCTGGGCACCGGGTGCCCGTCTCCGTGAGCTCAGGTCTCTGTCAGGAACTGCCCCTGTGCCCCTGTATCCTGAACCCCTGAGCAGCCGGGCAACTGCACCCATAGGTCCAGTGCCGCCTGTGGCTTGCCTTTTTGCACACCCTTTGCTTTAGGAAGGGTTTTTACATTATTTAAAGGTTGTTTAAAGCAATAACAAAGAGGACAGAGACTCTTCGGCAAAACCTAAATTATTTGCTACCTGGCCACGTGCAAAAATAGTTGGCAGGCTCCTGTGCTTCCGAGATGCTATGTGGAAAGGACTGCGCTGTGGGGCCAGTGCAGAGCAAGTGCTCCATACACAGCAGCAAGCGGCAGGCATAGCGGTGGGCCACCGGCTCGGGGCACACCCTGGTGGCTCAGGCGTTAAGTCGGTGGCCCCGGCGCCGTCCATGTAAAAGTCGGACCACCCCGGGGGTGGGGGTCAACCGAAAAAAAGAGAAAACCAATCGTCGATAAAATAAATGCTTCCTCCGCTTTCTTCCTTCATTCCTACCTGCTACTTTCCATGTAAAGACAAAACCAAAAGGGCGTAGGGACACAAAGTGTTGAAGAAAAACAACATTGCTCATTAAAAACGAGTCTCCAGGACTCTCAGTGACACGTCGCTCTTGGGTCAAACACCTAAGCAGGGTCAGCAGCGTTGGCTTTCAAGGGCCAGGTGGCAACTCTTTCACATCTAGTCCATCCAGCCTGTTGAAACCGTTTCGCTGCGCTGCTGCCGGGCAAACCAGCCACAGAGAAAATATGAGTGAACCGGTGTGGTTATGTGCAGGAAAGCTTTATGTGTAAACAGCCTGTGTGCTGGATTTGGCTCGCGGGCCAGAGTTTGTCTTGAACCCCCAGGGACCTCGGGCAAGTGCCTTCCCCTCTGTGTCCTCACCTGCAGTGCAGGACACCAGGACTGTCCTTGTGAGGTGTTGTGAGGATTCAGTGCACAAAGTACCTTACACGCAGTAAGTGTTTGAGCAATGCCGACTGAGATAAGCAATGCCCTCCTGTCTGCCTGGCATTCTGCCCGCCGTGTGAAGCAAGCTCAGTCATAAGTGGTCCCAGGTCCCGGGAAGCTGAGGGTCTGTTCATCGACAAAGGGACAGGCAGACAGACTAAGGCGCAAGGGATGAGCCCAGGTGACAGCCAGATCTCAGAGGGGAGCTAGGGTACAAGGAGGCCACTTGGGAGAGATGGGCTGAGGGAGACATCCGCAGGCCAGCTCTGCTTGACTGGAGGTGGCTGGTGCAGGGAGCAGCTGTGACTGATCAGTGATGCCTGTCGCAGGCCAACATGGGCTGGGGCGTGTGGACCTCGCCATTCCTGAGCTAATCCCGGCAGGGACAGGGCTTGGCTTAGGGAAGAGGAGGCACAAAGGCTTTTGGACCTGAACCTGGAGGCACTAGGGGACCAAGGCTTGTTTTTGAGGAGGAGAGATGAATAGTGAATTGCCGTCTGAGCTTCACGAAGGACAGAAATCAGGTATCGATCACATCTCTGTTATTTATTAGTTACTCGTGTTAGAGACGTCATCACGAGCCCAGCAATGTGCTGAGCACTTTCCAGACAGGACCCCAGTCAGCCCTCACCACACATTACTGGGTGGACAACACAGCAGCCCCCTTGCATAGATGGAGAAATTGAGGCCGGCCCGAGGTGCCACGGCTGGTGGGCGGTCCCTGTTCACAGACACAGTCCTCCAGCCTCATCGCTGTGCTTCCCTCTTTCAGGTGCCTTGGCCCGGCCAGCTGACCTGCATGTGGGAGCCACCCCAGGTCCCCTGCTGCACGGCCTGGCTGGCACGGTCCCCCCAGGCATGCCGGGCCTGGGTCCCATGGGCGGCCACGGAGCCAGCGTGAGTGCCACTGCGTGGGTCTGCGAGCAGGAGGGGTGTCCCCAGGCCCGGGTGCCCCCTTCTCTGACTCTCTGTGTCCTCTCCCGGCTCCAGCAGCTGAACCCGTTCCCCGTGGGGGCACAGCCCTCGTCCAGCCTGCAGGACTCCCCGCCACTCTACTCCCCGGCGTCTCAGCCACAGTTCCCGCTGCCCACGGGCGCCCAGCAGGTAGGGCCACTGGGAGGAGCCTGGATTCAGGCGGAAGTCCCTGGCAGCGGGTCTGTGCGCCTCCACTTATTCGCCTGAAACATGGGGACAGCATCCCCCACGTCATGTTGTTGATTGGCCCCCCTGCGGTGGGTGGACAAGTTGACTCAGACGAGACTGAGGTGGGTACGTGAGTGACCCTGGCTCTCACGTCTCTCTCTCAGCCACTCTGCCCTGCCCCTGCCTGTGGAAAGTGCCCTCCCATGGGCCTGTACAGCTCCCCGTTTGGGGCGCGGCCGCCCTACGCCCAGCCTCGCATGGCCGTGCACTCATCCCTGGAGCTGCGCCCCAAACACTACCCCAAGCCTATCTACTCATACAGGTGAGACCAAGGACAGGGCTGCGGCATGAGGGAGAAGGGTGGGGAACCCCCAGGTGGGACCTGCTCTCAGGAAAGAACTTCCTGGGGTCAACCAATCCCCAGGGCTAGGAATCTACTCCAGACACTGAGTCTAGTACCCTGCTTTGTCACCCCCAAGCTGCATGGCCTGGGGAGTGGCTTGGTCTCGCTGATGTAAAGAGTCATCAAAAGAATTGAATTATCTAACTCAGAGGAGTTTGGGGAGGGAAAGCCACCTGGTTAACATCGAAAAGCCCACAGACATTATTTACGGAGGGTAAAGAGAAGGAAAGACGTTTTCTGAAGTTGGTACCGAAGGCTGAGCTCAGGGTCCAGGAGAAGGGCAGGGTGCAAAGGTGGGGCTGGGAGGTGCTGAGCGCTAACACTGGGTATGGAGGGGTTGTCCAGGGCCCAGCAGGGCAGGAAAGGGGGCTGTGCGCCGTGGGCCGTCAGGCTGGGACTCCTTCACGCTGGGCCTGCCCACTCTTGTCCCCAGTTGTCTTATCGCCATGGCCTTGAAGAGCAGCAAGACGGGCAGCCTGCCTGTGAGCGAGATCTACAGCTTCATGAAAGAGCACTTCCCCTATTTCAAGGTGAGGCGCCCCGTCCCAGGCCGGGGTACTGGGGCCGCTCCGGCCTCTCCCGGGTCTGGCCTCAAGCCAACCGGACCACCTGTTCAGTCTAGTCCTGTTGGTAAGGACTCCCGGACACGTGCACTCATGGGGCAAAGACATCAAGAGGGAGAAGGGGGCATCCAAGCTGGGCTCTGACGGATGAAGAAAAGTAAAGCAGGCGTTGCAGGGGGCGAAGGGTCGAGGGGCCCCCCAGCAGACCTAATGATGCAAAACAGATCCACCGAGAACCTTCACCTCTAGCCACATCTAGCCTCAGTTTCCTCCTCTGTAAGATGTGGAGAACGGTATGCAGCTGACCAGGTTAGTGAGGGTTCTGCAGGTAAAGCGCCTGGCAGCTCCAGCAGGTTGCTGTCCATTACTCATGGTTCCTTCGTCGTGATTCTAAAGTGAAAAAGGAGCCTGAGGTCAGAGGGTAAGGAGCTGTGGGTTCCCTGACTTGGGCAGTGTTCCCGGCAGAAATATCGCCGCCGAGTGTGCGCGCGCGCGCGTGTGTGTGTAGGTCTGTGGGTAGTGAGAGGCTCGGCAATATCTGGTCACCACGTCGTGTTAGTGCACGGGCTCCAGCTGTCCGTGCCTCCCGAGTGGGAGGGAAGCGTGACGATAGCAGCCTGGGCCTTCTCTCCCGGAGGGACTGTTGGCTGGAGCAGAAGCGCTGCAGCCCCTCATGTCAGCCGGCCTGCCAGCTGCCTGCAGTCCCCACCGCGCTCTCTTGCTCCCCAGCTCCAGGCTGAGTGCTGCTGCCTCTGAGCAGGGGGTCTGACGTGCTCCCCGGGAGGGAGGGTCAGGGGGCTCTCGGCAGGGGTCTCCTGTGTGCCCATCCTCCTCACAGACGGCTCCCGACGGCTGGAAGAACTCGGTGCGGCACAACCTGTCCCTGAACAAGTGCTTTGAGAAGGTGGAGAACAAGGTGAGCGGCTCCTCGCGCAAGGGCTGCCTGTGGGCCCTGAACCTGGCGCGTATCGACAGGATGGAGGAGGAGATGCTCAAGTGCAAGCGGAAGGACCTGGCCGCCATCCACCGCAGCATGGCTAACCCGGGTGAGCCCCGCCGCCCGGCCGGCCCGGCCCTGCTCAGCCAGCACGGGCAGCAGCCGCGGGTCCCAGCTCCGACGCTGGGGCCACGGTGTGGGGGCCACAGGCGCCTGGCGAACTTCCCTCTTGGGAAATGCACCCCCCACCCCACGCCCTTCCCTGCCCGGTGGCTGGTAACTGGAGGTGCCTGATCAGGGGATGAAAAGCTGGTAAATCTGATTAGTAAGTCTCGGTCTTCGATAGCAATGCTGAACCAAACCCCGGGGTGACGTTGCTTTCCTGCCTTCACAGCCACCTTGGCACAGACCTTTCAAAGACTAGCACCAGTGTGGCCCAGGGGAGGGGACAAGGGACCCTTCATATACAGTTGGTGGGGATGGACATGGTTAAACGTCTCCAGAGAAGAGAGAAATAAAACCCAACACACCGTATGTGTTTGGACCAATTTGGTCCAATTAGTCCACTTGCGACAATCGTATTGAGCAAATGAGAGACTCGAGCAAAACGTCACCTGTTGCAAAGTTCTTAGGGTAAAATGTTGAAAGCAAATCTGGACATCCTGTAATAAAGTGATTAAACGGATATAACGTCATCCCATGCACGTGTTAGGGGTCCAGAAATTCTGGGAATATTAGGAAATGCTCCCAATATAAGACGTGAAAAGGGCAGGTTATGAATCAATATCAGCAGTACTATCAGATTTTTAGATGCATATTCATATACACATCTGTGTATAGACACAGACGTACACGTAAGAACACATGTACAGATACACACACACAGGCAGACAGAAAGAACTATGTGGAAACCACTGGTCATTTTTACAGTCTTACCACGTTTCTGTATTTTCCAAGTCCTGTATCCTTTTCATGAAATTACTTTTACAATGAGAAAAAATGACTTATCTTTTCAAATCAAGAGATGCGCAAAGGAGCGGCAGATAAGGGACTCGAGTGTAGAGTGGGAGTGGGAGGCCCGTCACGCAGTCTGAGGACAGTCTGGCCTGGAGCCGTGGGCAGCACTTGCTTGGGGTGAGGTGAGCACATGCCTGGCATGGAGGGCACGGAGCACAGCTCAGCACCAACAGCTCCATCCAGCAGGGAGAGGACAGACCAGGACCCACAAGGCCCCAGCGGACGCACCCCTCCCTGCAGAGACACAGGTGTGACGGAGACCAAGGCCAGTCCTGGTACAGGTAGTGAGATCCAGGCCAGGCCATGTCGCCTTCTCGATTCTAAGTGTCCCCATGTCTGAGATGGGTGAAACCCAGATACTTCTCAGGACCTTAGTGGTCCAGTCTCAGAACTGTGACATCCCACGGGCCGGGTGTCAACACTGACAATAATCAGAGTGATTTCAGTCTTGTTTATATCCAAGAACCTTAAGCAGGAGCCCATTTTTAACCCTTAGTGACACTTTCAATATTATTTTAGGACCCCTTACCTGTTCATAAATGTGTCCTAATCCCACAGGGTTTGTCATCTGTCTCACGTCCCTCTTGCAGTGATTAGGAGGTTTCAAGTGAGATCCTAGTGAGGACTGTCCTCTCAGGCACGGTCCCAGTGAGAGGGCCTCTCTCACCCTCAAGGACCCTGCACAGTGTGTTTCGTTGCGCTCCTACAATGTCCCCGTGCGGAGTGCGGTGGCCTCTCCTAGCGGCGGTGGCCGAGGTTCAGGGGGTCGGAAAGTATGCTAGTCACACGGGAGTAGGTGACACGGGACCTGAGCCCAGGTCTGGGCTGCGACCCTGAACTTCAGGCAGCTCCTGAGTGATCTCTCCCCTTGCCTGCAGAGGAACTGGACAAGCTGATCTCGGACCGGCCCGAAAGCTGCCGGCGCCCCGGCAAAGCCGGCGAGCCGGAGGCCCCTGTGCTGACCCATGCTGCCACGGTGGCCATGGCCCACGGCTGCCTGGCCGTCCCCCAGCTCCCCGCCCAGTCACTGATGACCCTGTCCCTGCAGTCAGTCCCCCTGCACCACCAGGTCCAGCCCCAGGCACATCTCGCGCCAGATTCTCCGGCCCCAGCGCAGACCCCACCCCTGCATGCCCTGCCAGAGCTGAGCCCCAGCCCCCTGCCCCAGCCTGCCCTGGGCAGGCTGCCGGGGGATTTCAGCATCAGCACCGACATGAGCACCGAGGTGGATGCCCTGGACCCCAGCATCATGGACTTTGCTCTGCAGGGTGAGCCTGGAGGAATGGGGGCTGGGAACAGAGACGGGGAGATGCTGGGGGCTGGGAAGATAGCCCAGCTCATTCCTTCGACACCCACACACCTTACTAGTGGGTCACAGCTAGTCTGTCGTGGGTGCTGACTGTGTACCAAGCTCTGGCCCACATAGAGCGGACTGCACAGGTGTCCCCGCCTCACCCTGCAAGGGGCCCACGAGGCCGCCGCCGCCTCACAGCCCCATTCTGCCGATGAGGAAACTGAAGCAACGAGAAGCGAAGCCACTGGCCTGAGGTTGCCCAGCTAGTGAGTGGCACAGCCAGGGCTTCACTGTACACGGGCCAGCCCCATGCCCGGCCACTCTGGCCTGCCTGTCAGAGGGCATCTGAGGCGTGACGGACTGGCAGTGAAGGGAGGAAGGGACACACAAGGGAAGTCAGGTTTCAGCGGAGCTCCCCGCTCACCCACGCCAGAGGTGGCCCAAACCCGCCCGTGTTCCCTGAGGAGGGATTGGAGCTCGCGACTCTGACGTGAAGCCAGCTCACTCAGTGCTTTTCTTCCAAAGGGAACCTCTGGGAGGAGATGAAGGAGGAGGGCTTCGGCCTGGACACGCTGGCGACCTTTGGAGACTCCCCACTTGGATGTGAGCTGGGCGCCTCCGGCCTGGTCCCCATCTCCGGCAGCAGTGACCCGTCCTTCCCAGACTTGCAGGTGACAGGTCTCTACACCACATATTCCGCTCCAGACAGTGTGACTGCATCTGCCTCCGCCTCCTCCTCGCAGTACCTGGGGGCCCCGGGAAACAAGCCCATCGCCCTGCTGTGAGCTGATGGCGTCCCGGCCCAGACTCTGGGCCGGCAGAGCAGCCGGGGCTGGTGTTCTGGAAGCAAGGCCCCTCACCCTCCCACAGGCCTCCTGAACCTCTGGTGGAGCTGCTGACTGACAGAGGCAGGCTCTCGCCGCACCCTGGCCTCCCACACCTCCACGGGAAGCCCCAGCACCTCTCCAAGTGAGGACCAGAGATTGGCCACGTGTCCCCATGTGGAGTTCAAGGCCTCTCCAGTCTGGGCTTCCGCTGTCTCCCACTGGGACCCACAGCCACTCTGGAACCCCTGGGTGTGGCCTGGAAGCACGCTGGTGGGAAAGCCCTTTAATTTATTCTTCTGGAATGATCCATCTGCCCCAGCCTCCAGCAGGCAGGCCCTGAGGCCCAGAGTGGAGCTGGCAGACTCAGATTTCTCTAGGCCCCCAAAAGGCTGAATTCTGAAAGGGGTGCCTGCCCAGCGACCTCCCGACCAACTTCTCCTGCAGGTTTAATACTTCAGAGAGCAGCTCCTGGGGCTGCGTGGGCACCACGACTGTATGTTTATTTATATTTATTGGAGCACCTCCACCACCTCTTCGAGCCCAGCTGGCCCAATGCCTCAAAGATCCCGTCTCAGGCCGGCGCCTTGTCCCTTTGCAGCCTCGGGCTGCATTTTAGAACAAACAAGCACTTTTTATAAATGTGAAACATCCTAGTTTTAAAAATTAGAGACCAGATATTTTTCTACCTGTTCAGTCATCATTCAGATCTCTGCCCACCTGCCCCCAAGATGGGCAGTTTTGGGTTCCGGGGTTTCCTCAGGGTAAACTGAGATGGGGATGGGAGAGTGGGGGCTGTGATACTAGAATCTTAGACACCCCATGGGAGGGAGCTGAGTGTGGGGCTGCCGAGATGCCGTGCGGAAAAGTTACCAACACATGTTTGCCTGTCTTAAGGACAGTCTTTCAGTCCCTCCTAGTTCTGGAACTTTCTGCGTCACCATCCATAGACACAGCTCAGTGCTGCCTGTCTGACCAGCACTGCTCCGCTGCTTTGTGTGTTCAGATGTTGAAGTTGTTGACAAAGACCGGTGTGCCTGGGCGATGCCAAGATGATGGAAGCGTCACGTCCAACAACTGCTTTCTGTCAATAAAAGCCGAATGGCAGCTTGGAGACTCGGGGGCGAATATGAAGTAGGAAAAGCCTGAGACCACCACTCGCCCCACAGGGGAGCCCCCACTTACCGATGGAAGCAGCCCAAAGAGATGCCACCACAGCACCACGGGGCCCAGGTCTCCCGTGCGGGGTTCCTATCGCCCAGAAACTAGAGGTGTTCGTCACTGTGGAGATAGTGGGCGCGGTCACCACTCACTGTCCCTCAGTGCCAGGCATTACCACAGGCTGGGAGGGGACTCTGTTTATTTGCCCAGAAAGTCCCTCGGATTGCTGGGTAAGATGCAGGCCAAGTGGAGAGGCAGGGCTGGTCAGCATGTGCCCTGCGCTGCGGTGAATCGGTTCCTTCAGTCCTTGTGCAACCCCAAGAGGTGCCTGCTTAGATACACCCATTTTGCAGATGAAGAAACTGAGGCTCGAGGGATCAAGATGACAACTTGCCACCCATGACACTAGCCAAAGAAAGCACATGAATGAGGAGTTGAATGCTTCAGCTCACCTGGGAGGGGCTCGTAGCCTCACTGGGAAGACAGAGTCAGGCAAAGGGATGAGCACAGGGTGATGGGCGGTGGTCTCAGATGTCTCCACCTACCAGTGGAGACTAGGTAGGCAGCAGGGGGACCGTCTCTCCTCCCTGGTACCTCTCCTCGGCTTGGCTGTGGCCCAGGCCTGGCCAACAAGAGTATCACAGACGCAGGCCTTGTTGGTCATTCAGCAAGCATCACCCTGGGGGCTTAGCAGAAGCTCTGGGACAGGATGAGTCCTCCTGGGGTGCTAAGCTGGGAGGGTGACACTGAGCGGCTGAGTCATCACTTGGAGCGAGATGGCTGGGGAGCCCAGGTCACAGGGTCACAAACTGTCCCAGGAGCCCTGTTCACAACCAGAGCGCCACCCATGAGAGCCCCACGTGAACGCCAGAAAACAGCAGGAAGGAGAGATGGAGGAACAGGCCTTTGTTGAGTTTCCCTCCGGACCATCAACCAGGGGGAGAGAAAGTCAAGTCAGCACCCATGAGCACGGGCTGTGCAGCAGCCAGGCCCGCACCCCAGAGGCAGCATCCCCTGAATCGGCACAGCCCCACATGGATGGGGGTGGTCCCACTATCCAGATGGGGAAAACTGAGTCCAGAGCTCGTGATCATGCACATTTTCTTTCCGTCCCCAAGAAACCATCCACACTAACAGCAAAACCGAAACAACACTGGCTGACGCACAGGGAGCTTACCCCAGCTCCGTGCGCGGTGACACGGCTCCCCGCGTGGGCACCTCTGTCCCTGTAGGGCGAGTGGGTGTTGTACCCGTGAAGGCAGCGTTGGAATCCCCAGCACCTGTACCCATGCGACTGCGCGGCAGGGAATTGAGGTTGCTGATCAGCGCTCTGTACGGCGGGTCTCCAGTATAACCCAGGTGGATCCAATGTGCTCGTGGGATCCTTGTAAGCAAGAGGGAGGCCGGACGGTAGTGTCCACTCTGAAGCTGGAAAAGCAGGAGACAGGTCTCCCGGGGAGCCTCCAGAAGGCCGCTGTCCTGCCCAGTGACTGCAGCCCTGTGAGGCCCGATCTGGACTTCTGACCTGCAGAAAGTAGGTTAAGACAGCTGTGTTGTTTTTAAGCCACTAAGTTTGTGGTCATGTTACTAAACATCCCCATTTTACAGACGGGAAAACCGAGTCCGAGAAGCTGAGCAGCTTACCTGTGACTAGTTATGGGAGAAAGGGGGCTCCAATGACACCGTGCATCCCGTCTGCGTGGTCTGCCTGCTGCTCAGCGCTTCGATGTGACGCAGCGGGGACTGAACACGTCCGCGGTTTCTGTCTGTGGTTTCAGCCCGCAGCACACCGGCTTACTGCCCACTCCCGGCAGAAGGAGAGGGGCAGGCGGGCGTCACTGACCACCTTCATCTGCAGAGCCGAGTCCTGAGCCCCCGGCAAGCAGAACAGAGGCCGGGCTGGCAGGCAGAGCCTGGGCAGCTGCACGCGGGCAGGAAGAAGTGTGTCCACGGGGCCAGGCAGCTGGTGGACAGTGCGAGGCAGAGGCCTGGGCCTGGGCAGGAAGGCTGTGGTGGGAGCTGTGTGGCTCGCCTGACATCTGAGGGACGCGAGTGAAAGGCTCCAGGACTTTTGAGTTGAAATTTTCTAGGCTCCACCCATTGGTGACTCAGAAAAATGAAATCACTCATAAAGAAATGTGGGCGAAGATGCAGGAAACTGCGCTCGGGGACTGGGGCGTGGGGCTGCCACCCTGGACAACGTCAATGCACACGTCAGGAGACACAGCGATTCCACTTCGTGAACACAGGCTTGTTGACACACGTCACAGCCACTCATCACAATAGCCAAGAGGCAGCTGCGCCCAGGTGTCTGCGGAAGGATTAATGGGTCAACCCAAACCCTACATACTCTGGTGGAAGGTGATTCAGCCTTGAAAAAGAGGGACTTCTGACACACCATGGCTGGACCTTGAGGACACTGTGCTGAAATTCGTCATCACAAAAGGGCAAATCTCAGGGTTCCATTTATGTGAGGCACTTCGGCCAGTGGGACCTCAGGGAGGCGGAGTAGATGGATGTGGGGGGCACGTTGGGGAGTGGGACTGAGAATGGTCTGGAGGTCAGCCTGATGGGATGAAAACGTTTGGAGACACTGGTGATGGAAGGCTGAGTTATGACGACTAAATGCCACAGGACGGGACTTTCAAAACGGTCATTTTCTGTTACATGTATTTTACCACAATAAAAACATGAAAAATGACTCCTAGGCTCTCAGTATATTTCCTGCCCACGACACCACCTGGGGAGACACCCCAAGGGTCAGTGCATCCCCAGTTACAGAACGTGGGGCAGTGGCCTTCCAGCTCACCTTCCAGAGGGACCACCTCTGCCCGAGGGCGGGCTGCTCTGCAAACATCCCTGGGCTTGCGTTGCACTAGTCCCGCCCTTTGTGCACACACACAATGGGGAGCCAGGGAAACGTGGGAACATGAGGAGGGGCCATCAGAGCAGTGGGCAGGGGAAGCTGCCCAGAGGCAGCACCTTATAAATTTTTTTCAATTATTTTTTAAAATATTTTTATTTGTACACACTGAAATAAACTCACATGCATCAGCTCCCCATTCCTCAGATCCGATCAACAGATCTGCCCTTCACCAAATCATCAAGTTATTCTTCACTGCTGTCCAGTGGGCTCCACCACCATTTCCCCCGCCTCCCCACCCTCCCGTCCCTTTCCCTATTGGTGACCTGTTTGGTTGCAAGTGTCCTAGCGCAGTGGCCCCGACAGGTGGACAGTATGTTGAACAGCAGGGACTGGCATTTGTGGACTGACCCGCATTGGTAACTGTGGCCCCAAAGGCTCTTTCACAGCTCACCATGGCCATGCCCACCATTCAGCCTCCCAGGTGTGTGCTCGAGGGAGAGGAGCTGCCTGGCCACAGCTGTGCCCTCACCCCGCGATGGGCACAGAGAACGTGCGGGGCCCCTCCCCGGGCACGCAGCTGACTGCTCACTCAGCGCAGCTCTGTGGCTCCCGAAGTCTCTTGGCTGCAGAGACTCTGGAAGTGACTGAGACGAAAAGGAAAAAAAAAGCTCATTCTGAAATGTAAACCAGTCTACAGAAGTGTACTGATGTGTCTGCAATTTATTCCAAAATGGTGTCAGAAGATGGAGTGACAGGTTGGGAGGGGGACATATGACACCATCGGTACAGGTTCCGCCGCCATCCAAAGGCAGACGTTCCCTGGGGTGTGATTTGTAGGGTCTAGGGATGTGATTACCACTCGCCGGTCAGGGAAATGTTCTGAGCGCTCCTCCCAGGTGCAGGAAAAACCAAGCAGCACACCGCAAACAGGAGCTGTGGGCTCTCAGACAGTGGGGAGACCGTAACTCAGACACGCGCAGCAAAACGGTTCTGGTAGCATCCGTGCTGGCGAAAAACTGGGCTTTCGCTGTAAATAATTCAACTTTTTGGCATGTAGAAATGTTTCTTAATAAGTGAGGACAAAAATTAACCCTGGAGGTGGGAGGCCGGCTGACTTTGGGAGCTGAGGCAGAAAGAAAGTGGGAGTCAGGATGGGGACAGAGTTGGGGTGACTCCAGCAGGGGTGGCCCCTGCAGCAGCACCTCACGTGCATGGTGGACGCACCCCACGTGTGAGGATGCAGGGTTCCTGGAGGGCCTAGGGGCTCAAGTTGGCCGGGGCAAGGAGAGGCCCTAATGAAAGGAGAGAAGCCTGGCACAGGCTCCCGACAAGGAGCCAGGAGGTGGCCTGCCAGGGTGGGGGGCCTGGTCTCGTCGGAGTTCTCAGCTGTCAGGAGAGAACCCCTGAAGAGGTTCAGGATTCGAGGGAAGGAATCACCCACAGCAAGACCAGGTCTGGAGCGGCCCTCACGCCTGGCCTGGCTCTGAGTACCAGCGGTGTGACCCTGGACACGCTGTTTATCTCTATAAAAACGAGGACAGCGATAAGCATTCTCAGAGGCTCGTGAGGATGCGTGGGATGAGGCAGGGCACGGTGTGTCGCCTGTGGCCAGCGTCCTGAGCTGCCACCGGGACCCAAGCTGCCCACCCAGGCCTCGGTGAGCAACTTAGCCTTCTCATCTCCTGTGCGTCCCCGGAACCCCGCTGCACCCCGGGGGGAGGGGAACTTTATCTAATGGCAAATGGACTGACCTCAGTACCAGCTGCCAGCAGACAGAGGCTGCATCCGCGTGGAAAAGCTGAAGACCATGAACAGTGCCTGCAATCTCCAGGACACGAAGACACATCAGAGCCGCGCCCTCTGGAGACAGAGTCTGGCTCAGGAGGTCGGCAGTCGGTTTTAAGAGGACAGAGAACTTCGGGATTCCCAGGGAGGCGGCCTGTCTTTTCTGGTCCAGATAAGAAGTCAAGGCCAAAGTGCTTCCTTCCAAAAATAATTTATTCCACACATTTCCTGTAGGTTCCTCCCACCCCCGATTCCCCAGGGGCAGCAGTCAGTGGTCTTTCCCTCCCAAACCATGGGGGCCTCCCCCACATGGGAAACTTTCAGTTCCCAAAGCAGCACAGACTCTTCCCTCCTAGAGCAGGGACGTGGGGTAACCTTGACCCCACCCCACCCGCGCCCACCCCACCTTCATTGACAGCACTGTCACTGGCTCATGGTCAGAGGACAGTTCTTTAAAACTCAAACATCCTCAAGCATCCTGGCTTCCGGGGCTTCTCTGGTCACCCTCACTGGCCCCCAAGTTGGCACAATCTTATCCTCAATGACCCGTCACAGCAGTGTGGGTGCCAGTGCCCCCGTGGCCAGCATCAGGGCTGGATGCTGACGGATCTTGGGTCCTGGCCTTCAGCGGGGTGCTGCTGGGGGCGTGGAAATGGCCTCCCTGAGCAAACTGGTGTGGTTCTCCTGGCCTGGGACCTGGGATCTAGCCACTCTGCCCCTTGGAGCAGGCTCTCCCCGTGGACATCTGGGCAGCTGTGGAGTGATGGTGACTTCAAAGGTCCTCCGGGGGTGGGGGGTGCGCAACACAGTGGTGACATGTGTGAGCAGTCCAGGTGCGAGTGCTTCCTGACCTCCCCCAGATGCCCGGCCCAGCTGGGGGGTGCAGGCCAGGCTGCCCGGCAGTGGGGGAGGGCCGGCTCCCTTCTCCTGGGACGGAGGGGCAGGCTGCGCTGGGAAGCGACTCCAAACGTTTGGGCCTTTGCCATGCAAGTCCGCTCTCGATCCTCTCTCTAAAACAACCTCCGTTACAGAATGCTGAGCGTGGCCTGCCGATGGGACATTCCTAGTGGATCACTAGGGGCATCTGGGGAACAGAATGCCATTTTATTCTTGATAAAAAACAACCATTCATATTCGTTCCTGGATGACTTGACAATATCAGAATAAACATTGTTACAAAAATAGGTTTTCTCTCATCTTGTCTCTGAACTTCTTTCCTTGGCCTGGTCTGTGGAAATACACAAGACGTTGGCATCAGGAGCTGGTCTCGGAATAAAAAAATAAGATTCCACGATCTGATATAAAAGGGCCTACAAGAACGCCTGGCTCACCAGGCCAGGCACCAGAGTGCAAAGGAAACTGGGGTGTTTGGGTTCAATTTGATTCTATGATGCAGCAAAAATGCTGTCCAAAAGAAAACTTCCCAACAATGGAGAGAGGCCTATTTCTTCTTGGAAGGGGCACTCCCGAGAGGAGTTAGCCGGGGCCAGAAGCCCGGCAGAAATGCCCAGGGTTGTTTCTAGGAGAGCGAACCCCGAGGTCCTGGCGGGGTGCGCAGTTCCGAGTTGGCGCGCTGGCGCAGCTCCTCTTGCCCGTAGTCCCAGGAGTGGCCGGGCGGACCGGGGTCAGGTGGAGGCCGCGCTGTCCAGGGTGGACAGGAGGTGAGCGACCTGGGCCCGCTCGGCCGGGCTGATGTGCTGGCTCATGTGCGCCATGCAGTCCACAGCCACCTCGGGATTTGCTTGAATCAGGCTGCAGGGGAGGGGACAGGAGCTGGGGTCATTCCGGCACTGAGTTCACTGGGCCCCAGGGGAGCCCCCAGATTCCCTGTGCAGGCCCAGGTCATGTTCTTGGGAGGGCGACAACCCAGGGACCAGGACGCCTGGAGAAATAACCACGGACCCTTCTGGTCACAAGCTGTGCGACCTGAGACACAGTACTTCCCCTAAAATCCAGTTCATCTCCAAATGGGGTTCCTGGTACTCTCCTATCTACTCTCAGGGGTCCCCATGGAAATGGGAGCAGCAATCCCTGGGGAAAGGCTGACACTGATGGGAGCCAGCAACCCCCAGCCAAGTAGTTCAGAATGTGGGTTCTCTATAATCAGACCGCTCTAGCTCTGCCCTTAGACCAGGCGCCCCATGTACATTCCAACAAGGCTCCTGAATTCCAGGCACCCCACCCCCTGCTTCAAGCATCCCCAGGGCTCTTGCAGGGGAAGCCGCACCCCTTTGCTGGACCAGGGATGATGTGGTGTGGCAGGTCTGAGCAGCCACTTGGGGTCAGGCAGCTGGAGGCAAACCCTGCACCAGCACCTGCAGATTGGTCCACCAGCTGGGAGGGAGGTGGGGAGCACTCACTCTCGGATGGTCTTGAGGACCGAGTCGCGCTTCAAATACTTGATGTTCTCGCGGATGGTGGAGCGCAGGCCATCCCCCACCTGCCAGTGCTGCTCCAGCCATTGCACCACCATCTGGTTATTGTCCCACAGGTAGGCCTGGCAAGGGGTCGGGGTGTCTTGAGAGAGGGGACCCGATGCAGGGTGGGCTGGCCATGCCTCTAAACCCCTCCCCGTCCTGGTGTACGCCCGTCTGCCCTACCCAGGCCCACCTTCACGGCTCCCTCCGTCTCCACGAACCAGCGGCGCAGCATGGACTGGATGTGCACGTGACTCAGGTCGCTGCAGGCCCGCAGGATCTCCTGCTTGACCTGGTCCTCCAGCAGGAGGCGGCGCAGGCGCCAGTACAGGAAGATACGCGCCGTCTTCCACTCCAGCACGTCCTGCAGGGGGATGAGCCGGGGCCTGAGTCTCCCGGGAAGGAGATGCAGGATGTTGCCCGGCGCCGGCCCTGCGCTGAACACGAGCTCTGGGATCATCTTATTTTTCAGGCCAGGAAGCTGGGGCTGGGGGGCCGGGGGGCCGGGGGGCCAAGGGTCTGGGGCGTGACAGAGCCAGGACTTCCCAGGACGCCAGACTGGCTGAGCAGAGACACAGTGGGTGTGGGCTGCCAGGAAGGAGCACTGACACAGCGGCAGCAGGGGACAGTAGATGAACTCTCAGGGCACGCTATTAGGACAAGGGGCTGTGATGGTCCCAGGGAAATGATACCTGGGTAGAATAAGGGTTTCCAAATCTGTCCCAGTGGTTATACACAGAGGTTAGACTGGTGGTTCTCACACTCTACTGCTTATTGGACTCTCCTGGGGATGTGAAAACACACCCATGCCTGGCCCCACCCCCAGACACTCAATTGGCTTGGAGCGCCATCTGAGCACTGGAATTTTTTCAAAACTCCCAGGTGATCGTAATGCACAGCATTCAACTCCTCCCAAGCCCCTGAGCCCACATCTCCATGTGCTGGGAGCAGCGGGCCTCAGGACAGGTCCTCCACAGCTGCTGCAGCCACAGGCACTTACGGAGATGACGCCCTTCTCCAGCATCCTGCCCGGCGTGTCATGCAGATCGGCAAACTGCACCGCCACCTGGTGGTAGATGGGAAGCAGCAGCTCCTCCCGGGCCTTCAGCTGGCCCTCCAGGTGAGTGCGGTCCTCGACCGAGAGCTCGGCCGAGCCTGTGGGCCAGCAGACAAGCAGGTCAGGCTTTCAGGGGAGACCAGGGGCCACACAGACTTGGGATCAGGGAGGTTTTTTTGAGAGGGCATGGACCAGGGTTTGCAGGACAGCCTGACTTTAACTCTGATTGTCCTCCTAAGTCAAGTTGGCCCTGACATCTGAGTTGCAGCTGAGACAGTATTGAACAGAGACCTTCAAATTTGTCCTTTTATCAGACCTACGGTGCTTGCAAACTTGATCAATAACTTTTTAATGTGTGCTGTAAGATACAATTAGGGAATATTATAAACAACTCTATGCCAACTCGACAATTCACGAAATATAGCAGACCCTGTCTTAACGTGCTTTGTTTACTGCAAGTCAGTTTTGATTTTTACAAATTGGAGGTCTGTAGCGACCCTGCATGGAGCAAGTCCATCAGGGCATTTTTTCAACAGTGGAGCTCACTGTGTCTCTGTGTCACCATTAATTAAGGTGGGCACAGTGTTTTTAGACATGGTGTTGCACACTTAGATGCTAGTGGAAACCTAACTTTTATATGCACTAGGAAACAAATATGCAAGTGACTCAATTTCCCGAGAGACTCTTTCCAGCACTGGTCTGGCACCGAGGGCCATCTCTGAGGCGTGCCTTCCGACAAATTCCTTGAAATACAGGAACGACCAAAGCTCACCCAAGAGGAAAGGAAAAACCGGGACAGTCCTCTACGTAATAGAGCAGATAAATTTGTCGTTAGAAACTCCAGTGAAAGAAAGAACGCCAATTCCAAACAAATTCAGAAAACGGAAGGGACTACTTCCCAACTCCTTCTGCAATATTCGCATTCCTGATTGCAAACCAGGCAGGGAAATTATAAGCGCGTGTGTGTGAATGCACGCGTGTGTGCACACAGTGACTAGCACAGTAGAAAGACACTGCCATTTCATGTGGACATTTAAAGAGAATAACACTTAACGTTACAAGCAAGACAAAGCTATCACTCCAATAGATTTAGTGAAATGATGTCTGACTGAAAATTCTAAAGGGACATTTTCCCTTTAGAACGTTGATGTTCCTCACTGGCCCTAAATATTTCAATTGTTATGTCTGTGTCCACTGAAAAATAAACCAACCAAGGTTTGGCATATATATTTTAGGTAAAAGGGGCTGATGTGCCAAATGCGGACATTTAAAACACCTCACCATTCCGTAGCTGTGTTGGGTGTATTTATTTGTAATGTGCTAGAAACCTCCAGCAATGGAGAGAGCTGGGCCTCTCAGCCCGAGAGGTGACATGCTTCAGACCCTCTCACCTAGCTGTTCCACAAGCTTCTTGTAAACTGGGTCGAGCCTTCTCATGGTCTTTATCAGATCTTTCTTTCGGAACTTTATCTCCACCGTTCCCTCTGGCTCCAGAACACCTCCCCTGAAAAAAGATGGAGCAAGGGGTGGGGTGCATGCAGAGTCCCCTGGAGAACGACAGTCAGAGCCCTGGAAGCGGAGGCAAGAGAGCCAGGAGCCATGGGCCTCAGCTCCCAGAATTTTCTTTGACTCACTGTGTGACCCTGGGCGAGTCACTCCCCTTCTCTGATCATCTGCTTCTGTATCCATAAAATGGGGGACAAGGTCAACTTCCTAAAATAAAGTTTTCCAAAACTCTGGCCTTTTCAGATTCAAGAGTGAGTGATTTTCCCCGAAAGAGCAGAACGTCCTGCCTTTCGGCTACAGTCCTTCTGACTCTCCTAACTCTGGTTCTCCTGCTTCTGGTCTCTTTTAAGCTCAGGGAGGCAAAGTGAAGAGCGAGCTGGTCCCGTGTGAGTGACCCTCCCACCCCTCACACTCTCCCCTCCCTACTCTTGAGGCCTTTACATTCTGCATCCCATGCAGCACAGTCTTCACTTTGAAGATACTATTATTGTTATCATCCTTTCTGTGAGAGCTCCTGGGAAGAATTCCTCCTAAAAAAAAGTGCCAGTATCTCTCCCCTGAAGAACTGGTATCCTGTCATCCAAATAAGCATCCAGTCATTTGCTTGACCAGTAATTCCAGTAACCCACAAGATGACAGGCACTGAGCTAGCCCTGGGGTCATAGAACTGAATAAAACACAGCCCATGTATGAACTTACGGCTTTGGGAGAGACTCACTGTCTAGTGAGGAGTGAGCTCGTCATATTTCCCTTTGCATCCTGGTTGCCAGGAAGCTCATGTGCTGCATTTTATTAATTTACTACCTTTGATTTTACATATTAAAATAAACTCATATGTGTAGATTTCCCAAATGTGCTGTTTCCCCATTCCTAAGATCTATGGCCACATACCCTGCTCTCGACCAAATCTCCAAGTGTTCTTCACTGTTGTCCAGTGGGCTCTGCCACCGCGACATGTGATTTTGGTCTTTATGTTTTTATTGCACATCTCTTTGGAAGCAGGTTAGTGTAAGTTATGAAAGAGCAATTCCTCTACCGTCTCTGGCTTCAGCCACTAACTCTACGGAAAAACTCAGTGTGACACTGGAATCTAGTTTGATTGGTAAAATGAGATTCTCCATCCTTCAGAAGCGCAGAAGACTCCCACAGCTCCCCTGCCTGTAGCTCAAAGGTTGTTGGGCCTGCGGCCTTGGAGTGAGAAGCAAAGTCCCAGCCAGGCTGGGGACGCGCACCTGCTCTCCCTGTCTGCATACATCTCTGTGCACAGAGGGTTGATGGTGGAGTCCAGGACCACCCAGGAGCCGCCCCGGAGCTCCGCGCAGGGCGGGATGTAGATGAGGACGGGCTGCCTGTACTGCCGGAGGCCGTCCACGATGCAGGCACCGAACTTCACCACCTGGTCGTACATGTCTGGAAAGCAAAGCAGCCACCTGGCGAGGCTACTCAGGCCCCAGTACCTGTCACGCGCCAAGTCCCCAGACTTGGTTGTCGCGGGTCCCGAGATCACGTTCGGCTGGGAGCCTTCACGGCACCATGCCTGCCTGCCCCACCCCAGCACACAGCCCTCCCCAGCAGAGCCCTTGCCCGCAGGCTAAGATCCCCTCCAGGACACAGGCATCCTGGTGGCAGCAACGGTGTCACCACGAAATCCCCCACAGTCACGGCAACAGGGGCACCAGGCACCACGACTGCTTCATGGGACCCTGCCTGGCCCCCGTGAGGATGGGCCTGTGCTGACCCCCATCCACGGAGGAGGGAAACAGGCTGCAGAGGTCGCCGAGCCAGCAAGGGTTCACCCCAGATCTGCCCACCTTTGGTTCAGCTCTACCCTCAACCGCCTAGGGCCAGGGTATCTCAAAACGTGCTCGTGGCTTACAAACTGGGACGCGCACGCCGGAAGCCACTGAGGCTCACCGGCGCCTGGCCTTCCCCAGCAGCGGGTGAACGCCCCATGCACCAGGCGGCTCACGGGGCTGCTGCGGCCTGCGCCGCCGCTTGTCACACTGGGAGCCCCAGCGCCCCCCCCGCCGCGGTACCTGAGCCGCTCCCATCATCAGGGTCGGGGCTCAGCTGACAAGTGCTGACCTGCTACTGGGGACATCGGGGGGGGGGGGCCCTACCTACCTACCTACCTACCTACCTACCTACCTTTCATGCCCCCAGAGAAGCCCCTCCAGTTGGCAAAGATCATCAGAGGCAACTTCTCCCGGCTGAAGTCCCTGATGGCCTGGGCCGTCTTGTAGGCCGAGTCTGGGAACCACACCTGGCCCGCCTGCTGGATTACCTGGAACAGAGAGCCACCTGGGTCAGGTCCTCACGCCACACCGGGACATGAGGACAGCCACTGACCTGGGCCCAGAGGACGGGCAGCCTGACTGGTGGGGGCCCACCCCTAGGGCTCACAGGAGGGCCCACGCCCCCCTCACTAAGAGCCCCACCTGACCCTCAGGCTGCAGCCTGGGGGGCGCCTGCTGCCCCATGTGCAGGCCCAGCGGGGCCACACTATTCGGGACACACTGAGTTGGCAGCACCATGGTCCTAGGGCCTGTGCTCAGACGCCGGGGCGCCTCCCTGCATGCGCTGTGGCTCACTCCACAAACAGTAACGCAGGCCAGGGTGAGAGGCCGAGGGGCTCCAGGGCCCTTCTGCCTGGAAGGAAGACTGCGGAGAACACGCTGCACCAGAGGAAAACTGACCGCCCCCACCGGGCCAAGGACTCCTGACTCGAGCTGGAAAGGCGGGCACGTGAACAGACTTGCTCTTACTGGTGGAGTGATGGGACCGGCCCCTCACCTTGGCCTCAGAATCCAGGTTGGCAGGGTCTGCGGGCACGGCCAGCTCCATTGTCCGCGTCTCCACAGCGATCACTCCGACAGGGATCCCCCCGAGCCTGCAGGGGAGCACCGGTGAGCCGAGCACTGGGGACCTGCGCCCTGGGGGGTCCAGAGGCAGTGGGGCCGCCCAGCGCTGGCTGACACCACCTGGGTGTTCCAGGATGAGGGCGAGCGGAGCCCGCTGTCTGAATGGGGCAGGCTGTTCTACGGAGCCACGCCGCCACCCCAAAGCAGCAAGGGGAGCAGAAGCTGTTGCTGCATGGCGGTGCCCCACGGGGGTGATGCCCATCGTGGGTGGGGGTCAAGCAGCACAGGCTCTGGAGCTGCACCATCATGAGACCGTGCCACGGTGACGGCCGTGCTCGTCTGCGCTGCCCAATGCAGTCAGCACATGGCCACTGGGCAAGTGAAACGCGGCAAGTCTGCTGAAGGACTGAATGTGTCACCGCTTTCACCCTCGTCACCATGTCTGCTGTCACAGGCGGCTCGCAGCTACCACACCGGGCAGCGCAGATCTGGACACCCAGTCAGATGTGGAGACCAGCAGGGACTCAGCCCAGGGGAGGCCAGAACAGCAGTGACTGTCGCTGCTACTGGCCCAGTGTCACATGGCTCGGGGACAACGCCCGCCTAGACGCGGAGCCAGCCGGCAGCGGGGTGAGCTGGCTTCAGATAAGGCTTCCCAGGAGGAAGCCAAAAAGCAGCATTTGGAATATAAATACTTCAGGTGCAGCAAGTGAATGCCGACACTGGGGTCAGCCTTCCATCGTCCAGGAGGTGATGGTGACCGCTGTGACAACAGTACCACTGTCACCTGTGGCGCACCGATGATGGTCTTTCGGTGCTTACCTGTGTTATTTAATGACAACAGCCCTTGGGGTCCAGATGAGGGTGTGAAGACCCAGAGAGGCCTTGACCTCAGGCCCCATTTGGGGCCTCACTCACGGCCACCGCACGTGCCAGGGATCTCGAGCAGCCAGTTAAGAGGCTGCTGCTTTGGGCTTCACAACAGGAAGAGACTCGGGCCTCTGGAGCTGGGCGGCGGAGGAGCAAGTGGCTCGGCTCTAAAGCAGTCACATGTTTGAGCCTGCCTACTGCCAGGGGTACAGCAGGAAGTTGGCTGAGGTGCCTTCTGAGGCCACCAACAAAGCTACTTTATGAAGAAGTGCTCCATCCAGAAAAGCATCCCTCAAATTGTCCTTTCTTTCAGAAAAATCCCAGGGGAAACAAGAACATGTCCCTGGGGTCATGTGGGAGGAGACGCCCCAGCCCCAGCAGCTGGTGAGCAGGGGGTGCGCTGCCCGTGCTCGGAGTTACCTGGCTCGTCCTGTCACCACAGTCTGGGCCCACGACTCCATGATCTCCTTAAAGCTGCCCTGGTCGAAGAAGCCACTCTGCCAGGATCCCTTCAGAGCTGGAGGCGGGAGGAAAGCAGCCCAGCAGAGGGTGAGGTGAGGAGGCCCCAGGGCCACCTGCCAGGGAGACTGCCCTGCAGGCCCTCTAAGGACAGTCTGACACTGAAGACCAACACCTTTCTCCCCAGAAAACCACAGATCCCAACCCCTGCTGAAACTAACAAAACAAAACAAAACAAAAACCCTCTAAAATTAAACAGGGCTGTAAGAAATAACACCAAGTCAGGACTTCGGTCCACATGGAACACCCAACCAGGTCCACCCGGTTGGAGCCAAGCACAGAGAACCTGTGCAGGCCCTGCCTCTTGGTCCCAGAGGCCTGCGGCTTGCACACAAGCAGCCAGGGGCATGAGGGATCTCGAGCTGCAGGTGCAGGAGGCTGCGAAGCAAGCAGCCCAACGTCAGTGTCAGGGCTGGCCTGACAAGGTGGGGCAAACTGTCCCAGAGAGATGGGAGACAGAGCAGCAGGCCCAGGGACTCTGTGGCTCCATGGGCCCTCAGAGGTGGACACCTCTGCTCCCCAGGCAGGGGGACAAGCAAGGTCGTTCTAAAGAGGGCAGCATGAGAAATTCTAGACTCAGGATTACGGTGACAGGGGTAGCTCAGATTTCCGTTCTGTTCTGGTTGCTGAGAATATAATTATATACCCTCAGGAGACAAACCTGTCCCTTTCAGAGAGAGGGAGTGAGAAAGAGTGCGTGTGTGCGTGTGTGCGTGTGTGTGTGTGTGCAGAAGTGGTGAAACTGCCCATCTGAATAAACACAGGGTTCCCTTATAAAGGTTTAGCCAAAAAGAGAAAGGAGGGCAGAGGCAGAGGCTGTGCTGCTTGAGCATGGGTCTTCCACAGTTTGGGGAAGGAGGCTGGGACCTCTGTTGTATCTCACCATCATTTATCAGCTTCAGACTAGAGGGACCCTTCTCGGCTGATCGCTCAGAAAAAGCACAGAGTAGTATCTTAGTTCTGCCCCCTGCAACTGATCTCAGGTGCACCCCTCTAATGATGCGTGTCTGCTTCTATCCCCGGCACCAGAAAAGAAACCCAACACCAGGTCGCAGACGAAAAGCTCTAGGACTTACTGGGGTGAGGTCTTCCTGCAAGCATCCACCGGGGGTCATAGGGAGCTCTGGATGGGAGGAATTCAATTTCTCTGTCAATGGGGTCAGTGGGTGTGATGATAGGGACTGGGCTGCGATTATCCTAGAAAAGAAAACCAGGTCTCCGACATGGTCTCCCGTGCTTGTCAGCAGTGCCCAGGAACTGCTCTTTGCATCGCCAGCCTCTATGACTGTGCCTGGTGATGAGCAATAGCCCCTCTCTAAGGTTTCTGAAGACACTGTTCTGTTTGAAAAAGGTCAAAGATTTGACCATCCCATCGATTCTCTTGAAATCTAGTCTATGAACTCTTGAACCTATTTCAGGATTCAGCTGGATTCAATGATGCTAGCTGGTGAAAATAAACAGGAAGGGATTGCTACCATTATGAAAGAAGAGATAAGAGGGAAAACGATATAAAAATGTGGCAAGGAGGCTGGCGATAGTGAATATAACAGCTGATTGGGAGATCTCAATGGGCAGGAGAAAGGCGCTCTTAGGATAAGAAATGACGTCTGTGATATTCAGACTTGGGATTACTGACAGAAGGTCCAGCATACAGTGACCTTTAGAAGCCAGTCTTTCAGAAATAATTATAATAAAAAATAACCACCTCTCTCCAAGGACAGGATGTTACAGTTAACCAAAAACCAGGTCCATGAGTATCTCCTTACCCTGTGGGTCAACAGATCCCATGTGAGTCAGACAGGGTAAATGACATCCGCAATGGACAATCGACGAAGCAGACACAAACATCTGCCTGCTTATGGCAGTCCAACCCACACTGGCTGACCAGCAGACTCATGAGTAATGTTTCTGAGGACCTATCAAGTGCTGAGCGACACATAGTCATCTCACTTAACACATGTTAACACCATAGCATAAGTACTATTATTGTTCCCACTTCACAGATGAGGAAACTGAGACTGTCCCAAGCAGACATTGCTTTTGAAGAGGAAGCCAGGACTCAAATTCGGTCTGACTGAAAAATCTACGGATTCTCCATGGTTGTTCAATGGTTCATTTGTCAGGCAGCTCGACCGCCCCTTTCTAAAGGATCAGCAGAGAGCATCTTTGTGATCGCATGTTTTACAAAGCACCGATAATACCACGCCGAGCATCAGAGCAGGAAGGAGGAGTAAAGGAAAATGAGCTCAGCCACATCTGCAGTGGTTCTGACTCTCACTCCCACCCACCCTGCAAATGACCTAGATGGCAGACTCGTCCGGACTCTGAGCGGGAGGGGGAACACTGTACCTTTGGCACATAGGACAGCCACTCCAGGATGGTATAAACACCCTCGAAGTCATCGGGCACGGTGACGTGGGAGATGCCGTTGAAGTGCATGATCTGCACTCCACCCAGCTGATTGTTGGAAGTGTACACCTCTCTGCCCAGGACCTGCTTTGACAGGGACCAGTTAGCACTGCCCCACCCACCCCAGCACCCTCCCCTGTTTGGAAATCACCTCCCTGGTAGCCCTCAACTCCAGACACATGTGAGAATCAGCTGGGAGCTTCCACAAACCCTGAGGCCCAGGATGTACTCAGACCAGCCACCTCAGAATCCTTGGGGGTTTTATGGCTTTTGTTTTTTAATGCCCAGATCATTCCGACATGCAGATCACTTTATGAAGCAGTTCAGTTTACTTTGGTCATCTCAAAAGTGAAATGCCACCTGGTGTTTCCAATTCTCAGGTTGGCTGTGGGGCCAGAGCACATGCATTTCTAACGGGTTCCCGGTAACACTGATGCTGCCGGTTCAGGGGCCAGACTCTGAGACCCCCGGTAGGTTTTAGCAGACATTCATAGCCAGGTGGACACTGTTTTAATACAGCCAAAAAGACAACATCAAATGGCACATTCACTAGTAATCTAGTGCTCTAATGAGAGAGGAAGAAAATATAACAAAATTAAGGTAGGAGCAGAATAGCTTTTGGGGTTTTTTTTTCTAATTTTCTACAACATGTAATGCCATATAAAAACTGGTTTTAACTTAATAAATTTTCATTTGATTAAATTAAATATTCATATTAAAGTTTTTTAAGTTTAATATCTATTAAAGAAGAGTGTTTTGAAATGTAAATGACAGTAATGCAGACTTAGTTCTACCAGAACTGGTTAAGCGGTGCTTACAGCTAAGTGGCTCTGAAATAGCTCTGACTTGCAGAAGAAAACTGGCTTCATACTGAGAAAAATGCCCCAGCTGGGCCAATGGGAATGTCAAATGACCCCTAACCCAGCCTCCCCCCGCCCCGCCACGTCCACCGCTCCTTCAAGGTCACCTTGTTGAGCGCAGTGGCCCCTGTCAGGATGATGTGGGAGTTCTCCACCTGGATGACACGCTGGCCCAACCTCACCAGGTAGGCCCCGATGCCCACGGCGCGGCAGGTCACCTGTGGAGACACGACTCTTTCTGAATTCCCCGGGGTGCATGCCCTGCCCGCTGCAGTGGGAACAACCCAGGAACCTGCTGGGCACAACAGAAGGAAGTCACCACGTGGACTTTGGCAATGGATTTAGGACCAAGTAGAGGTAAGAGCCTGCTCAGGCTGACCAGACCTCCCATCCAGAAGAAGGTGCTAGAGGCGGACACAGTGTTCTGGAACTGGCTTCCAGAGGCAGGTGTGAAGCTTTTCTGAGCTTGGTCACTCAGGAGTCACCTGCCTCTCACACGACCCAAGAACCTCTAGGAGAGCTGGTGGCAACTGGCCAATCCAAGCAGGTCTGCACCATGAGTGCTGAGCCAAGGTCAGCGTCCTGGTTTTGAAAACGTGCCGTGGTTGTGGAAGACGCTGTCATGAGAGAGCTGGGGGCGGGCACCTGGGCCACTGGGTGCTATCTTGCAGCTCTGGTGACTTCATATGTTACATGTTCGTGCATGTGAATGTCACATTTATATCAATGCCAATGAGTGATACACGCCATCTCAATCCTCTATATACCACACACACACACACACATTTACACAAATGACATCTAGGAAAACAAACTCAAAGGCAACAGCAGGTTGCCTTTTCCACTGTGGACACTGAAGACCCAATACTGACTGTAAAAGTGGGGTCTTCACAGGCCGTTTACCCTGACAGGCATTCCTCCCAGGCATCGCCGCGTTTCTACAACAACAGCTACTAGAACAGGACGTGTTTGGGGAAAGGTCAAGAGGCACAGGGGAGACGCATTCAGAACCAGTTAAAACCAGACGAAAGTTCTTCTAAATCCTCAAACCTTTTCAATAAGAGGGGTTGAACCGTGATTTGAACAAACCAACTGTAAAAAGGTATTGCTGAGGTGACGAAGGATGGCTGGTAGTGTTCACTAGCGAAAGCACTGTGTTTATGCAGCAAGGAGAAGGTTTCTTTATCTACTGAAGACCCACCCTGAGGTATCTATAGACGGAAGTATATAAGGGGTCTGCTTTAAAATCTTCCAAAACGGGCAGAGGAATTAGGTTTGCAGCAACGGCTCCAAGTCCACAATTTCAGAGCTACACGATGGGTGCCAGGGGCTCATTATCCGTTCTCTTTACTTCGCTTTCTGTTCTACAAAGTTAAGGCACCAGAGAAAACAGGAGGAGACTCACTAAGCTGATGGTGACGATTTCTTCATAAGCCAGGGAGGACTCCCCGGCAATCGTGCCCGAGCCCCTCAGGTTCTCCACGCCCAGGCCGTGGTCCTTCCCAATGACATCTGTGATGACATACCTGAGAGCGGGGTGAAGACTGACAGTTAGTTCAAAATAACCCGAGGACCGCAGCCTGGAGGGTAAGAAGGTGAGGGCTGGGGGGTAAAGGGGGCAGAAGTGGAATGAAAACAGGAGTTCAGGGCCCTCATGATTGGTCCTCAAGTTTCTAGAAGACCAAGTACAGCCCCAGTAACTGTCACCCCTCCAGCCAAAGGCATATGCCTGTTTGGAGGCTGTCTTAGTGAAAGTCACTCCCGCACCACACTCCCCTCTGAGCAGTCTAGAAATGTTTGACCTGGAGAGATGAAGGACTGTGCAGTGTCACAGTCAACATCCCGGGCCGTGTAACTGTAACAGACACTGCAGACTCCCAAGGCACTTCAGCCCCTTAGAGATTCCAAGAAGCTGTACAGATTCTGGTTAGATCACATTCAACCCACTGTTCTCCAACTTGCTTGCTGGAAATTTCTCCTCTACTCCCTGCCTTCCGTGGCACCAACTAACATTCCAGGAGCACGCGCCTGGGAAAGCCTCATCTAGTCAACTACAGCAGCCCACAATTTCCCTAGAAACGACAGCTCATAGCCGCTAAGGCTGTTGGGGGACCAACCCCTGCCCCCCGCCCCCACCGCCCGGTCCGTCCCAGGTCAAATCCCCACTGCGTCACCAGTTTGGCTGATGGGATCATAAAATATGAGCCTGTGGCTCCAGGGCCATCATGAGACCAGAATCTAATTCTGCTTTTGTGAAAGGAGTGCCTCCTTTTGGGATGACAAGGATGGGTTGAGTCGTCAGGGCCCAGGACGGATGCTCAGGGGTCCCTACAGGACGGACGCCGTCACCCCACTTGCAAACATCTCCAGCAGCCAGCGGGCAGAGCTGGATTCCTCAGGAGTAGCTGAAATCCACCACCAGCAACCCAGGAACCTCCTGAGGAGCGACCGACCTGGACTCGCCGTCTTCCTCGACGTGCGTACAATGGACGGAGTTCAGGGAGCTGATTCTGGTATAGTCTTGTGGGGTCAGGTACAGGTATTTAAATCCCTTAAAAAAAAAAGACATCAGAGCGGCCGTGAGCCCAGTCACCTGGCCAGAGGTCTCAGACTGCAGGGCAGCCGTGAACACACGCTCACAAGAACGTGTTCACAAGACGCCAGCATGTCACCGGCACCGCGCAGGTCACAGCACGGACCGCGGGTGCACTCGGTGCTCAGCACTCGGCCTTGTCCACAGAACACAGCCTCGCGTGTTTTCTGTTCTCTTTTTCAGTGTCTCTCACTCATCTGAGGAGCCGTCTGCTTTTTCCCTGAGGGCCGGCCTGCTGCGAAGCTTCACTTTAAATGTGTTTACTTACCACGTGTTATATGTTTATGTGTATATACGTTCTTTACACGAAAACAGAATTTTTGGCCCCCTTTTGGTAGGTGGAAATATGTCCCCCCGAGAATGAATGCTCTGGTTGTAAAGAATGACTCTGCCCTCTGCACTTTCACATCACAGAATGTAGGCTTTTCCCTTTATTTGCCTTTCGGTGCAGCTGCCGTCTCTACGTCTGCTGTACAACTTTTAAGAATGCCCCGAGGCTGAGGACCACAATTTACTCCTCGTGCATTCTCCAAGTTAGCTACATTCAGATGTTCAAGCTCAGTGCTTATAGATGCCTTTTCACTGGGGTCCCCGAAGGAGCCTTTATGGACTTATTTTTTTAACTGCCACTTTTCTCTGAAACTTTTATTGCCAATATACGTATGTCCATTGACATCCTGCATGGATACCGATGCTTAACAAGCAGTCAGATTCTTTCTCTGCCCGATGGGTACTCTCACCTCCACACAAAGCTGCCTGAGCACATCACACCGGCTACGGGACCTACTTTGACGGGGTCTTCTGGGTCCACCCAAGCCACCTGGAACATGTGCTTGATTTCCTCCGCAAGGCCGATGCGGGCCCCACTGTTGGCAGCGAGGTAGATTTTGGGGATGCCCTCTATCCGGGCCATCTCAGACGCCCGCAGGTACAGAAGGTCTTCTCCAGGGCCAAACGACCCGATGCGGAAGGTGATGTCATTGCTGATGACAACCACATCCCGCCCTTCTGGATACTCTCGGGTCTTAAACCTCATCTTGAAGGCCACCATGCCCACCTGCGAGAAGGTGAATGAATCATGAGGAAGTCGCGTTTGTTTCTTTGGAGGGAATTTTTTGGAAAGGAGATTCCAGCAGGGACTGAGTTCTTGTCACCTCGTTTCCTCCAGGAAGTCGGTTCATCTCCACCAGCTGGCCCTGAGGGTCCAGCACGAGCTCCGTGTACGTCAGGATGTCTTTGGGGTACTTGTCTGGTGAGCCCCACAGTTTAAAGAGAGCCTGCAAGAGGGGAGAAAGGAGAGCAGCCTGAAGTCATCAACAGGGAGGCACAGGGTCCAGATCTCTGTTTTAATTGTGGACAATCTAAAGCACACAGAAAACATGCAGAATAATAAACAGCTGAGCCCTCATCTCGTGGTTTTGTCAAATCAAGAGTTTTCCATAGGTACTTCAGATATTTTTTAAAGGAAAATGTGAAATAGTCGCTGGTGTACCTTCCCCATCCCACTCCCACCCTGCTCCCCGCCACGGTCCCCAAGGAAGCACTAGCCGGCACACGCCCCTATGCCTTACTTTCTTCACACAAGGCACACGTTTAAAATACGTAGCATTCTTTCGCGTGACTGACGCTTGAAACAAATGGTATCACAACCTGCTTTTTTAACTCCGAGATGTTTGAGAGTTTTATCCCTACTGATAAAGTTCACTCTCTGGTTTGAATCAGCCTCTTCCCTGCTATTCTGTTTTTCGTGGTGTGAGTGGATCGCGGTTTATCTATGCGCAGCTCTTCTCAGGAACATTCAGGCTGGTTCCAAGTCTACAGCGTTACAGATGTGCTGTAACGAACATTCTTTGTCTTTTCTTTCTGGGCCACAAGGCCTGTGCGGCTCCAGCGTCACGTGACATCATCCCGGCGCCCTCAAATCTCCTGAAATGCTTTGCGGTCCTGGTGTGAATGCGGAAGGGCGCGCGTGTTCCATAAACTTGTCAACACTTGGTTTTGTCGAGTACGTTCGTGTCTGCCCATCTGCCGGGTATGAAATGGGATTGTGGTATTGATGTGGATGGTGCCAATGCTTAGTGATGTTTGTACCTCTGAACATGTGGACTCATTTTTTGCCCATTTCCTTTTTGTAACTCCTGCCCATATTTCCTATAGTTTTCCTTTATTTCCCCTAATAGATTTATCAGCATTTGAGAGCATCTAGTTCCAACCCTTTAGCTGCTAGTAGGTAATTGGTACTGAAACATATTCTCCCAATCTGAGGCAGATCTAGTCTCTTCTGCATGAGGAACTTTAAAATTTTAATACAGTCAAATGTGTGGGTTCTTTTCCATTCATTTATGCTTTTAACTGACTCCAACTGGCTGGAAATTTATTTCCGCATGCTGGATGAGGCAGAAATCAAAATTTATTTATTTCCAATTAGACAAGCAATCTCCTTGTGTCTTTTAGGAAAAGTTTCTTCCCTTGATTCACAATCCCACCTCCGATGGCCTCCTGTCACGGTTCTGTTTATGTATGGGTCTCATTCTAGGCTGGCTTCTGTTCCATCGTCCATCATCTGACTGGTTCCATTGCAGTAACACTGCATTGTGTTCACTAGTGCCATTCGGTGATAGCTCCATAAAGATGAGTCCCTTTGATGTTTTCCTTTTTCAGAATTGGTTTTTGTTATTTGTGCTTTTCCATATGAATTTTTAAGGTGCACTCAAGCTCCGGAATTATACTGAATTGATTAATTTGGGCAGAACTGATATTTTCACAATATTGAATTTTCTCGTCATTCATGAGCATATCACCCTCCTTTTATTTAGGCTTTAAGTACTTTGATAATTCTAAAAATTTTCCCTCATAAAGGTTTTGCCTGTTTTTAGTTTGATTTAGTCCCATGTAACATCAATAATCAATGCTAATATTGTAAATGACATTTTAATTGCTTTTTACTGCTGATTTGTGAGAATGAAATTAATTTTAATATTGATCCTATGACTAGCAATCTTATATTATCAAATTGGTTCTATAGTTTCTCTTGGATTTCTTCTATAGACATTATATCACTTGCAAAAACCACCATTTTCCTTTTGCTTTTTTCTTTCACAGTCTTGATACTTTTTTCTTGTCTTATTGCATTAACCAGGAACTCCAGTAAGAAAAGGTTGAGTATAACTAGTATAATAGATATCTTTTTTTATCTGTCTTTAAAGAGAATATGTCTAACAATTCACCATTATGTGCTATTAATTTTAAGTTGATATCTTTTGTCAAGATAAGTAAATTCCCTTCTTTTCCTAGTTAACTAAAAGATTTTCTTTTTTTCTTTTAAAGGACAGGTACAGGCAGAAAAGAAAGTGAGTAGGTAAGTAGGCAGGAAGAGGAAGGAGGAAGAAGCATCTTCATTTTTTATTTTTATTTAGTTGTTCACATTGGTTTCTTCCCCTGGGGACCAGAACGTGAACCGGGGGGTACATGGCTTGCTCCTTTGGAGGCAGCTGACCTAACCTCTGCTCCACCATTAACAGTCTATATTACACTTTTTTTTTTACTCTAGTGAGAAATTTAAGTTTTGTCTTAACCTACTAGTATGGTAAATCATTTCAATAGCTTTCCTAATATGAAATCATATAAGCAGTCACTAAACAAGGCCTACTTGATCTAATTAAAAAGAAATCATTACTGGGTGTGTCCTGGTGAAGCAGTGGTTCAGTCTACTGCCTGCGACTGTCACAGTCCATATAGATGCAAGGACCTGGGTCTGCATCCCGGGGCCAGGTGGAGCAATCAAGATGAGCCACTAAGTAAGATGCTTCTTCCTCTCTGCCTCCCTGCTCACCGTCATTTCTGCTTGTGTCTTTCCTTGAAAAAAAGCTAAAAAAAAAAATCTACTACATTTCATTTGCTAATGTTTCACTTATGATTTTTGTGTCTGTTCATAAATGAAATAACAAATTTCTCTTCTAATGTTCTTAACCTGAGATATTAATGTCATAACCTGATAAAACAATTTTAAAAGAATTCCCTTGTTCTATTCTCTAAACACTTTGTTTGAAGGGTATCTGTTGTTTGAAGGGTTGATAGAAATTGCTGTAAACTCACCTGGGCCCAATTTTAGTGGGTAGAAAAAATTTTTTATATTATTAATTCAATTTCTTTAACACTTATATCTAAAGCTTTTACATTTATTGAGTCCATTTTGATGGTATATTTTTCTTGAAAATTTTCCATTTTGTCTGTTTTCAAACGCATGAGCCGTCTGTAGTATTGCTTCCTTATCTAAAAGATTGGGGATGACTTCCCTCTTGAGTTGTGTGCTTCTTATCCGTGGCGCTGAAGGCCAGAGGCAAAAGGGTACGGATGACAGCATCTCAATCATAAAAGTTCCCATTTATTGAGCACCTACTGAGTACTTTATATATATTTCTAATAACAACCTTGTAATATCGGTACTATTTTTATCTCATTTTATAAAGGAGGAAACTGAGGCCCAAGGAGGAGAAGGAACTTGCCCAGCGACACACAGGACACCAAGGACAGATCCTGGGGACCAAGCTCAGGCCAGAGTGACCCAATTTCTGTCTCTCCTGCGCCTGAATGAATGGATGCTTTCCTGCTGACAGTGGAAGGTCCCGGCCTTGGTTTCATGAACACACTCATGAGGCAATGGACAGGGATGTAACCAGAGACCAGGTCACCAGTGACTGTGTTCAGTCTCCTTCAAAGGACTGACTATGTAAAAAACTAAAGACAGAGAAAACATACTCTGTATTTCAGTGCACTGCATGCTACTGCAGCCTTTAACGGTAGGGATTAAAATGTTAGTGCGGTCACTGGTGACAGATTACATGTAGGTAAAATTTTAGTTTGCTTCTTTCTATTTTGTGGTATATTCCTCAATCATCTTCCCAGTCTCCTTTATTTTCCCAAGTTTCTATAGTATATTCCTTTTGTCACCGGCATAAAATTAGGCTAACTTCAGAGAAAAACACTATGAAGTCATTCCTAATCTTAACTGCTTTTCTTCCTGAAGACCATGAGACTGAGGGGTGGAGCTGGGGTTCTCTCAGGGGCCTCAGGGGTGCTGCTCTGGGCCAGACTTGCCTGCCGGAACATTTCCGGGAAGTCATAGACGTAGGTGGTGCCCAGGGACTGGGCCTGGAAGCGCTTGGCCTGAAGCAGGTCCTTGGTGACGTAGGGTGTGTTGATCAGCATGCCGTGCTGGGGCCCTTGCTTGTTGCCAAAGGAGTGGAACATGATCTGAAGCAGAAGGAAAGAAAAAGAGGGTGAGGAAGGCCAGGCTCTGAGAACCATGCTGCTGAACAGAGTGCCTGGGAGAGGTGATCCTCTCTTCTTTGCACTGTGGCCACCGGACAGAGGACGGAGTGTGCCCAGCTGTGAGAGTCGGAGGACTACAGGCGCACATACCCAAACGGGTGCGCGTGAGAGCTGCTGCAATGGAGCGAAGTCTGCATGTGAATCAGCGGCTGGGCCACTGGCGCGTTTCTGTTTGGACACGGGCACTATTCTGTAAGATGCTATCACTGCGTGCGGGTGGCTGGGGCTTAGAGCGCTGAGCACTGTTTATTCTCTCTGCACTATTTTTGTAATTTCTTAGGCATCTTTAATTACTTTGAATAATTAAAGTGACCTAAGTAACATAGTATAAACAATATATGTACATACATACAAAGATATATAGATAGATACACACACATATATATGGCAGTTGGCAGGATATTTGACTCACAAGTCTGTTCTTAAAATTCAGCGGGAAAATGCCCATCTCCCTAAGTGAAGCCCTCCGGAAACTGACTCCTTATCTTTAAGCACTGAACTCCATGTCTTATCCCCACCACAGTTCCAGAACAGATTAAACCTTGCATTCATTCTTCCAAGAGAATGAACAACTGGGATGGAGGGGCTGATAATCTGCAGCCAAACTCAGAGGAACGTCTGAGTGTCGCTGAAACCTACGCCTTGCTCTCCCCCGCAGCCCACACCTGCCTGGCGCTGGACCTCCGTGGCCCCAGCCCGCCTTACGTTTCCAGATCTGGGATCGGTCACTTCTTCATAGAGGCTGATATCCAGGTAGTAGCCGGATTCGTTGGTAAGGAAGAGGCGGATGGGGACGGCGTGGCCCGTGGTGGACTGGCGGATGTTGATTTTGACCTCGGCCTGCAGCACGCGCAGCTTCCACAGCCGGCTGCCATAGCGCATGACCATGGCGCGTACAGACTCCTCGATCTGCCCCAGACGACAACGATCGCCACGTCAGAGCCCACTCTGCACATACCTGTGACAGTTTCGGGGCTAATAACGGTGGAAGGATGAGACAGGCTGGCGACAAAATGCCTGCAGCACAGCACGTTCGCATCAGCTTTCAGAGAGTCTACCCGAAGGCACGCTGCTGAGCATCTCAAGCTGTTATCTAGAGGAACTGATGCTGGAAGACGACAGCGCCAGGGTTTCCACATTATACCATCTGTCCCTCCGTCATGCATCTCAAGTCCCTGCATTTTCTTTTCTGGGACTCCGTGGTCCAGGGGAGCCAAGGCCGGGACCTCTGCACCCACAGATGCCAAGCTGACGAACCACGACTCCATCCCAGCCAGCCCGTCCCCTCTGCCCTCTCGTGAAGCAGGAGCTGCAGCCCTCGGGCTCTCATTCCGCTCTCCCACCCACATGAGGCCCCAACAGAGCCCGCAACTGGGAAGGGGCAGTTAGTTTTGCCAGACAAGCTGGGCATCCGTGTGGTCTTGAAAATGGAGCCTGCCCATGGACAGTGCAACCGAAGCGGGATGCCCCCAAGGGTGGGGGCTGGAACACGGCTCTGGAATGAAAGCAGGGAAGGTCTGCTCTCCACCTGAAGCAACAGAGGCTCCATCGCCACTTACTCATCCTGGCACTCGGGTCTTGAGGGCCAAGAGACCACACCCCCAAGCAGCTAGGCACGAAGAGCCTGGACCCCAGAGCTGCGGCCAGAGCCCGGTGAGAGCCCCAGGGACACGACCTTGGACGGGTCCATGATGACAGTGGGCACGAAGTTGAGGAAGATGTGGTTACAGTCCGTGCGTACGCTGGTGTTGTTAAACGCCACTTCCAGCTCGTCCATGGCCTCCAGGAGCAGTCGCTCTCCCTCGTTCTGCAGGTACTCAAAGGAAGCTTCCTGCCGAAAGGGGAGGGATGGGGGTCAGCTGCTCAAGAAGGGGGCACAGGGCCTGCTCCTGAAGACCAGGCTGCCTGAGACACACTGTGCCAGGCCAGAGTGGGAGAGCCCTGCCCGCAAAGGCGAAGCGGCAGCAAAGGCATTCCGGAGCATTCACGTCTTTACTTGCTGAGTTCTGGTGCTCGGACGCCCGGGGCCGTGCTGACTCTGAGGGGCTGCCCCTCCCAGGGTTCCTCAATTCCCTGACTTTTGAACGACCTCCCAGGAGCACTCTTTTCAAGGATAAACCGATTCTGAGCAAACACACCCTTTAGGGATCCTCTGCTCTGCCACCTCCACCTGCACTAGTCACAGCAGAGCCAGGGACAGGCACCTAGAGAGCACCTGTGCGCCAGACCTGCCCAAATTATTCACACGAGTCAACCCTCACCTCAGCCCGCTGGCTCTGTCTTGCACATTCCTTCCTGCAGAGACCACCGAAGGTGCTTGCCCCTGGTCTCCTCTCTTCTTCTACCTCCTAACCGACGCTGATGCTTTCCCCAGGGGCCTCTGCATGAGGGTGTTACCTGCCTCTTGGGCACCATAATGAACTATCTTTTCTTTTTTCTTCGTTTTAAAGTTAAGGTGCAGGCAGGCATGAAGGCAAGAAGGCAGGTAGGCAGGGAGAGGAGGAAGAAGCACCTTAATTTTTAATTTTTATTTCGTTGTTCATTATGGTTGCTCCCCCTGGACCTGGGACTCGAACCCCGGTCCCTGGGATGTATGTGGAAGATGCCCAGTGGCCTTAATCGTTACACCGCCAGGGTGGGCCACAACTGCGTTTTCAGCAGCAACTGTCACCTATTCTGATGGCCTCACCACACCTGAACAACAATACAATCTATTGAAATATCCCGCTGATGGCGGTGGGAAAACACTGAGAGTAGCTTAACACCCGTCAACAGAGGCTCAAACCGGACCAGGGCGGGTTGCACGGCCGCGCGCGTCCTGAGGGCCTGGGGTGCAGCACAGGGCCCTGCCTGGAGCAGGAGCCAACGTGTGAGCAACCAGCTTGGAGAGAGAAAATTGCCCGTGACGCTGTACCTTCGTAATCAGGTCCGAGTGCCTGATGATGGCGCGGATGAAGAACCTGTGGTCCGTCACTTCCGCACCCTCCTTCACCTTGGCAGCGCCCAGGTAAAGGTGCATCTTGTGGTTGGCGCAGGGCACGGCGGTCAGGTCGAAGTTGCGCATCCGGCTGAGCTCCAGCTGGAAGGCCAGGGCAGGCTCCAAGTGCCGGTAAATGCGGTCTTCTGCAAACTGCAGGCCGACCCGAGAAAGGACACACTCACGCCGGGGGTCTGACACCGGGCTGCGGGCCTGGGCGCCCGCCCGCTCCTGCCAACCCCTGGGCTCCCGGGCTCGGTGCTCAGGGACGCAGAGCTCATGGTGCCACCTGACTGTGAGCTACCCCCAGGGCCCAAGGGGTTTGGGTTTCGGTCAGGTCACAGGACAACCCCGAGTTTTTCAAGTCCAGTGTGTTGACACAAGCAGCTGGGGTCCCAGGGGGGCCTCACTGGTCCCCAACACCTGCCAGCACAGTTTTCCTCAGTTCTCTGTCCCAGCTCAGAGTATTTCTCAAGAAACCATTAATTCCTAGGTCTCCTTGTAGAAACCAGCCCCCGGAAGAAAGCAACTGACAGTGCTGGAGATGTAACTGAAGAGGAAATCAAGATCCTAAAGAAAGGAAATGAATTAAAATACAAAATACTGAATGTGGCGGAGTCTTAAATCTGTGCTGAGAACATAAACACATAAGTGTGTGCTAAGAAGAAGCCCTTTCTAGAAAAGGGGTCAGAAAACTCTTGAAAGGCCCAGAGAGGAAAGGTGTTAGGCTGACAGACCATGAAATACTCATTTCTGCTTTTGGAGCCAGAGAAACACAGTAGAAACACAGTGATCACATGGGTGTGCCCATGTTCCTAAAACACATTGTTTATAAAAGCCATAGTTTGCCAACCACTGTTCTAGAAGAAGGTTAAGTTTGGAGAGCTGCCTTACTGAGCGTTCCAGCAAGCATGAAAACTGTCCCCAAGAGAGATGCCTGCAGTAAGGACAGAAAGAGCAGGAAAGACAGGTCTGAGCCCAGGCTGGGAACCAGGCTCTCACATAAGTGCAGAGGAAGGCTGGAGTCTGCTCGAGAGCAGTCACCTCTAGAATGTGCGGCGGCCGTGAGGACGGGGAGCGTCATGAAAATCAAAGAAGTCAGAGGAAAGAGAGCAACATCATACCTCGTCTCTTGCTCTGAACGTGAAAAACTTGGGAAATTCTTTCTGTAAAAAGAAATCCACATACGACACAATTAAATCTAGCTCCCTTAAGTATCTGTGTTCTTGTGTGATTGTAACCGCACCCCGTGTGCTCCAGATGAGCCACTGCGAGCCTGCTCTCCCCTCTTGACCGAGAGCTTCCACCCCGCACTGCACCAGAGCCAGTGGACAAGACAGACAGAAAAACCCGAACGGCACCGACCTCCTGGGCGATCAGGAACGTGATTCTTCGGAGCCCGTAATCCACAAGGATATTTTTCTGCAATAAATACCAGACACACCAGAATCACATTAGTGACAAAAAGGACAGAAGTTCTGCTCCCTACACCACAGGAGTGAGCCCTGAAACAAGCGGAGTTCAAGATGCCAGTCACAGAGGTCCCCAGACTGCATTACTCAGTTCTGCAAAATATCCAGAAGTGGCAAAACCACAGACATAAAGCAGATGAGTGAGTGAGCGGCTGCCAAGGGAGGGGCGGTGGGGCGACGGGGGTGTCGGGCTGGGGAAAGCGGGGAGTGACTGTCGGTGGGGGAGGGGAGTCAAATGTTCTAAGGTAGACTGAATTTACATATAAAATACACACATGAGTTTATATGACACACGTATGTGAATGTGTACCTTGTACACACCAAGACTTTATACATGTACTCACACATGAATGCGTATATATAACACACGTGAGTTTATACACACATGAATTTGTATGTAATACACACACATGGATTTACATGCCTAACACACCCACAGGACACATTTGTGGGTGCCGAGTACATGCGCGCCATCTCCTCTGGCCCCCGGACGTCCCCGTCGGGGTCTGGAGGTCTAGCTCTTTCTCCAACGCAGCCACGTGGTGTCATGCTGCCACGCACAGGCCTGCTCCCAGCTTGCTGCTTCCACAGGTGGCTGTCCCCCGCCCCACAGTCCTCTCCTGGTAAGAACACCCAGCCTCCTGAGCACCATCTGACTGGCTAGAGGGCAGGCAACCTCCCAGCCAGCTCACATGTCACCTTCTCTATGTGGCGGGCCATCAAGTGGAAATGCAGAGGAGATAGCAGCGGTAGTAAGAAAGGACGAGCTGGGGAAAAGCCAATCTTTCCACAGCGGTGCCTCTGAATGGTCAGCTGTGGGTTTTATTTGAAAACTGAGTTTTGAAATCAGTCGGCCCCTTAAATATTTTTGGCAATAAACACCATCACGTTCTGGTCAATCAACTACATAAACCAGTGACAATAATATCCCCACACTTTCAGGGCATTAACCGTGTGAAGTCGTTATCCACAACTCTGGGGAAACCCAGGCTGGTCCTCTGAGGGTTGCGAAGGCACCTCTTCCACCAGGACACCACGGGAAGCAAAACGCATGTGCAGGTAAGCAGACTGAAAAGCAACCACCTTAGGTTTTCTGCAGTTGAGACCCAAACAGGAGGGTAAAGCACTAATAGCCAGACAGCACGTCAGCACGTCTGCTAGCTCTGATTAATTTGTAAGCTAAGATCTTAGCGCCCCATTTTACAGATGGGAAAATTGAGGACTGGAAAGGTAAAGTAACCCATCCAAGGTCAACACAGCACCTTCTCAATTTCTACTCCCTACACTCGCCACACAACTCTACATGTGTCTGCAGCTGAGATCCTTGAACACAAATAATAGTCCCTACGCCAGGGTTGCTTATAAACGCAACCTGCAATTATTTGCATTCAAAATTGTCAATGCAAGTGACCATTTAAAAAGTGTTGAGTTTTCTGCTTTATCTCAACAAAAGCATTTTTTCCCAAACCTAAGATAACACTTCTGTTAGTGGTGTATGTGCTGTTATTCTATCGTGGCATAGACTGAGGAGGGTAGAGTCCTGTCATTTCATCATTGCAACGCTCTGCGACTGCTCTTCCCATGTCATGGGGAAGAAGATGAGGCCCAGCCACGTTCGGCCTCCTCCACCCAGATCGCGGGTGATGAACAGCAGAGCTTGGGTGAGAAGCCAGATACATGGGTTCAAAAAAAAATAGGAAGGAAGCAGACAGAAATGAAGGGCGGCAGGCAGGCAGGAAGAGGAGGCAGGAGCACTTTACTTTCTTACTCAGTTGCTCATCATTGGTTGTTCCCCCAGCCCGGGTCTCGGGCCAGGGGCCCTGGGATGGAGGTGGACTGCACCTGGTTTAACCACCGGGCCACCAGGGCGTGCAGACGTGTGACTCTTAAAGCGCTCGGCAGGCCCACCTCCCCAACACTGTCTGGGGGCATGGGACATCTGCCCGACAGCTGCCCTCCAGGGACGCAGAACCAGAGTCATGCCCCATGTACCTTGGACTGTACGAAAGTCCGGAAAATCGGCACCAGCTCCTCGTCCTCCAGGTGGTCTGCGCACTGGATGGCCACATTCAGGATGTGGATGGGCTCTTCTCGGGAGCTCTAGGAGAGCAAACCACGGTGGGCAGTTGAAGGGCCAGGCCCCAGCCAGCCCCTCCCCGGCTTCCTTCTCGTTCAGACACTCACCTTGCCATCATCCTCAGCATAGAGGGAATTGCGGGCTTTGCTGAAGAGTGGGGTGTCCCTGGGCACGTTGGCAAAGCAGGAGATGACTTCATCAAAGTTCCTGGGGGGGTGAAGGGCAGACAGGGAGTATGAGGGGACTACTCATGTGGTCCCAGCTCAGCCCCAGGCCCTCCCTCTTTGTCCGCCACCATCCGTGCACTCTGCAGGCACCCTGATGGGCGTTCCCAAGAGAAGGAGCCGCCTATGTGAGCTGTGATGGTGAGTGAAGGGCCACCCGACACTGGGGGCATCAGCTGGCCTCTCCCTTTTACTGGCTGGGGGACCCTCACACCCTCACCTCACCTGAGTCAGCCGAGCACAGGACTTGTGACGGCTACACCTCCTAGACTGTTGTGAAGACCCCAGATGGCGGCAGCACCACACAGGCACAGGGTGACAAAGGTAATGACTACAGGGTGGATGGCTGACATCTATCAAGCGTGTTACTTATGTGTTAACTATGCTCCAAATACAGTATTTGGTATTTACTATCATATTTAATTTTTCCTGGTGACCCTATGAAGTCCTTTTGTTTTTTATTAAAGGAAAGGTGCAGGCAAGAATAAAGGGGAGCAGGCCGGCAGGCAGGACGAGAGGAGGAAGAAGCATTTTTATTTTATTTAGTTGTTCATCCCGGCCCAGGGTTGTGAACCTGGGTCTTTGGGATGTAGCTGGACCGCACCAGCCGGAGGTGGCAGACGTAACTGTTCGGTCACCGAGCCACAGCAGTAAGTCCTTTTTTTATTCCCATTATACAAATGAGAAAACTAAGGTTCAGAGATTAAATAATTTGTTCGGGGGAATTTGGAAACACGGATCCAGGATTCAAACACAGGTCAGCTGACACACATTCTTGGTTGCAATGACATTATTTTTCTGTCATCATCACGTGGCTGTGTTTGGTTGCCCTGCCCGTGCGGGGAAGGGGACTCGCTCGGCTGGGTACCTGGTGAAATCCTCGAATCTCCTGAAGGCAACCATGGCACCCATCCGCTGGCACAGCGGGGAGAAGCCACTGTCCATGAAGAGCTCGGTGCTGTGCCTCAGCAGGTCGGGGTTGGTGACGCTGATGGGCACCGCCATCCTGCAGGCGATGGCAAGTGGGGAATAAAGCGGCTGCTCATACAGCTGGCTCCCAGGGTCTACCTGGCCTGGAAGCTTCGGTGAGACAGCATGAAAGCCCACCCAACGGGGCGCTTAAAGGTAGGGGCGGAGAGGACTGGGGTCAGGACCTGGGGCGGAGAGTCTCAGCTGACTCCCAGGACCTGGTGCGCATTCAGAGCTCAGAACGTCAGTGAGTAAGCAAGCGAGTAGATGAATGAATGAATGAATGGTGCATGAGAGTCCAGTCCTAAAACAGACCCCAGGTGTGACAGTGTGATTTCGAATGAGAAATACGTATTTGATCTTAGGCCCCATTGGCACAGAGGTCCTAAAGCCCTCGGGCTTTCCTAAGTGACGGGAATGATAAAGGTGTCTTCTGTTACAGCACCTCTTCCATTCGGCTGTTCCTGAGTTACCTCCTATAATTGGTATCCTGGTAAGATGTTTCTCTGAGCTCATCACTCTAGCAAATTAACCAAACCCCAGGAGGAGGCCTGGGGAGGTCTATAGCCAATGATCAGAAACACAGGTGACACCCTGGACTTGCCATTGGTCTCTAAGGTGGGGGAGTGGGGGAGCGGTATTACAGAGCATGTAAACTGCGGGACCTGACACTCCACTGGTAGTGTCATAGCTGAAGTATCAGATGCCTGCTGCTGTGGGAGAAGGGGCTGGTGTTGCTGGAAAACCCAGACATTGGAATTGAGGGTGGAATCCTACAAGGCAAATCCTAAGGAGGGAACTTAGCACAGACCATGAAACTCTCAGCACCAATTTCTCCCAGAGCGCCCCAGCCCTGGAGAAACTGGTGATGGGATGGGGACAGGCTTGGCTGAGACCCTCCCAGCCTCTACACCCCAACCCCTCCCCTCCAGCAAACCTGCTCTGCGAACAGGAACAGAAAGCAAAAGTGACCCCAATGTCAGCAGCCATTAGGGTCGGCCCATCACTGCTCCCAGGACTGGCTGCAAATCCAACAGTCCCCTTGTGGGGTTAGAACTGGGCCCTGGACTCAAGCAAGGGGGTTGCTTAACAGGTGGGGCAGAAAAGAGTCTGCAGAGGAAACCTCAGGCGGCTCTTCTGAACGGGGGCCTGCCGGCAAGGTTGGCCCTTTGACTGGCACCCAGGAACCTGGATCTGGGGTGGCTTCTCCATTCCCTCCACAAGGGAGCCTCGCTGTCTGTGCGGCCCACGCTAAGCGCCCACTTTCCCTCCAGCATCTGGGACTTGGGCGTGTGCCTCCCCAGAGAGCGGAGCCTCGGCAGCTGGCACCTGCTGTCCTCCGGACTGCACCTGCGGCCTTTTCCCTCGCTGACTGAGCGCTGTGTCTCTTCGTTGCAGTAAGTCGTAACTGTGAGCATAACTATTTACTGAATCCTATAAATCTTAGTGAACTATCACACTCAGGGGTGCTCTTGACCCAGGTGAGCCAGCCTGGGAGGACCGCCTGGGAGGTACCCCTGAAATCATCATCCAGGCTCCTGTTCCAGACAGCTCAGTGCGCCCCACAGACTGTGCCGCGTGAGCACTATATTCAAGATAGGAATGTAATCTTTCCTCCAGGGGCGTCAGCTTCCCATAATGAAAAGTTGAAGGAGTTCAGATTTCTCTCTGAAGCCCCAGTGTCCTGCTTCTCTTAGAAGACGCGTGGAAAAGCCTGGGGCCCTGGGCTGCTTGTCCGGAGCTAGACCAGCAGCCCTGAGGCAGGGCCGCTCTCTCTATCTCACCTCCCGGCCCTGCTCACAGCTCCCCTGGACCACAGGCCTCAGTAGTGGCTGTCGCCCACAAGAGGTGCTGCTGCCTCTCGCCTGGCCTCCCCTAGTCAACCCCACCACACGCCCGGCTCTGCAGATGCAGCTGCCAGAGGCCCAGCCAGCTCCTCCTGGGGACTGAGACTCCTTGGGGCCACTCCTAGAGGCCTTGAAGAGTGGGGCCATGGGGCGGCTACAGGCAGGGTCTATGCTGAGGCCACAGGCTGAGTCAGCCTCTGACATTCTCTGACGACAGCAACACCTCAGCATCACTGGGTGAAAACCAGCCCCGGTGCCCACAGAGGCGCAGCCAGCAGCCCGGACACACGTGTGGGCCCTTCTAAGAAGCAGGTCTCAGGTGACCGGCCCTTTGCTCTCTTGCTCAGAGGAACTGGGGGACATGGAAACCAAAACAGGAAAATACAGCTTCCTCGAGGGCAGACAATTTCAAAACTCCTTTTGCCACACCACCCAGTCCCCAGAATGATTCCAGGCCACCAGCAGTCCGTTCCCGTTTCTCTCAATTGGGTAAAATGTCACAATCCTTTTTTGGAAATCAGAATAGACACGAAAGGAAGTGCCCGCTGGGACAGCACTTCGTTTCATTTGTCGCAGGCCTCTGCCTTTTTTCTTAAAACCAGTGGAGAGAGAAACGGCTTTCTTCAAATCCCAAGAGACCAGAGAGCTCCCCCTTTTCAAGAGAGCATGAACCCTGCTGCCCACAGAGAAGATCTGACCCCCCTCAAGGAGCAGGCTGTGAGGAGACCACTGTAGCCACAAGCAAGGCCTTTGGGAGCCCCCGCGAGAAGCAGAAAGAGGCGGGAGGAGCGGGAGGAGGCACCGACACCGGAGGCGGGTGCTCGGGCGCAGGTGAGGCACTCTACCTGACCAGAACGGTGCTTCGGGTCCTGGAATAAGGTGGATTGAAAAAGAGTGAGCAACAACACAGACACGCCAGGATGTCCCCACCTGAGAAGACCAGGGGGTCCACTCTCGAGATGCCAGCAGGCCAGCTCTGGAGAGCCCACGGGTGCTGCGGAAAGAGCTCTGAGGCGCAGGCAGCACCTGGGCACACTCCCCCTCCCTCTGAACGAGCGGCCTGGCCTTACTGCTCCTCATCGGTAAAGCGGAGGCGACAACAGTTTTGGCACCAGGGTGAGGGCGGAATGAAACGGTGTGCAGAAGCCCCTGGCACGGTGCCTGACCAGCAGCCACTGCTGGTCAGCATCAGTCACAACCGTCACCCGGAGCTCAGAAACTCATCAACAGCTTTGTGTGTGGCAGGGAATGTCCTGACCGTCGTGTTTGTCTTTCATCAGTTACTCTTCACAACAGCCTCGGACAATATGGTCCAATAAAACGTGCTGTGATGATGGAATGTTCTAGAACTGCACCGTCCAAGATGGCAGCCACTGAGCACTTTAAATGGAGCTGGTAAAGCTGGTAAGACTGAGGAACAAAACTTTTCGTTTTCACTGAAGGATCCCTTCTATGGGCAGTGGCTGCCTTACTGGACAAGGCAGGTGGATGAGGCAGATGTGGGTTTACCTGGATTTTACAGGTGAGTGAACAGAGATGCGGGAGTGGGGCCCCCGACATGCTCCCAGACACCCGCGGTTCCCTCAGGGAAGGGACCAGGGGCAGGAGGAAACAAACTGGCAGCCGGGCGCGCTCCGTACCGGTTCGGGTGGGAGGAAGGCAGCATGAACTGGAACTCCACCACGCAGGTGCCTTCCCGGAGCTGCTGGTGCTGCAGACTGTTGAGCTCGTAGGCGATGTAGGCCCTCCGCACATACACCTAAGGGAGCAGGGGCACAGCGGGCACTCAGAGGCCACCGCGGGGAGCCCTGAAGCCTGGGACAGCTCGGACTGGAGGGTGACGGGAAAAGACCCGGGCATGGCCATGGACAGCACTCTGCTCGCGTCTCAGAAAGGGGCTTTTCCGCCCAGGGCCAGCTGCAAATCTTCTAAGCAATGTGGGTACGTGCTCCCTGCAAGTCTTCAATGGTGCTCCTTTGCACAGGCACAGCCGCAGACGAGAAGCTCGCAAGCGGGTTGCATCCCAATGAAACTCTATTTACAACACGGGCAGAGGGGCCCAGAGGGGTGTCTGCAGGCGCCTGATCTGGAGTCGGGCTGCCCAGTAGAAACCTAACATGTGCCATGTGCACGATTTTAAATTAAAGTGTTCTAGTAGCCATTTAAAAAATAGGTGATAGTAAACATAATTTTACTAATACATTTCATCCCCAATCCCTAAAATATTATCATTTCAACATGTAATCAATACGAAAAATTCAAAGCAGGTACGCCCTGGCAGACTAGTGGTTTAGAGGAGCACAGACCGTGTACATCCCAGGGACCTGGGTTCATGTCCCAGGTCTGGGTGGGTGTGGGGGACAATGAACGTGAAAAACTAAGTAAAAATAAAATAAAACGTTCCTTCCTTCTGTCTCTTCCTGACGTCCTACTCACCTTCATTCCTACCTGCACCTTTATTTTAAAAAAAAAGAAAAGAAGGAAAAATACATGAAGGACACTGGGAGCTGGCCACTGGTGTCCTCTGGACTTCACGCCAAGTGCCCTTCCCTCTGTTGACTATGCTTTGTGTCCTTCTGCTGAACTAAGTCACAGCTGCACTGTCACACCAGATGCTGATTCCCATGAGTCTACAGACCATCAAACCCGGGGGGTGGCGGGGGTTTGGGGGCACCAGACACACTGAGAGCAGAGAAAAAACTACACATCTCAGAAGGCCACGTGGAAATCTCATGTTCACCATGTTCATCTTGAATCATGTGGAAAAGGCTGGACTATGATCAGTGAGTCTGCTAAATAAGTGATAGGATATGTAACACCATCCAGAAAAATCTGACAGAAATAAGTGAAATTCAGCACTTTAACAAGCGAGGCAGGTGGGCTGCTGCATGGAACCCAGGACCCCTGACCAGGACAGGTGTGTGGATGATGGGTGGCCACGGTGATCGACACTCACTCACTCATTAACCTTCTAATCAGGCTGTGGGCTAGGCACTGCTGCCCCCACTCCGTGAGCAGGAGAAGCTAAAAGTTCAGAGAGGGAAAGCAACTTGCCAGGGGTCACACAGTAGGACTCAATAAATACCGCTGAAAATCTGAGAGGAAAAAGAAGCATTAACAGCACGAGTTTGAACAGCGAGGGTCCACTGGCACAGATCTCTATCTGTGGCTCAGCACTCACGAGTTCAACCAGCCTCAGAAATCTGGGGTGGCACCCCAACATCTGGACAGTAAGGTGCACTCAGATTTCTGACGGCTTGGGGTCAGTGTCCCTAATCCCATCACAGTTCCAGGGTCACTGCACTACAGAGCTGGATCTGGCTGCAGGAAGCAGGAGAGGGACCCGAAATAGGGGTCTTGGAGTCAACACCAGGGGAGGGTGCAAACGGCAGACCTGGCAGCCGCTGTGGACCTCATGAGCCTGAAATGGTCTCCCTGGAGACTCAGTCAACCTGCCATAGGGATGAGTGACCCACAGAGCCCACAAGATGGCAGAAAGAGCAGTGGGAGCGGGGAACTGAGATGCCAAGGTCAGAGGCAGATGAAAGGAGGAAAAGCCACAGCGTCAAGTTGAAAACACAAGACTTCATCTCAGGAATCTTTCTGGAAAAGATGCTGTAAGAGAAGATGAAAGATCCCAGTGTACTGAAACTTACTCCTCAGTCCCTGAATTCAAGAAGACCGAGAGAGGGCAGCCTGGCTCTGTCTGCCGCCCTTCTCGCTCTAAGTCTCACTGAGGCTCCTTCCAGCTGTTGTTGCTCCGAGTAGAAGCGGCTTCAAAGATGTCTAAAGCAGCTGAGTCAGAAGTCTGGACAAGGTGCCTGGGACCCAGCTCTTGGGGGTTAGTGTTCACGGTGCCCTGCTTGGGTGAGGCTGGGATGGGGGGCACCCGGACAGCAGGGCCGAGCAGCAAGGACTCTAGACTAAGACAGACCTACTGTGGATCCTAGTGCGGCAGACCTGACCAGGTCCCGGCTGCGTGACCTTGAGCAAGTCACTTGACCTCTGAGCCTCAGTTGCCTCCTCTGTGAAATGGGGCTGGTATAACGTATCTATCCTGCGGTGGGAAGAAAGTCGTGTTTGCAGGGCGGCTGGCCCAGGTCAGGTGCGTGGTGGGAGGCCAGGACACGAGAACCTGTGTGGGCAGCACCGTACTGTCCGTGGGTGTGTGGGCCTCTGTGACTTACCTCCAAGGAAGCCATGCAAACGACTTTGTTAGCATGATAGAAGAAAGTGGGCAGGACATCAAATATGGTCGTTTCTGAGAGTATTAATTTCTACAGGACACAGAAACGAGACAAGGAAAATGATGTTAACAGGCATCAACCAATGAGTGGGGCGAGGGGGCACAGAGGAGAAGCTGACCCAAGGCTGCCTGCGCCCCAGGCTGAGGTCTGAGGTGGAAGAGCTGGGGCGACAGCACCCTGCACAGCGTGCTCCCCATTTCAGATGCAGATGGGGAACCTGAGGCTTGTACATGAGCCGCACACGAAGGCCCCCAGGCCCTGGGCAGACGAGGCCATACTTACACGCCAAGTCAGCACTCCCCGCTCCCAAACAAGCTCCATCACACCCAGGGGAGCGCACTGTCTGCACCGCCCAGCTGCGGACCCACTCCTGACAGCCCCCACCAGACAGCTGGTGTCTGCCACTGCACCCCGCATGAGCATCTAGGAGGACGCGAGCACCCTGCAGGCCAGGCGCATGCTCGGTGGGCGATGGAAGGAAGGGAGGCAGACTCACCTTGAGGTTTTCCGGACAGAACTGGTGGCCGTACATGTCGATGGCAGACAGGAAAATGGACTCCACCTGGTTGTGCCTCAGCTCGTAGGAGGGCAGGTGGGAGGCGATCAGGACCTGCGGGGGATGGAGGGGCTGCAGTGCACGAGCCAGGGCATCCGTGGCTGCTGGGGGCTGAGACCCACCTGCCTGGCCCTGAGGGCCACTTTGCAGTGCTCGCTTTTGCTCAGCTGAGTGAGCTCGCTGAGGATGGAGGTCAGCTCATCTGACAGGGAAGGGTCTGGGCCACAAAGCTCATCCTTTGGGGGACAAAACAGAACCAGATGGCGTTTACCTCCAGAAGGAAAGGTGACAGCACCCATCTCGGAGAGCCATGCAGCCAGCCGCCCCAGCAGACCAGGCAGCTGCCGGGCACTGCAGGCCGCGGCTGCCCCACGTACCCTCACCACTTTCCACTGCAGGCCCAAACACATTCGCTTATCTGTTCACCCACCCCAAACACCCCCCGGACTCTGGTCAAAAGATACAACTAAGTGGCCGCCTGTCTCATTACTCATGTCCAGGTGATCAGGCACCGACTATATACCAGGCACACAGCTCGACCTTTAAGTCACTATCCTAATCCTCCAAGGGGTTACTCATGATCCCGAATTTCCAGATGAGGAAACTGAGAACCGGAGAGGCCACCAAGCATGTGCAAGGCAGAGCCGGATTAGAACCCAGGTTTATTGTGTCCCGATGGCCTTGTGCTCGTCCCCTTATCTACTGCTGCTTGACTTAAGGGGCTCATATTTCAGAGAAGAGGGACGTGGGGAAAAGGAATCAGGAATAGGAGAAAGGGCTCTAGAAGTGGGGTGCCACGTGGGGTGCTCTAGAAGGGGTGGAGCCCCCGGTGTGGGGAGCGTCAGGTCTGGAGAGCTCATGGGCTGAATCCTACAGAAAAGGAGGGACGCTAACTCCCGTGTGCACCCTTCGTCTCTGCTTGTGGAAAGGGACCTTCCTGCTGGACATCTGGGCTGTGTCAACTGGTCTCTTAGGCTAAATGCACGAGGGGTCAAAGCACAGCTCAAATCAGAAACGTGATTTATTGACCAACGATGGCCCTGGGCATCTGTGTTCTAAGAACCCCCTGCCCCGATAATTCTCAAGTGCAGTTCGGATTAGGTGCTGCTGCATTAGATCCAGTCTGCGTCCCAGCTGCCTGAGCCAGAGCGGGTAAGCCAGGAGATTTTAAAACAACTCTTAACAAAACACTATTTTTGAATCCATCATGTCAAGAGACCTAAAAGCCTAGACCCAAGATCAGCCCACTGCTCGTCCTTGTAAATCAAGTTCTGCAGGACACAGCCACATCCATCCACTGACAAGCTACCTATGGCTGTCTCCGTACTACGCTAGAGCGTGGAGTAACTGCGCACAGGTTTCCTGGCCAGAAGCCTAAGATATTCAGCATCTGGCCTGTCACGGAAAAAAGTCTGCCAACCCCTTACTGCTATAGGACAAGCCCAGGTCTCTCCTGCTCTGCTGAGACTACATTTTCCAAGTAAGTCATGGAGGACTATTATCAAGGGAAGAAAACCCCTAGCTATCAAAGAACGGTAATTAGCATCCAGAAGGACGAGAAATAAGGACACAGAAATCCCATGCTTCTCCGAGAAGGCAGCATGAAAGACGTGCCATAAGACTGGGAATCCAGTATCCCTGACAAACAGCTCCCACAGGCTGGGGGCTCAAATTCTGCCTCCGCACTTGCAAGCTGGCCTTGAGCAAGTGACTTCACGCTCTGTGCCAAAGCAAGGGGAGGTGAGGGCAGAGCTGCAAGAGCAGAACCCACCTGCAGGGCTGCTCTGAGAAAGAAACGAATTACTATTTCTAAGGCGAGACAGGAGCACCTGGCACACAGTAGGTGCTTCGTGGGTGTTACTCAGGATCTGCCCAAGAGTCAACAATTCCCATCCACTGCCTGGCTTTGTAACTTAGTTTATTGAGATACATTTGTGCTCATTTGCTTAGACTGGCAGAGGTCAGGACAGAGACCAGATGATGAGCAGAATCTAAGATATGTACTTGGCACACCCTAGTGGAGTGGGGGTGGGACCAGAGGGAACAACCAAAATGAACTAAATAAAATTAACGGGATGTGTCTCCTTATCTCTCTTCCTTCATTCCTGTCTGCAACTTTGCTTTAAAAAAAAAAAATTTCTTTCTGGCCCTTCGCAGGGAAAGCCTGGGGATCTTGAGCGAGCCCCGCCCCAGGTAAAGCTGCCCTTTCCTGCTTACGATCAGCATTATGACCAGCTGGTTCTTCTTGGCCACCTGAGAGTGGGAGAAGATGCAGTCCAGCACCTGGGACATGTCCGGCTTCAGCAGCTCCCTGAGGTTGATCACGCACTTGTCGTAGTGGGCTGGAGGGGACACAGGGCCGCAGGCGGGTAAGGCTCAGATGCCCCTCCCACCCGGCACTGGTCACCAGTGTGGTGGCCGCACTTGCCTTGCTGGAAGTGATGCTCCACATGCAAGTATCTGCGCAGGAGATCCAGCACCACAGCCTTCATGTAGCCGCGGGTCCCACTGCGGTACCTGTGGAGGCGGGGGGCGCTCAGTGCTCGCTCTGCTCCCTGGCTCCTGAGTATCTTCAGGGCTTTTGTGACTTCAGAAAGGAGAAAACCCTAAGAAGCACCCCCTAATCCTCAGGCCAGGGAAGGACGTGTGTGTCGATTCATTCACCCTAACTCTGCAGGCCAAGGAACTGGGGGCTGAAGGGGTAAGCCCTGCGTGCGTAGCTGAAAACCAGAATCTCCAATTAATCATCTGATGGATGAAGACAATTTGAAAAAAAAAAACGTGAAAGACAGGTACCAGAAGATCCCTGCGTGATTTTTCACTTTCTTTGAAAATCTGATTTTAAACTATATGCTACTAAACCATTTTCTCTTCTAAACCATTTCTGAACCCACATGGGAGACGCGACGCTGAGCTTCAGGGATGCTGTAACCAGCTTAACCCCAGCACCACCAAATGACAACAAAAGAGAGAAAGAACCTAAAACACTGATTTTTCAAATGTTGTTTAATAAGCATAAGACAGAGCCTGATACTTATGTGTTCAGCATAGAAACACATGCTAGACCGTTCACAACAGCCAAGACATGGAAACAACCTAAATGAGCGTCAATAGACGCATCTCTTTATCTACAGATAAAGAAGCTGCTGTCTAGACACTCAGTGAGATTCTATGCTGCTATTTAAAAAAAAAAAAAATGAAATTGTGCCCTTTGCTGCAATCAGGATGGAACTGGAGGCGATCACATTAAGTGAAGTAAGTCAGAAAGAAAAAGAAATACAGGGTGGTTTCACACATATGTGGAACATAATGAAATGAAACAAATGAACAACATACAAATCCCAACAAAAGTAACAGCACACAGGATTGGGGCTCCAAGGGGTTGGGAGGAGGGTGGGAAGGAAAAGGAACTGGTGAAGGACACTGGAACCTTGGGGGTGGATGCAGTGAGAAATGTAGACCGAGATTCAATTCCAGTATCCAACACTGAATACAGCATTGTGAAAAAAGAAATACTTTTTTTTTTTAAAAAAAAGAAACGTGTGCTAGAGAAATGGATTAATTACCACTTGTTCATTTCTTCCAGGCATTTCTTTGAAACTAAAGGATGAGTTTCAAAGTTAGCGGCTGAAGGGCTCTGGGGAAGGACTCCCTTCCCAGCCCCTGGCAGTGAAACTTTCTCTCTGCAGGGAAGTCTCAGGAAAATCTCCTTTCTTGGAGGCAGTACCATATGCCAGCCCGAGTCCCTGTGAGCCAGGCAGCTCCCTGAAAAGGACAGTCCCTTACCCCCCCGACATCTCCCTGCACCTCTGAGTTTCTGGCTCAGGGTCAACATGGGTTGAATTAATTCATTCCACCCTAAGAAGAAGCAAAGCTTCTGGCTGGGTAGTGTTTGTGCGAAATGACAGTCCTTTTTCTCAGAAGTGTTCTCTCTGCCAATAACTACTTAAGATAAAATATAAACTCTTCACCAGTTCTCCTTTGCAACAGCCCCAAAGCAGCAATGACAGCTTGCGCTGTCCTTTATGGGATGTGAGGTCATTTCGGCCCATTGTCTCACAAGAAAAGCTACCGCAGGGACTTGCTAGTGTCAACACCTCACAAAAACTCATCTGTGGGTAACTCAGAATGACTTAGGCGTGCGAAGTGTTTTTATTCTCATTTTACAATATAGCGAACTGAGACTCTCAGAAGGAAGCATCTGCTCAGGGTTCTGCTGTTGGGAATGGCCGCCCCTGGGCTGGAGCAGTGGCTTTGGCTGCCACGCTCTGAATTCTGTGCCAGCCTGCCCTACCAGTGCCTGGGGCCACATAAGGGACGATTCGGTGCGACAACCGCGCCCACGGAGGGCCCAGGACTCACCTCTGGACCAGCTGCACGATGCTCTGGGTGTTCATGAAGAAGACCTCCCGGTCCGCCTTCCGCTGCAGGGTGGCCGCATGGCAGTCCAGGACACTGGCTATCTGGACAGGAGAACAGGACAGGGCTGCACACGCAGACATCGCAGAGACCCCACCACAGGCTCCCAGTTAGGCCCCGGCTGAGAGGCTCATTTGAAGACCAAGACCTCCAACTTGAAGGCCTCTGGTCACCAAAACGGCGCTGTTCATTCTACTCGACATGTTGCTAAAAGCACGCACGAGCTTGGGACACCACAATGCGACAACCTATACGCAGATCAGTGCGAACCTCTCCACAAACGTGGGTGCTCTGGGGAAGGGGAACGGCGTTTCCAGCCCCAGGAGAATCAGGGTGCTGGGCGGGGATGTCTGTGTTAAATCTAACTGGTTTGAATGTTATAAGCCTATGGTTTGGGGCAACAAAATATTTTAAATAGGTTTAGTTTAATATCTGTTAATGTTCTAAATATTTTTAAAGAAAAAAGGGCAAATTTGTGAAAGGTCCTCATTAGGGTCTTTACAACCTTTGCTTTTATCACTTCTCACCTGCGAGCTAATACACATACCGTAATATTCCTTCTTTTTCAAGTAGACAATTCAGTGGGGTTTTGTGCTTAGTTATGCAAATACCGCCCCCACCTAATACCTAATTTGAGAGCATTTCCATCACCCCAAAAAGAAGCCCCATGACCAGCTGTGCCCACTGGTCCCCACTCCCTTCGACCCCAGTCCAGCACCCACTAATGCCTTTCTTCCGCCACAGGTTTGCCTGCGCAGAGCAGTTCCTGCAGATGGAATCATGTGACTTGCGGTCTTTCATGAGGCATCATGTCGGCAAGGCTCACCCATGTGGCAGCGGGTGTCAGTATTTCATCCCTTTTATGACAGAGTAACAGTCCGCTCTCTGGTGCTGGTGGCCCCGGAGACCCCTGGCTCCCTAAGTCAGTGACGCGTGGGTGGGGACGGTGCCAGGCAGCCTGACCTTCTACCAGTGGGGCAGGAGTAACAGAGGGGAGCCTCCAAGTGCAAAGCACATTTTTTAAATGTTGATAAAGGCAACTGTCCAAAAAGAACAAAAATGAGGTAGATGTAGACTCACCAGAGGAAGTGTATACTACCCTGGAGTGACTTCCATTCTTAAAAACACTACACAGGCAGAAAGCCCCGAAGATGAGCACCTACAGTGACAAGGGGGCGTGGCCTAGTGGCCTAGCAGTTTAGTTCACTGGGTGTAGTCCACATACGCCCAAGGCACCCTGGTTCATGACCCAGGTCCTGGGGGAACAGCCAAGATGAACAACTAAAAAAATTCAATAACATACTTCCTCCTCTCTCTCCCAGTCTGCCTGCTTAGTAGCCTTCCTTTCATTCTGCCTGTACCTAGCCTTTAAAAAAAATTCAGAAAGATAAATAAAAGCCACAAACTCACGAACAAGCAGGAAGCACTCAGAAATGGCTCCGGTTTTTTAGCTGTGTCTCAGGAAAATGCTCCCTCTCTCTGCACCAACTGCTCACTCCTGTTCTGCAGCTGAGTTTACGGAGTGTGGCCTAAGAACTGTTTGTGTTCATCCCAGCAACTGCCGCCGTGAGGAACTGCCGGGATTCTGCAGAGAAGCCTTGAAAGAAAGCTCTCGAACCCCAGCACCTCGGGGTCTAGGTGGTCTCAGCAAGTCCCGCTCCACTGGGGGCCAGACGTGGACACTAGCCGGAGCCGGGTGCCAGCCTCGGGCGGGCCCGCTGGGGCACATACCTGCTGGCTGGGGAACTGGCACAGCACTGAGGTGATGTTGCTGGCGTACTGGGCCATCACCCTGCGGACCAGCTTCTCCACGGGGGCGGGGATGCGGCCAGCCACACTGGTCATGATCTCCTGCAGCTCCAGCAGCGGCAGCGACGGGTGCCGGAGGGTCGCCATGAGCTTCTGCACCCACTCCTTCAGCTGCGGCAGGAACCACGGCATTAGAGGCGGGTACCCCACCACAGGGCACCACCCCAACACACTCATCTGCTGTGCAGGGGCAGCTACAGTCTAGAGTCTCTGTAAGCATGCAGGGGCATGGTCCCCTGACATGAGGGGGACACCAAGGGCCCCGGCCAGGAAGGACCCCCGGCCCCACGCCATGCAGCAGAAAGTCAGCCCAGCATGGGGACATAACATAAGGCCAAGGAGAGCGAAGGTTTGTGGGACATTTGCTTAGTGTCAGACACTGTTCTAAGACCTTCATTTGCATACTTTCAGTTTCTTAAGAGCAAGGCCAGGATGCAGACCCAGGCCCTGTCGCTCCAGAGACACTCGCCAGTCGAGGGGCCCCGGAGCCGCCATGCTGATGCTCTTTGAATGAGGGGGTCACGGTGTCAACACCATGGTGCCTGTGAGGGTAAGAATGACGCCCGCGCTTGGGAGTGTAAATGCAGCGACTGCCGTTCGGCCGCATCGCCAAGGGGTCAAGAGCATGGACTCTGGGGCTTCGGGTCCCATCTCTGCTGCTGCCTGTGTGAAACAGGGCACGTTTCTTCACTGCTCTGCGAACCAGACACAGTCACGGTCCCCCCCCCGAGCAGGCTGGGCGGTTCAGTGACTTAACAGACGGACATGCTTAGCGGGGAAACCGGCACACTCGCTGCAGCCGGGCCACAGTCAGAGGCACTGTGACTGCCACCCGTGCCGTCGCCACCTCCGGCGGCCTGCTCTCTGGAGGTGGAGTGAGAGGCAGCAGTCTCCTGGCTCCTGACGTGGAGTCTACTGCCAGGGTCTTCCCAGATGACCGCTAGTCCGAGGGCTCCTTGCAGGGCTGCCCGCTACCCAGGAGGGCGCCCCCATTCGTGTCCTTTGGCAGGTTGATTTTAGGTCTGGGGACACTCAAAGCGTGTTCCAGATGAACGAATGGTAACAGCATTCCCAGATCCAAAACCACCTGGTAACCTCCACTGACCGAGGAGGGGCAGTCTCCTTTCGGAAAGCGGGGAACCCGTGTGTCTCATACCGGGAGGGGCCCCGGGACCGGGGGTGAGGGAAGAACAGCGCTGCGTTCTGAGCAGACCGCCCCTGCTGCTTGAACGTGCTCAGAGCTGAGCGAGCGGAACCACGAAGAACCTAGTAGCTTTTACAACAGGTGACAGACCAGAGGGGAACACACACACAGGCTGACAGTCGAATGCGGGGATTCCGAGAAAGGGGTCCTTATGAAAACAGCGGGGACCTAAGCTCTCCCGCGCTCCTCACTGCAGAGGCTTCTGATGTCCGGGAGCAAACGCTTCTGCTTCTCACAGACCGGCACGTGCGCAGAGCACACACCGGCCTCCCTACGTGACCTACCTTCACGCTGAAGATCGGTTCTGGCAGACAGTAGCCATTCATGATGCTGGTCAGATTCTCCAGAACGTTGTGGAAAACCTGGTGCAGTTTCTCTCCGAGGATGGGCAGAGTTTGCTGGGCGGGGAGCTCCCCCGTGAACGGCTCCGCCTGATGAGACACCAGAGCCAGAGGTCAGTGACGGGAGGGCCCGGCTAAGACGAGACACGCCAGGGCCGAGTAACTTATTCCGCACATTAAAACACACTCACACATACAGGCTCCCCCTTCCTCAGATCTACGTCAACACGCCCGGCCCGGACCACAACACCGAGCGTCCTTCGCCATGTGGGCACAATTTTTCAAAGTTTGGTCAAAAGAGAAGCCTAGAGACATGACATCTCCATGGAACCCACCAGCCTGGCCGGGATCCTCGACACTGGGTAAGAAGTAAGAAAATCATGCACCGCGTCCCCAGTAGCCTGAGTCACAGCAGCTAAACATAAGGTGTCCATCCAAACCGTGGAGTTTTATTCCGTCTTAAAAAGGAATGAAGTGCTGACACCGTTGGTGAACGCTGAGGCCGTTACGCTCAGTGAAAGAAGTCACACACAGAGAGACACGTCCTCTCTGACGCCCATGTGAGCTTCCAAGACCGGTCAGGTTCATGGCGGAAGGAAGGGCAAGGGTGCCAGGCGGGGCTGGGTGCAGGAAGGGAAGGGAGTCGTGGTTTAGTGAGCACAGACTTTCAGTTTGGACGAGGATGCGCTGAGATGACGGTGACGTCGGCCGCACCACAATGCGGTTGTAATTAATGCCACTGAATTGTGAGCCTCAACATGGTTAAGATGGTAAATTTTAGGGCAAACAGCTTTCTGCCATAATTACAAACAACTAAGGAAATCCACATACAGTGTGGATTTCAGACAGCAATGCTATAAATATTGCTTTGTTAATTGTGACAAATGTACTCATTGATGTAGGGTGTTGATCAGGAAACTGGGAGTGGGGTGTGTCGAAACTCCCGATGCCATCTTCTCCAGGCTCTGTAAAGCTGGCGAGCCTGGTGGCTCAGGCATTAAGCTTGCGGCGGGGACACAGACGATGTAAACTCCGAGGACCCCAGTTCGCCACTCAAGGCCAGTCAACAACCATAAATAAAACGTAAAGAGGTGTTTCTTCCTTCCTTTAAAACTATGCTTCTTTTCACATTTCTGACAAGGACTTAATATCCAAAACATATGAAGAACTCACAAAACTCAGTAATAGAAAAACAGACAATCCAATCACAAAATGTGAGAGGAACTGGAGAGACCCTTTTCTGAAGAGGACATACAGAGGGCCAACAGGCACATGAAATTACGCTCCTACTCCTGGCTCTCAGGGACATGCAAACCAAAATAACAGTGAGATATCGCCTTAAAACTGAGAGATGGGCTATTATCCAAAAGTCTGGAAATCACAAATGTAGGAGAGGATGTAGAGAAAAGGGAACACTTTTACACTACTGGTGGGAGTGCAAATTGGTGCAACCCCTGTGGAAAACAGTATTTGAGATTCCTCAAAAATTTGAGTATGGAAATTCCATATGATCCCGACATTCCACTTGTGGGTATTTACCCAAAAGATACAAAAATACTCATCTGCAGAGATGTATGCACCCCATGTTTATTTTAGTCCTATTCACAATAGCTAAGAACTGGAAACTACCTAAGTGCCCAACATCAGATGAATGGATGAAGAAGATGTGGTCTATACACCATGGAATATACTCAGCCCTGAGAAGAGATGAAACCCTGTCATTTAAATCAACATGGATGGATCTAGAGGGGATGATTCTAAGTGAAATAAGTCAAAAGAAGAAAGATAAGATGTCAGACGACCTCACTCACAGGTGGAATGTGGACAACACAAAGGAACAGATGAAACAAAACCAACCCTAGACACTTGCAGTTGAACTGAGATAACCGACAGGGATTGGGACGGGGTAGTGAGGGGGGACGTGGTAACAGAGCACTGGGTGATGTGGTGGAGGGCAGGGTGTGTTGACACATGTCTGAGAAATGGGGAAACTGCACGTATGGGGAACTACACATGAGTTTATTTTAATTTGAAAAAAGGGCTACGGCAATAAAATTCTGAAAACAAAACAGTAATGAAGAAAAGGAAAGGACCACAGGAGAGGAGGTCGCACGCTGTAGGCACAGACAGCAGGTGATCAGTTTCTAGGATACCTTTGCCGTACTGGAGTTATTAGGACAATTTGAAATAACCATTTTTCTCATGTAGAAAAAAAGTGGCATTGAATTTATGATAAACACAATTTGGTGTTAGCCCTTTGGCTTATGAAGCTGGTTTTACTGGAACCTGATTTTTAATGATATACTACTGTGTGATGTGTAAGGTTGAGGGAGCGGTCCCATCTCACTATCATTGAAGTTACAAAAGGAAGGAGCAAAGGAACTGGGGAGATAGCTGACACCAAACATTGTTCAAATTCTTAAAAAGGACCTAATGAACCTACTTTTTTGAAAGAAAATAAATCAAATTTTAAGTGAAGGAAAAAAATGCTTCTTCCTCCTCTCCCGTCCTTCCTCTTAAAAAAAAGAGCCAAAAACTTTCTATAAATCTAAAACTGCTCTAAAATCAAATCTATGAAAACTTTTGTAGGAGGAAGGCGCCATGAAGGTAAGAGGTGAGAGGGTGAGCCCTGCAAACATCTGGGGACTATCCTTCGAGGCAGAGGCAGCAGGCTAGGGGTAGTGGGGCGTGGTGTGAGGCCTGGCATCTTTGATTAAGCTAGGGGAGAGGAAGGAGGATGAAACCAGAGAAGAAACGAGGGGTCGCTGTAGGTCACCTGGGGTCACCAGCAGAGCGTGGGTTTGACTCTGCAGGATGGGGAGCCACAGAGGGGTGTGAGCAAAGGAGTGTGATGCTGCACCCACCACTGGTGGCTGGGTGCCGGGGGCAGGGGATCGGAGCCGCAAGTCGGCCAGCTCCCTGCACAGGTGACAGAACATGGCCGCCAGGCAGCCTATCAGCCGGGTGCTACGTACTGCGTGCACTTTAGAAGGGTCATCGAGTTCCAGCCTTGCCACCACGCAGCCCGCTTCCAGTACAGCCCCGGGGCGCTTGGTATACTTCACCCGGCCACTCTCCTGCACGTTCAGGGTCATGATCATCTTCATCACCTGTGTGGCAGAAAGAGAAATGCGACAGAGCCACCAGGACTGGCCTGTGTGTGCGACTCCCGGGGGCCCCCAGAACTAGTAACTCTGGAGCAGGGACTGTGCCATTCGCAGACAATGACGCCACGGCAGCGTTCAAGTGGGAAGGATGGAGGGAGCCAGTGCTCACTGGAAGCCTGTGGGGTTCCAGGCAGGGCTGTTCCTGTCTCTCTGCAAAGGCAGCTGGGGAGGGAGGTGCTAAGTGTGCCCATTTTACAGATGTGGAAACTGACCTTTCTTTCTAAGCAAGGTCTCTCTCTTAGAAACTGTTAAGTCATCTTACGCAGGATTGTGTTATGGCTGATACACAGGTTCCCAAGATGCGGTGTATTCTGTGAACAGCTCCTTTTTTAAAGGAAGCAAGGAAACCCTCCAGGAGACACTGGGTCAAATGAAACTCAAGTTCACAGGACAATCGTCAGCCCCTTTCCTGCCCAGAGTCTGTGGTGACGGATGTGGGGGCCCCGTTACCATGCTGTGGGCTGCAGTCAGTCAGGGCTGTGCCCTCTCTGCTCAGACAGTCACAGCCTGGGCGACCAAAGCAGCCAGGCCTGGGTAGACCCCCAGGCCCCTGCCCACCACTCTGGGACCTCCAGCGAGTGCCTTCCCCTTGCTGAGCCTCAGTCTCCCCTCTGTTAAATGGGGAGCCATGGCAGGAAGCCAACAAGTATCAGCCCCGGCTGTCGCTGTATTCTTGCTGCCAAGATGTATTATTTTTCTGGCAGCCGCTGGTTTGTGTGACCACCGCTGGGTTCTCAGCTGGCCTTCAGTGTCAAGTGGGGATCAGATTTGTCCCATGATTGCTGGGAAGATTAAAGTAGGTAACTGAAGACAGGTAAAATGCTTACAACAGTGTCTGCTCTGTGGCGAGCACTGTGCAAGTGCTGACTGAATATTTTTTAATGAGCCGTCCTTATCATGAACCAGTTCTCATCCCTTCCTGGGGAGGTGCACTGTTTTCAGGCCACAGGGAATCTGAGCTGGACTCCACTCTGGCCCTCTTAGGAACATGAGACTGGTGGTCCAGGTGAGGGCTGAGGGCTGAGGGCTGTCTGCTCAGACGTAGATGGGAAGCCCAATGCCCTCCCCTGGGGTGTTGGGTGGGGCTCCCTGGTAGCAGCCACACCCGCAAGGGCCAGCTCTTCGGTCACCTCCATCTCGGCATAGCTGCTCCCAGCCTCCAGGTGGCCCCCATCCTCCACGGTGTACTGCGCCAGCTTCCCGGCCGATGGGGCTCTCAGGACTGTGGGGTCGTTCTCCTTCTCAAACACACAGGTCTTGTTGCCGATAGTGATCCGGTAACTGGAGAGGAGGAGCAGGAGGAGGGAAGGCTGGGCAGGACCATCTACCACGTGCCTGAGTCGCTTTCAACAGTAGGCTGCCTTCTAAAGACAGCCAGTGTCGGCCTGTGTGCGGCCTGAGGGACATCACATTCCGCAGACGTGGCATTTGGACAGTTATCACAGAGACAGTGGGAGTGACCTCAAGGAGCAAAGAGTGTGACCCTTTTTCTGGCTGAAAACTAACTCCCTTCCTTGACATCATCCCAAAAGGCCCTGGCACAGCGAAGGTGATCAATCAATACTATTCAATCAGTATTGGAGGGAGGTGGTCAAAAGGCACAGCGTCCAGCTCTAGGATCAGCAAGCACTAGGGATGTAGCGACGACACGCTGACTCAGTGAACTCTGCATATGACGTGGGGAAGTTCAGAGGGTGAACTAAAGTTCCCATAGCAAGGAGAACCTTTTTTCCCTTTTCATCTTTCAAACTTAAAAAATATTAAGATAACATTGGGTTATAACACTGCATGGTGTCAAAGGCACAGCATCATAACTCGACATCTGTGTCTGCTGCATCATGGTGACCCAAAGCCTGGTCTCCACCCATCACCAGACACCGGACCCCCACCTGACCCATCTCATCTGTCCCCTGCTCTTCCCCGCCGTAACCGGCACTGTTCTAAGAGTTTGTTTTGTTTCATTTGTTGGTTTGTTTTGTTTCTTTCTATTCCACTACGACTGGAATATAGAGTGCTGGTCTGTTTTTCCATTTGGCTTATCTCACGACGCCCCATCCCCTCAAGGTCTTCTTTGCCCGTGATGCGCCTGTTGTGACAAATGGCAGGAATTCATCTTTTTTTTTTTTTTAAGTCATTAAAAAGTATTTTTCTCTTCTTTCTTTTATCTTTACAAGATGAATGTTAACTGAACCTACTGTGGTAACCACGTCATGATACCTGTAAAACAAAGCATCATGCTCTAGAAACGGTCAATCTCCTGTTTCACCTCTACAATGATATGTCAATTACTCCTCCATAAACAAAAACAATTAACAATGCATGCGTATACACACACACACACACACACACACACCCTACATATTTGCTGCTGGGAAGTCCTCCCTGATGACCGAACTGAGAGCCCGGCCTATGTGGACAATCTTGGCAGACAGAACGCGGGTTGAGAAGAGGCAGCACGCTCCGGGGAGAATCCAGTCCACCTTCCTCCAAACCAGGGAGGCCTGGAAGCAACAACTCACCCTACCTGGAGCTACTGGAGGCACCTGCCTCCCTACCCTGCTGTCCCGGAGAGTATCTGCGCAGCCTGCCCATCTGTGTGTCACCGTGTGAGCTCAACGTGTCAGAACTCGGGGCCAGGAGGCTCTGAGTCCATCTCAGGAAGGCCCTGTGCGCAGGGCTCCAAAGCATCCAATTTGCCTTCCTCACACACAGCCGCTTTCCGGCCACTGTCTGTCCGTTCATCACGTCATCTTCCCCAACAGGTTCCGAGAATGACGACATGCTCTCCCCGAACGCCAAGCCAGCCGCGGGGCAAGTGGATACTCCACAAGCAGCTGTGATGACGAGAGGCTGCACCCCACCTGTGCCTGGTGGCTGTGGGCACGCAGCGCAGACACAGCGGCAGGCACCGTGTCACCACCTCACAGGCCTCACGGTGTGCTTAGTGTCCCATCAGCTCCGAATGTGCCCTCCTTATTAGAACGGGGCCTCCCAGGAGCCTCCCACGAGTGTCTGCCAGTTGCAGGACACTCCAGCCAAGAGACTGGCCCCAGAATTTACCCGAGAAGGTGCTTCGAGACCCTGGGGCTGCACACAGGGCAGATTTGCACTTCCCCCACCGGGGAAAGCTGACTCCACGCACGTACCTGTCAACCTCTTCCTTCATGTAGGTGGTGTAACTGTTCCCATTGTAGGAAAGCAGGAGTCCCCCGTCGTTCAGCCGGTGGGCATCAATCTCAATGTGACAACCGTTCATGATGAGGACAAACATGGTCAGAGACTGCCGGGCCACCTGTGGGGACAGGCAGGGTGCCCACCTGAATTCTAGAAGTTTGCTTGTCCCTGTCTCCCCAGAGCACCATCTGTCTGCCAGTCCCCGATAAGGGCTAGCGTCCACTGCCGAGTGTCAGAATGGACACCTGGCCTCTCTAGTGCCCTCCTTCTTCCCGAGGGAAGAGATGACGGGGAGAGAGCCCAGACTCAGAGCACTGCCTGCCCGGCAGGGAGGCTAATGGCCACTGGTCGCAGGTGGAGTCCCAGTCTGGCCATCTCCCACCATCACATGTCTGAGGCTGGGGGCTCCCTCCTGATTCCTACGTCCAGGCAGTACCACTTGGGTGGCAGGGAGAGGAGGTCTCACTCTGGATGAGCAGCCCCGGGGACTCCACAGATGACCTGGATGTGGACTAGGGCTCTGCCCCTCAGACCTGGAACCCTGGAGATGGACACAGGGGCCGTGGCCTGACCTCAGCCCACATTTCAGTCTAAAGATGCCACCCACTGGGCCCTCGGTTCAACGTGCACCTTCTCGCCCAGAAAATGAACACCCAGGAGAGCCCTCAACCTCTACGTACATATTTTATGACAAGAGTTGACAACAGAGAAATACTTATTGTGACATCATATGCTAACATTTAAAATAAATCAGCAAAAAATAAATGAACTAATAAAAAAGAAAATGAGCTGACAACCTTGTGATGGAATAATCTAGAGCTGCACCATCAATATGTTAGCCCTAAACACTCACTATTTAAATATAGTAACATTCATTTAATGAAGATGAAATTAAATGCAAAATTCCATCCCTCAGTTACACCCGCTACATTTCTTTTAATTTTTTTATTTTGAGGAAGAAAGCAGGCAGGCAGGCAGGGAGAAGAGGAAGGAGCATTATTTGTGTGTTCATCTTTGGTTCTCCACACCCCTGGGTCATGAACTCAGGTCCTTAGACCTCCTGTGGACCATCCGGGCGCTGCAGACTTAATGCCTGAACACAAGGGCGCACCACACCGGCCACATTTCAAGAGCTCAGTAACCACAGGTGGTCCCCACTGGACAGAGGAGAGAAATTTCCATCCCCAAGAGAAGTTCCATTGGGCAGAGCTGTAGCCACTAAGCTAATGTTAAAGAAACGTGTCAAGAATGTGGGGAAGCTCTATGTCATGATACTATCAAAGCAGCAAAACCCTATTTTTTACCATGAGCTCTACCTTGTCAAATCAGTGCACCAGGAAAACTAATAAAAAGATCTGAAAAATGGTAACAAGATTTGCCTTCAGGTGTCAAAGCAGGGTGGATGTCTTTTTGATTTTAGATTTGTTTGAAATTGGGACATTTTCTACAATGAGCATGGGGACTATTTAAAAAGAAGTCTGAAGGTACCCAAGAAGCATCTGCGGCAAAGAAGAGTGGCTCCCCAGCGTGCCCCCAGAGACAGCACACGTGTTTGGCCGAACGAAGTCGAAAATCACCAAAGATGAAAGCTCGGTGTATGCTCGGCACTATTAAAGTTAAAGTTAAAGAAAATAAAAATTCTGCTTCAGAAGCAAACTCCAGGAGTTCGGGTCAAGATGGCGACCCGGCAGGAGCGAGTCCCACCCCGCCCCACGGAGCCACCGGGAAGTCACCTGTCACCTGTTTTCCAGACACAAACACTGAGGAAAACCAAGGCGAGAGGCTACAGAGGCAGCGGCGACAGGACCGCGCAGGGTAGTTCGCGCCTGGGTTCGGAGCTACGCCACACACAGCTGCAGGCCGCGGGCTGAGGAACTAACTGGGCCCCCCAGGAGCTGCTCCAAAAGCAGCAGAGAGCCCACCCAGTGCGACCGGGCCATGGAGCTGGGGGAGAGGGTCTTGGCGCGAGGACCGGCACCCGGTGGTGAGAGCAGGAGCCCACCTGAAGGAAAATTACACTGGGCACCCCGCAGCCAGAAGGCAGCGAGGAGAACCCCCCGCCGCCACCCAGCCCCCCATACTGCTCTGGAGCCACAGGACCCGCCCACCACAGAACCTGCCCACAGGCTTAAAGGAAGAAGAGAGTCTTCCGGAGGGAGAAACTGTCAACTCTACCCACTAGCGCCACCCTGTGGGTGGAGGCGGACCTTCAGCCTGACTGCGGATAGTGGGCCAACGACAAGGAGGTGTTCAGACCTGTGAGGCTGGGGAAGACTCTGCAACCCCCACACAAACTCCAACCCCACAGGCTGAATCTCGGGTCCCGATGCAGGGTCCACTTAAGAACCTCAACAAATCTAACCAGTGGTGATGCCACAAAACTCAAGAATTCCCAGTGTTCAAAATTCAAGCTTATTCAGTGCAAGTTGACACCCTACACAGGGCCATCAATGCAGGGAAACCTAACCCACAGACACATAAGTAGATTTTCAAATAGAGCGAAGACAAGAGAAATACACACGAAACTATGGATCCAATGAAACCCTAGGGGGTCTCTATCTGAGGATGAACTTAGGGCAAAGGTGATGAACAAACTCACGGAAATCAAGAAAATAACAGAGGAATCAAGAGAGAACAACAAAAAAGAGTGAGAAGAAATGAAGCAGGATATCAAAACCAGACAAAAACAGCCTCACAGCCCTGGAAAACGAACCTGGAGACCACAGAGACCACTCTATGCAAGGTTGGCCAGAGCCCCGAGGTCATGTCCTTCCCAGAACCTCAGAATGACCTTATATAGAGACAGGGTCTTTGCAGATGCAGTGAGTTAAGACGAGATCACACTGGATTGGACTGGCGGGCAGACGGCTCTAGCTGACGTGATGAGTGTTCTTGTAGGAGGGGAAGAGACCCAGAGAGACAGCACAGAAGGCAGAGCCCGTGAAGGAACACCCCTGGCAAAGAACCTACGGAGCCAGAGACAGAGACTGGAGGGATGGACGACAGGCCCAGGACAGCCACAACTACGAGAAGCTAGGGAAGTGAGGAGCCTTCAAAGAAACCAGCGCACTACCAACACCATGACTTTGAACTGCTGGCCCCTAGAACTCTGAAGGAATAAATTTCCATTGTCTGAAGCCAACCGTCTGTGGTATTTTGTTACGGCAGCCACAAGCGACTCACACACACTCCCTGCACCTGCACACACGCCTGAGTTCCAAAACCCTCAGCGCTTAGGTGTCAAGGTCGTAAGGGACAGGGCCTGGGGTCCAGGACCCAAGCGTGAGAAAATCCACCCCAGGGACGGCTCACTGCAGACAGAGACTCCCCACAACCTTCCAGAGAGTTGCAGACATGAGAACCACAGGGTCTTTACCTTGAGAATATATTTAATGCCTCCATAAATCAATTCCACATCCACGATGTTCAGCAGGGAATCTGCGGGGAGGACCTGGCCTCTGAAAGAGAAGACAGGCCCCAGGGAGACTGAGGATGTGTGCTTCCTATGCGCCAACTCACCTGGGTGCACTTACAAAAAGCTCAAGCTGAATCAAAGACAAGAAACACGGACAATCCCAACAACCCTTACATCTCTCTGAACGTAAGGAAATTATACTTGGTTGAAGGATATGAAGCCCAGGATGGCTGCCTCTTGGGAAAAGCCCACAAGGCTTTTGTAGTCCTTGCAGGAATGCTGTCGCCCAAGTCTGAAAGAAACCAGCCCTCGACTGTGATTCTAGTACCATTCAAAAGCAAGATAACCAAGGGCTAAAGTCGGTCCTTTGTTTTTCCTTTTGTGACCTGCATTTGTCTATCACAGTGGCTCGCAAGCACAGGTAGTTATGCCCCTACCCTTGTGGCATCCGGCAAGGTTTGGATGTATTGGACAGTCATGGGTTCTGGGAGAGGCAATGCTCTGGGCAGGACCAGGGATGGTGCTGACATCCCACAATGCACAGGACAGCCCCCACAGCAAGAAACGAGCCCACCCCAAGCCCACTGGACAAGGGTGAGGAACACTTGGTGATGTGGTGGAGGGCAGGGTGTGATGACATATATCTGAGGAATGGGAAACTGCACATATGAGTTTATGTTAATATGTAGAATAAATTACTACACGGAAAAAAAGAGAAAAAAAAGACCCCACCCCAAGTGCCAGTGGTACTGAGGCCGAGACACCCTGGCCGATGCTGCCAGTGAGTGTCCACCCATCTCTGCTCTGGTCCATCTCACCAGGCACTCTCTGCTGCAAGTGAGGGTCTGGGGAAGAGCCACTCATCACCTCCACCTCCTCCCCTCTGAACTCCTGCGTATTAATGATGTATCTTCAACAGGTAGCATAAAAAAGCACACAAGTGTCTGCACATTGGCAGCTGCCTGGGCCCTGAGTCCCTTCTCCCCAGCCCCTCCAGAGCAGCAGGCTGACCCGAGGACACTCAGAGAGGCAAGCAGAAGGGTTCACTAGCTTCCCGGTGACTGGACTGCACCCAGATAACGCACGTCCTACTTCGCCTGCCACTGGACGTACCCCAAAAGAAGGAAAGCCGTTCCCACTCCCTACCGTTCCAGAGAGTGTAAGAAATCCGTCATGCAGGTTCTGAACACCGCATCGGCCACGTTCAAGGCTCCGCACACCACGCCCAGCATGATATCTGGCTTCTCAGCCTAGGAAAGACTCTGAGCCTCAGCATTCAGGGCAAATAAGCCCAGGGCAGCTGGGAGTCTCCGGACCCCAAGAGAAGACGCGGGTGGCTCCCACCTGCACTTTCTCGGCGATGAGTTGGTCCAACCACCCGGTGTCGATGTCGTTGTTCTGGAAGCTCTCCGTCTCCAGGAGGTTAATGAGATACTCCACGGTGGTCCTGAAGTCACCCCGGATGGACAGCTCCTTCAAAGCTACCACCATGTTGCTTGGGAGGAAGCAAACGACTTATTTTCCCAAAGCAGACCTGAGTCAGACACCCAGGTCTGGTCTCAGTGCCACCCTTTATTGGTCGAGGGATCTTTGGCAAGTGACTTAACCACTCTGAGTCTGTTTCCTCATCTGGAAAATGGGTTAATAACTCTGACTTTACGCAAGTACTTGAGGATGAAAATGAGCCAATCCATATAAAGCACCAGCCCACCAAACAACATGCGAGCTGCTGCGAGCCGTGATCACAGTTATTATCATTGCCAGCCACTGCCTCTTTCTCACTGGATCTGCTCGAATCCCCCGCATCCCACCCTCTGGTCATCATCTGCACAGCTGCTCTGTGGTGTGCGGGGTGTGTCTGCAGATGGCTAACACTGACAGCCTGGACTGGGGTGAAGTGGTCCCCAATCCACATGTGCTCGGCTGGGAACCACGGCCTGTTTCCAAGTGGCCTGCCTCCCTCCAAACAGTGAGTCCTGTCCACAGGGCTGCAGCCCCTCCTGCCTGGGAAATCAGTGTTTGGGGACAATGCCTCGAAGGCGGGAGAGGCAGTAAACCTTCTCCTCCTAGGAGAAGGGTCTTTTGAAAACAGGTGATAAATGAGGGTGTCAATAGGTTATGTGTGCGGTGGGACCAGAGGTAATCAGCTGGACTCAAAAGTGACCAACTGTCCTGGTTTGCTCAGGCTTCCCGGTGTTAGCACTGAGAACCCCACACCCCCAGAGGCCTGCAGCTCCAGGAAAATCAGGACAGGTGATCCCTCTACTGAACTCTCTCCTTCAGCAGGAAGAACAGCTGGAATGTTTTCCTCTGGACCCTGTGGAATTGCTCCTGGTCATTCTCAGCAAGGACAGGTACTTGTGTGGGGTGGGCTGAGCTGGCAGTCGCGCCTCTCCCCAGTAAGCCTCGTTTGCTGCAGTGCTCCATAAGCTTTAAGGGGCTCAATTTTTCCCTGGTGGCTTATCTGAAGACTAATCATCAAAACCACCAAACCCCAGGCCAGACAGAGTTCATGCCTTTACAATGAAAAGTCTTCAATGTCTTTGAGATGTTTTCCCTCCAAAGGACAATGACTCACCCCCACCAGGCTGTTAAATGACACAGTTTTTTTCCTTTTGGGGGTCCATGTCAAGGCAAGAGAGATGGAAGATATGGGGTTCAGAATTCGGGGAACCTTTGTCAAGATGGGCTTCCTGGGAACTTAACCAGGCTGAAATGTACAGGAGCCCCCACCTTTTAAAAAAAAGCTATAGCACTCAGCACCTTCTAAGCGTTTGGAGCTGCCTTAAACATTTTTGAATCTCCTTCAATGCTGACCACACGCCGGGGTGA
>RJWH01001857.1:243311-302357 GCA_004363575.1 Solenodon paradoxus
AGGATGGAGGGGGAGGACGGGGAGGAGGTGGGAGAGCAGAGGGGGGAGGATGGGGAGGAGGGGGGAGGACGGAGGGGGGATGACAGGGAGGAGGGGGGAGGATGGAGGGGGGATGATGGGGAGGAGGTCGAGGGAGGAGGGAGATACTGACGAGATGGCCTCTTCCCGGTTCTCGCCCCAGGAGAAGCAGTGCCCAAACTGGGAGTCGGCAAACTCATGCAGGCCGCCAGCAGCAGCCACGCTGAAATAACCCCACACGTTCTTGCTGCTGCGAAAATTCAGCTCCTGGACCGTTCCGGAGCTCGGCTTGAACTCCTGGAAGCCAGACAGAAAACATAAAATGGAAGACATCAGCACCCCAGATAGACGATCGTCAGAATCAAGTCCTCGGAAATCCCGAAGACCCGTCATAAGCGAATTTCGGCCTCACTCAAACCCTGCCGGCTCTCACTGGGGCTGCGCGTGCAGCCTGTAAACATGTACTTTTTACCTAAAAAAAAATCAGCCATGTGGGGTGGAGGGAGGTACAGAGATAATGCGGGCTAACGCTGATCATTGAGGGAATCGGCTTGGCTCGCTATTTTCAACAAGAAAAGGTTTAAGTGAAAAACAGAAGAGGGGTTTCTAATCACATATGTGAGGACTCCAGCCCATAAGGGGCCCAGCGCGAGACCGTGCTGCCGCTCACACGCCTGACTTCTCCTGGGTGTGGCCCGAGCCCCCGTCAGCAAAGCGTAAAAAGGGGTGGACGTGGACCCCTCCCTCTGGGGTGAGAGGTCCTAACGGGCATGACGGAGCTGCTCTGTCAGCAAAGGAGCCTGGAGGGGAGGGCTGAGGGTGCCAGGGTCCACCTGTGTCCCCTGGCCCAGGACGTTCCCAGGCGGCTGCGAAAAGTCTCCAGGTGGCTTCTCCGCCACCAAAGCCCACTGTTCACGGGCAGCCAAAGATCCCCACTAACACACAATTTACAATGCTCAGTCAAAGCGGAGGGGAAACACCTCCTTTAGCCCAGGTTTCTTGAATGGAGCCCTTAAACGATTCGATTGCAGCGGCGTGGAGAGAGGTGACGTTGACTGTCAGTAAGCGCGGAAACCACGATGGATGCCGCAGGTGCATCCTGAGACAAGAGAACGCGTCACGGAGCAGTGATCTGACTGCATGGATGTTGCTGCCAAAAGCTCATGGAGCCAGAACTCCAGCGACCTGGACCCTGCACAGACATGGCCTTGAGCATTCGCTGGCCAGGCTGGCCACGCCCTCAGCTGGTCCCAGCGGGAGGCGTCAGGCAGGTCACCCAGCCTTGAGCTGTGCTGTGGGGACGATGGGCAGTTGCTGAGGCGTCAGCGAGCAAACTGATGTGAACGGCCTCCTCCCAGTGCCCAGCGCACCTGCTCTTCAGCAAGCTGTGCCCCTTCCCCACCTGTCTCCTGTTCGGTACTGGGGCTGCCCGGGGCGTCACCCAGGACTGTCACTGGGGGTCTGCCCCACACTGGGAGACCAGGCAAAGGGAGCAGAAGCCCAGGGGCCCAACTTGCCTCATCTGGGTTTTCACTGGTGATTCTCGCTGCAATGACGTGGCCTCGGGCGAGGGGAGGGTTGGTGGGGGTTTCAAAAGAAATGGGTGTCATCCCCCAGGGTGACTCTCCGTACAGAAGCCGGATGTCCTTCAGGCGGTGCAGCGGCACACCCATGGCGATCTGAAATCAAGAAACCCATCCCGCCACTGTCAGTTCTAAGACGCAGCCCCCAAATGTCCAGCTACATGGGATGGAGACCGCGGTGCAGTGATGATGATCAGACACACTGAGCATCTCTGCGTCCGGAGCACTGGGCCGGTGCACAGTGGAGAGAGAGACCAAGAAAGAAAAGAGACGCAGGCTCAACTCTGCCCCACAGGACAAACAGCGCCATCGAGAAAAGACAGGTTCACAAAAGAACCTCATGGTGATCTTGCCACCCAGGGGCCAAATATTTGCTCTTGTTAAAAAAAAATTTTACTCTTTGTATATAAAGAACAGATGTATGTACAGTCCAGACAGAGTATCTGTGATATTTATGTTTCATGGGGGAGAGACGAAGCGGGAAAACATCTAAAGGCTCCATTAAGGGGGAAATAGTGAAAAAAACAAATTAAAAAGGTGAAGAAAAACTTCTCTGCTCTGGGAACGGCTATCAGGATGTTCGTGAAAGTATATAAAATGTACTCTTCCAGGAAGATGTTCTGCAGCTTCTGCCAGCTACTTAAAGGGCAAAGGTGGTCAAAGGTGGTCAAAGGTGACAAACCAGGTCACGGGAGGTTCTCAACGCGCTCACATCAGAGCAGTCACTCCCTGGCACTGCCAGCCCAGCGCCGAGCAGGAAGGACTCATCTGAGCAGGACAGGGGCCCCACCTGAGCACAATCAGTCCCAGGGCTCGGGCCGTTTCCTCACCTGTAGCTGGGCAGCCGGCAGGTTGACGTCAGCGATCATTTCCGTGCAGGGGTGCTCCACCTGCAGCCGGGGATTCAGCTCCAGGAAGTGGAAGCTGCCGTCCTGGCTGTAGAGGTACTCGACTGTCCCCGCGCTCACGTAGCCCACGGTCTTGGCCAGGCGCACAGCACACTGCAAAGGAACAGAGGTCCAGGCGTTGCCCGTGGTTTTCCCAAGTGGTGCCAGTGGATGACGGTTCCCCGCAAAAGCACGCTCAGGACCTAGTACGGGGAATTACTTGGCGCCACACTGACCAAACCCCGATAAAATGACTTGATGCAGAAATCATCGATATAACAGACTTCCAGACGCTTCTTCAACACCCACCCACTTGGACAACGTGGATGGTCGAAAGCACGTAGAGGTCCTGAGCGGACACAGCTCCCTCAGCAGCTGTCCCCACCCCCACCAAACTCTGTAGAGCCCACCTGCTCCATGAACTCAAACACGGCCGGGGTGGCGATGGTGGCCGGTGCCTCCTCGACGATCTTCTGGTGCCGCCGCTGGATAGAACAGTCTCGCCCAAACAGGGACACGGCATGCCCGTACTGGTCGGCGAGGATCTGGACCTCCAGGTGACGGGCGTGCTGGGCCAGCTTCATGAGGAAGACGGGGGAGCCCGGGATCTCGCTCTGCACCTGCAGGTGGAGGGCAGCGTGGCTTGCTCCTTCCTGGGAACCAGGGTGGAGGCAAAACATTCTCCAGAGAGAGTGAGGCGTGATGGTGGTGTCAGTCATTGTGTTTTCCTCTCTCACAGAGGTTACATCCTCGCTGTTGCTTTAAGTCATGGATTTTGTACTATCTACACATTTTATGAACAAACAATGTAGAAAATGAAACTTCCCCCACAAGCCCATCTCCTAATGATAATGTCCTGTTAAGAGTTGGGGACAGGCACATCCTGGTGGCTTGGCAGTTAAGTTCACTGCCTCTGGCCAGTGCGGTCCACATCATCCCAAAACCCAGGTTTGCGATGCGACCCAGGGCCAGGGGGAAGCAAGCAAAGTGAGCAACCAAAGAAAATGCATCTTTAAAAAAAAAAAAAAAAGTTCGGTACAAACTAGCTTTCTCTAAAATACAGTATTACAAACCAAGGACTCATCTTTAAACAAAATTGGATCACAACATACTGCTCTGTAGTCTTTTTCCCTAATTAATATAATCTCTCAGCCACTCTCCAAAAAGAACTTACAAATACACTTTTAAAAGGTATTCTCTTATTCCGTTTTTTAGAAATCCTTTTTTTTTTTTTTTTTTTCAAGGAAGGAAGGAAAAGGAGGAGGAAGCACTTTTAATTATTTTGGTTATTCCCTCAAATAATACTCCCCAGGTCTGGAACTTGGGTCCTCAGGCTTTACACGGTCCACACTCCAGCTGCCCATGTAATGCCTAAGTCGCCAGGGCACAGCAATCTCTAGAGATTCTTAAAGACAGACCATGTGAAAATAAGTGTTCATACGGGATGATTTCAAAGCCAAATCAAACAACAACAAAAAAAGAAAGAAAAAGAAAAAAAATCCAGTTGCAATAATATACGGGGTGACCCCATTTGTGTGAAAAATAACAAAACAGGATTATATGAATGTCTACATGAAAGTATATGCAGTAAAAGTTCTGGAAACTCTTAACTGTGATTACATCTGAGAAGCTGGGGGACTGAGATGAAGATGAAAGGGATTTTTCCTTTTTTATTCTTAACAGATCATTGAGTGGCCTGAATTTTTATATTATGGACATTTTCATATTGTACTCATAATTAAAAGAAAAAGCTTGGGGGAGGTGCGGCCTAGTGGTTATTGATTATGTCCGCTGCCTCTGGCCGGAGTAGTCCACTTACACCCCCAAGGACTTGGGTTCACATCCTGGGGTTGGAGCAAGTAGGATAAACGACTAAAAATAAATGAAGTGCTTCCTCCTCCTCTCTCCCTGCCTGACTGCCTATGTGCCTTCATTCCTGCCTGTATCTTTCCTTTAAAAAAAAAAAAAAGGGGAGAAGATTGTCAGTAAAATTTTTGTTAACATTATAAATCAAACACATGAGTTTTTAAAAGTAGAAAACCAGCTACAAATAAGTAAATAAAAAATGTGCTCCTACAATAAAACTCAATCATCTAAAAATGTTAAAAAATACCATGACGGGGTGTACCCTGGTGGCTCAGGGAGTTGAGATGCTGGCGGATCCTGTAAAACCCAAGGATCCACGTTCGAGACACGGAGCAGGGGTGTAAAAAAAATAAAACCAAACAACTAAATAAATAGATTTTCTTCCTTCCTTCTTTAAGTGCTTCTGCCTCCTCTCCCTTCCTCCCTTACAAAAAAAAAAAAAAAAAAATACAGACCACTGAAGTATAAAATACATATCCCATTTTTAACAGGCAAGTGGTCACAAACAGATTATTGTGCCCCTCTCTCTGAAAGGATCTATGGGCAGGCACTCTGACAGTCAGGATAGAACATCTGAGGGAATGTGTTCCAATCAACCATGAACTTCCAGAGTGAAACGAACACAGGCTTGGAAACAGGACACAGGGCAACATTCCAGCTCCTGCAAATGTGCTCTTGGGTGTGACAGAATCACAGTGGAAATAACGTGAGGACAACGGGAGAAAAGCAATTCCCAAAGACACACGGAAAAGCAGACTCAGGAAGGGCTCACCTGTCTGAAGAGGATCGGAAAGTCCTCCGCACTCTTTGCCTTCCGAATTCCTTTTCCTCCGCCACCCTCAGATGCTTTGATCATCAATGGAAAGCCTATTTTTTCTGCCGCCTGGGAAGCAAAGGGCAAACAGACCTCATTCAGGTGAGGCAGCTCTGCCTCTACCAGGACGATGAGAAGGGATGATGAGAAGGTTCTGGCGCCCGCCCCACCCTGCCCACCCCGGATCCGCGTTTACCTCCAGACCCTCATCTACACCCGTCACACAGCCCTGGTGGTAAATGTCTTCCGGGACGCTGATTCTTCTGCCTTGCTGTAGGTCTTCTTCTGTCCACTCCACAGTCAGACCTGCAGAGTCACACGGAAGCTGAATCTTCCCATGGAAGCAGACACACACACAAGACACACATCACAGGGCCCCCTCTCCCACAGCCCCTCTAGACCTGACCTCTGGGCCAAGAGACAGACAGATGCATGAGTTCCCCACAGGGCCTTTTAACTGCCTCAGGACTGACCCAACCTTGAACAGGAAACCAGGCTTAGGACACACACCAAGTCTACCATTATAACCTGAATTAAAAAAAATAAATCCCATTTCTACCCTACGGAGTCATTGGTATGTGACTCATGATTTTCCAAAACCCTGTGAAAAATTTTAAAAGATAGACTTCCCATTCAAAATTCAATCTCTAGGAAAAAAAATTGAAAGAAAAGCTCATGAGACTTTTTCTTGTCTTATTTTTAATTTATCCTAGAAATTACACTTTTAGGAACCTATCCTAAAAAAAATAATTACTCACATGCACATAAAGATTTGCTTTCCTGACTATCGTGTGGACCGTGGAAAGTCTAAGGACCTGGGGAGGCTCGGGAGTGCGGGAAGGAAAAACAAAAAGATCTAGCTACATGATTATCAAGACTCCATTACTGTCACTATTTTAAAAATTAAAACAAAATAAACTGAAGTTACTTACATGTATAACTGTTAAACAAATCCATGACATAATCCTATGTATGTATGTATGCATCTATGCATTTTAAATGTTGCAAAGTATATTTATTGATATAAGTTAATGAGAAAACAAACCAGTCATAAACTAGCACACATAAGATCTGAAAAAAGGCTGGAAAGGTGTCTCCTACAATGCTACAAATGTTCAACACTTGGTCACCGGTTACAGGATTACGGATGATTTCTACTTCTTTGCTGTGCTTTTCATATGTTCGTAATTATCTACAATGGAATTGTAACGCTTGTTCGACGTAGTCTAAATTTTAAGTGAAAGAACGAGAAAAGCATGCTCCTGTCACCCACACCTCAGGATAGTAAGAGTGGGCTAAGGGGGTTCCCCAGAAGTGAAGCTCGGGGCTCCTTACCGCTTCCACTCCAGGGCAGAGTTGGAACCTGCAGTGTCTGGGCCACGATGGTGGAGGCGATCTTATCTCCCAGGGCCCACATGGCCTCGCTGGGAGGGCCTGAGGGATGAGACAAGGAGGAAGTAGAGCCAAATCAGTCACAAAGGTCTGGCCTCATCAGAAATACGATCCCCCCCAAACCCAGTCCAAAATCTAGTTAGAAATCTGAACATGGCAGCAATAGGAACTCCAGCAGTGAGTTCTGCTTGCCCCAGCATCATCTTCTATGGTAACCATGGTGATGGCTACTTCCCTGGGCGGGCCTCTCCCCGCAAGCCCCCGCTGGCTTCTGACAATGAACGTGTGAAGTGAGAGCATCACAATGACCCCCTCTTCACACAGCTGCACCAGAAAGAGATGCTGCAGCAAAGAAGCCCGTCAATACTCCAACCCCCAGGGATCCGAGGGAGACGCACTACCTAGGAAGGCAATCTCATGCTTGTGCAGGAGCTCTGGAAGTTTGGGGTTTTCGGAAGCGTGGCCCCAGCCAGCCCACACCGCCTGCGAACACAGAGCCTGAATGAAGATCAAGAATCCACGTCCCTTCACACGTGAAGGCTCCTTGCTGGGTCAGAGAAGACCCGGCTCCCCACCCCTTCTGAGCTGCAGAGGCGAGCTGCGCCAGAGCTCAGGCATCCTCCCTCCCACCCGCCCATGCTGACCGGGGCGCACCTGCACAGGGATTCTCTTGGCGATGTCTACGATCAGCTCCACGTTGGCATAGTTGTTATTGTTGGGTCCTCCCGGGACGGGGACGTACTGATCCGCCATCTTGATATACTCTGGAATTACAGGAGAGAGGAAAGGAGAGAGCTAGTGGGAGACTGCAGTGGCCTGCAGGACATCAGTAGTCACTGACAGGGTCCCTTCGAAGATGTGACAGCCATGGACAGATGAGAATGATAGTTAAAGAAAACTGGATGTGACTTGAATTCTGTGAAAACATATGTGTGTCTGGACTAGATCCAGAAAGGAACAAAAAATTAAGAAGTGAGTTAGCAAGACAGTGGAATTAGGGGTGGGTTTTTTTAAACACCTATTTAAAGTTTATCTTATCACTGTTTGGCTTCTAAAACAATACATATTTGTTTTAAATCATGGTTAAAAAAACCCAAATAACATAAAATTTATCATCTTAATCATTTTTGAAGAGTACTACTCAGTAGTGTTAAGTATATGCATACTATTGTGAAACAGCTCTCCAGAATTTTTTCATTTCAAACATCTTAAACTTGACGCACTTTGGCGGCCCTGTGCTGTCCGAGTCTGACTTCACATTGGAGGGCATCAACCAGAAAACAAACGCACCCACAGACGGTGGTCAGTGCTGGGCTCTGAGAGATGAGATGAGACAGGTGTGGGCCAGAGGCCTGCGGTGCAAAGAGCAGACAGGCCAGCAAAGGGAAGAGCAAGGTTGGCCAAGAAGCAACGAGGCCAATGTGAAGGGGCCAGAAGGCAGGAGGCACTAGATGAGGGCAGGAGGCACTAGATGAGGGCAGGAGCCGTGTGGGGCCTTCACTGGCCCGATGGAGACAGGGTCTGAGCACAACAGAAGATGCCAAGGGATAAGGCCAAGGTTCCATGACTGCCTGTATCGCCTACTGGGTACACAACATGGGCAAGCGATTTGGGTCCCTGTGCCTCCACTGCGTCATCTGTACAATGACTAACAAGCAAAGCTGCCCTGTTTATGGCGAGTGAAAAGGAGGCCGAGTTCTTGCGGGGCAGGCACTGGGGCCTGTACTCCAGGCTAGCGAGGGGGTAATGGGACCTGAGTTGGGTTTTTAAAAGATCGCTGGCTGCTACGTAAAGAATGGCCTGTAAAGGGATAAGCCTGCTCAGGGAAGAAGGAAACTGTCCAACGGTTATTTACAGAATGATCTCTGCTACCCATCTATTAATGTACCTATCCCTGCAGCAGACGGGTACATTGATATGAAATTGAACAAATGACTGAAATACAATATATACACCAACAAGGGAAAACATCTGGACAGAGACCTAACTGCTGTAACACAGACACTTCTCAGAGATGGGATTTCCACTTTGTGTGTTCACCATTTGCATTTTTATAAGGCACATGGGCTACTCTTGTTATTAAATAGACAACTTTGATTAAAGAAAAGACAACTAAGCACAGGCTCATAGGTACCCTGGGACTCAGGGTCCAGAATGCACTTGCCCAGGTGGGACGTAAGAGGTGAAGGCAGGTGAGGACAGGGCAAGGCAGGGGGAGGAGGAGGCAGGGTCCACACACCTGCGTTGGCCTTGAGGTCCTCTGGGGTCACCATGACTACAAACCGGATGGCCCTCTCATTCCGGAACATCTCATAGGCCCACCTGCGGATGGAACGCATGCACTTCACGGCCGCGATGCCATTGTTGGCGATGAGCACCTAGAATGAGAAAATGAGGAAGAGCCTGAACTGAAGGTGTGCTACCCTGGGTCCACCTCACTACCACGGAGTCCCAGGGGGTCCACAGCCAGCACGGGGTAGGTGTTCAAAGTCTACTGACCACACGAATGGATGGTGGGATGAATGAATGGATGACTGGATAGATGGATGGAGGGATGAGCAAATGAATGGATGGCAAAGATGATGTATGGATAGATGATTGGATGGATTGATAGACAGACAGATGGACAGACAGACAGATGGACAGATGGATAAATCAATGATTGGGTGGATGGATGGATGGATGGATGTGTGGATGGGTAAGTAAATGAATGAATGGATGGTCAAGATGATGAATGAATAGATGATTGGATGGACGGACAGACAGATGGATAAACGGATGGATGGAGAGTTTAGTTTATACCACCCTACAGTATTTCACCACTAATTCTACATCTTCTTACAACAGCCCTTTGAAAGAGGTTCTAGTATTACCCTTATCTGGGGTCAGAGACATTAAAATTAAGGCATTAAGGCACCTGCCCGAGGCCCCACAGCGGTGAGCTGTGAGCACGGCAACTCCGCACACGCTCTCACTGCTCCGCGCTGCCCAGCTACCTCAGCGTCCTGAAGGTGAAAGGCGCCACATTCGGTCAGGAGGAAGGGGTGTTGCTGTCTGTCCCCACAACAGAGAGCAACAGAAGAGGCCCTGGCTTCAGTTTTCATTTGTGTCCTGCGCTTGTGACCGTCCCGTCTCTGAGCTCCGTCTCCACCTGATGAGCTCAGACTGGCCACCGGCCTGGCCTGACTTCATCTTGAAGAAAAGAACCAAGCTCTAGTTTTCTTGTTTAAAAAAGGTGTGTGACTTCAAAGTTTCGACTGACATAGCCACACCATAATTTTAAGGTCCCTACCATCACTGACTAGCCTTCAGGACAGCTGATGGCCCTGATGTGATCACCTTTACAAGAGTGGAAACTCTTGTAAAGGTGTCCTATCTTGTGCGTGGCCACAGCAAACTGACCCAGAGCTCCCAAGCTCTGTTCTTTCCACCCTTTCAACAGTGCCTCCCAAAGAGGAGCGGACGGCTGTGGCTTTCTCAATCTTATTATCAAAACAAGGCTTGGTCAAGAAGGAGGGTGATGGATTGACGGATAACCCCATTTGATCCAACATGCTCCCATGGGGAGAAGGTCACTTCAGGCCGACTTGCTGTTCTGGTCTCTTCAGCTGCAGTTTTCCCACAAGGAGTCTAGGATAGGGGTAAGTCACGGTCAACTCCAAAGCCAGAAAGAGCAGCAGCCCCGGGCTCAGGCCGTGCCAGCTTCTGAGCTTCCAAGGGCTGAACACCGGCCATCAGTAGGGCTACAAAACAGTGCCAGTGAGAGCAGCAAAAGTGCAGCTTCTAGATCTTTACCAGGAGATCCTAACAATGAGGGTTTAGGGTGGGGTGGAGGAATTGGTATTTTTTTTAAAGGAATGGTGCAGGCAGGAATGCAGGTGAGTTGGCACACATAGGTAGGAAGAGAGGAAGAAGATGCACTCCACTTATTTTTTTCTAGTTATTCATCTTGGTTGTTCCCCTGGGTTCTGAACTCAGGTCCCTGGGATGCACGTAGACTGAGTGGGCGGGCTTAACCAGTAAGCCACCAGGGCGTGCCATGGAATCGGTATTTTTACCCATCAAGACCAATGTCAGTCAGGTCAGGAACCCTGTCTGAGTCTCTACTGCTTAATACTGCACATACGACCCTGGGGGAGAGTGTGGGCTCTGGAGTCCAATGGCCAGGGTTCCAGTCCCAGCTCTGCCATGGCCTCCCCTCTCTGAGCCTCAGTCTCCTCATCTGCAAACGAATGCACATTGACAGGGCTGTGAGGATGGTTAAATGGGACATGGTGACGGAAAGCAGTTAAGGGTGCCTGGTCCACACCAGCCTTCAGTGAATGGTCATTTGCTGCTGTCGTTATTTTTGTGGTTGTTTCCACCGTCCTCCAGTAGGATGGAAAGGAACAAACCCTTTGAGACTGACCTGGATTTAGTCCCCACTGTGGTACTTACTGTGGACAACCAAGGTCAGGTCTCTGAGTGCTAGTGTCTGTATGACTGACAGGAATTCTCAAAGGCTGGGGCCTTCACCAGACAGGTGGGGAAACCACGTGAAAGTCTTTAGAAATGACAGTTTCGCTGTTTCCTTTTGCTACTGTCACTCTCACACTTGGGTCTGCTCTCCTCAAAGGCGCCAGAAAGCTTGGGGGTCCAGGGCTGGGTTCTCTGCTCCCCTCCCAACAATCTAGATTGCAGCCCCTTGCAGAAGGCACCTCGGGATGTTTGCAGGAGCCACCCAAGCTCACTCGGATGCCTGTCTTCCCCTCTGTGAAGCAGGATCCATGCACCTGTTGTTCCAGGCTGTCCCAAGAATGAAAAACTCATGAAGTCAAGTGGCCCACGCTTAGTAGTGCTCAGAAAGAGTGGCCCTGGCTTTTCTCTGCAAGCCTGACGCCGTCCGCCCCACCCCACCATGAGCACGGGACCCCATCTGTACCTTCTCAATGACCCGATCTCCCCCAAAGCGAGTGACAAATTCTGCAGGTGAAGCCACGGTGAAGTCTCTGTGCAGGTCCAGCTTCTTGTGTTCCCGGCCCCTCTTCACCAGGTGGAGCCCCGACATGCTGGGCCTGCGAGGGAGAGCACAGCCCGCGTCAGCCCGAAGTCGGGGGAGCCCAGTTTTAGGGTGCCGGGCGGCCCCATCTATAAAATCAAAGTCGACAGATGCTGAAGCCCATCAGACCCCTTCTGCTTTGCAGCCCCTCCAACACCCTGAAGCATTTCACAGGGAGCTCCAGAGGCCCCCAGCGCAGGGAGAGGGAGCAAGCCCCCAACCTGACCCAAGCTGTATGTTGAGATCTTTAATCTTGGTGTCTATTTTATACACCCATCGTTTAGGAACTCAGATACTATCAGAAAGCTTCTCTCAGTAAGTTTACAATCAAGGAAGACACCTACATATTCTAACATTTAAAGCTTGTTAAATAACAGGTATATCTTAAAAATACATATTTACAGCATGCTCTAGTAGAGCGGCAGGTCCATCGATTCTGAAGTATGCAGGTCACATACCCCTGGGTTTGAGTCCCGGGCTCAGGAGGAAACAACCAGTGTGAACAACTAAGTAAATAAGTAAAAAGACGCTTCTTCTTCTTTTCCCTGCCTGCCTGCTTGCTCACCTTCATTTCTGCCTGCAGCTTCCCTTGGGAAAAAAAAAGTACGCACGCGCATACACACACACACACACACACACACACACACACACACACACACACACGCACACACCTTTCGTGTACGTTTCTGTATGCCAGAAGTTTGGGGGCAGAACCGAGTGACATCAGGAGTACCCCCAGCATGGCACTGTCCGTTGCCTGCAGAGGGAACAGTGAAGCAGAAGCAAACAGGTAGCCAGGGGACAGCCCATCTCACAAACTGCCAACCAAGGTCCAGCCAGGCAAATGGGGTCACTCAGAACCCAGCAGGTCTGGGGCTCATTCCATCAGACCAGAAAGCGTTGCGCGTGGGCACTTCTGCTGTGGAAAGCCTCTGTGTCGGATACAGGTCCCTGTGAGAAACACCTTCTACAGATCGTCTGTCCCTGTCCCCAAGCATAGCCACGAAAGACTCAGCCTGTCAGACATGAAAGAAATGGACTCCAGGCCAGGAGAACAGAAACGAATGGAACGACAAGTCTTGGTGCCACAGCAGGATGTGTATTTTCAATGCATTTAATCTACTAAGGCACTCCGTCCACAACGAATGAACGAACATGTGACTTTTGGCCCCTGAGAGAGCCACACTGCTGCCTACAAAGTGCAGGCAGGTGTTCTTCTAAAACCTCCTAAGACTGAACTGCTGAGATGAAATGGGACTTAGAAAAGTACTCCGAGAGGTCAGCATCATCTTACAAACGTCGAGTGTTTTTCACATAAGTACATTCCATTAATTTGCAGCTAGCTCCGTTTGTTTCTAAGAACTTCATTTCTCCCCTCAAACAAGCAGGCCATCACTTGCAGACCCCTGTTCTAAGGCAACAGATATCAAACTGTTATCTCAGGGTAACTGAATTATGAGTCGCTTCTGTTTTCTGCCTTCTGCCTGTATTTGTAAATTTTCAGCCATGAAATAATATTTTTAATTTTAAAAAAGCTATTAATTTTATAGTAGGGATGCTTAAAGCCATGGTCATTCTGATATCCATGGGACATACACTCAGTATCCCCACCTATAAAATGAGGGTTCTGAGGAGTAAGTAAGTTAATACACAGAAGTAAAAGGTGGCATATGGCACACGGCAAACTCTACTATCATTTCAGTGTGGCGTTACTAAGAGGATCAGGGGTGGCTAATGTCTCGACCTAACCAAGAAAGGCATCAGGCCCCTCCTCTGCTCCGGGCTGCTCTCCATCTGTCCACCGCTGCCATTCTGCCCAGGCCCTCCACTAACTAGCTGGCTTGATCTTCGGCTTCACAAAGTCTGAATGTCCCATTGTCATACACACGAACATTAAAAAGCTAGCAATCTGGTCTAAAAAGCAACAAGAACAAAACTCATAAACATCATTTCTGAAAAGCACCATCATGGGGCCTGGGTAAAACCATGCATGGTCGCCATTTTGATTTCCAACCTGGTGACATGCCCTCCATCAAGGAAGGTGTCAAGCCTGCCACAGCAAAGTAGATGGGTGAAGGCACAATGCTGCTAGAGCGGCCTTGTTTCAGCCCAGTCTTCAGGCCAGTGGCTATTTTTATTCGTTTTTGACAAAGCTGGAGGTCAACCAACATTGGCTCTGGTCGGCTCTGCTGACCTTCAGTTGGCATTTGTTCCACGGCAAGTGTGGTGGCTGAAACACTCCACGGTGCTTTTGGAAATGGCTTCAGGTGCCATCGACTACACAACTAAGCCTCCCTTGCACAGGGCTGCGAGGGTCCAGTGAGAAGTGCCCTGCGTCAATCCAGAGTGGCACCTGAGCACGTATTTCCTCCTTTCCAGCGCGGAGACGTCTGGTCTGGGACCCGGGCAGCTGTCAGGCAAACACCAGTGTTAATATTCACAGTCTCTGCCTCAGCACGTGTATGTTCAGGCTTCAGGAAAGAGCCCTGGACACTAGCTGAGCCACCGCGGGTCACTATCAGAGCCCCAAAGCAGGGCCATTCGGCTAGGACTATGGCATTAGCGAGTCCGTAAACCCTGCATCTCTTAAGATGGAGGGGGCATCGGCATTTTTCAAACTCCCCCAGAAATTCTAGTGTGCAGTCGGGGTGACAGCCACGAACAGCTAAATAACCAGCACGGCACAAGGGCATCTAGCCTGGTTCTGCGCAGAACTCCCATGGCAGGGATTTACCCACAACGGGATGCACTAGGGGGGCTCTTTGAAGGCCAAATTCTCTACGTCCTCCCAACTTTATCCATTCAACTCAAATCTCTTCCACATGGCCCGTCTCCAAACACTCCAAGCCATATTCATTTCTCCTTCTCTGAACTCTGACCCTCTCTGCACTGAGGGACACTGGTCAGCAGCTGGGATGCACCTTCCTATCTGGCTCCTCAGTAGACAGTTCAGGCCTCCAGGACAAAAATCCCAAAGTCTCTTGACGCTGGAGGCCTCTTGTGAAACACAACTCTGTCATAGTGGTTACCAGCTGTGCAAATAAGTGTGGTGACCCGGGACAGCACTCCAGGACTGTACCTGCCGAGTGCTGGATGTCAAGCATAGAGCTGGGCCCCGGCCCTGGACAGTCTCAGAAGCCCAGACTTTCTAGGATCAGCCCACTGGCAGAGAAGGATACCCAGAGTACTTGTTCAAGGTCAAGCACACAGCTCCGTGGCAGAGCGGGGTGGCTTCCATCTGTTTGGCAACTCTAACTAAGCTAAAAGAGGGACGACCCAATGAAGCATCTTCCTATGATTATAAATATGGTGACCACATGGCCTGAACTTGCCAGGACAATTTCAATGTCTTACAAGTTTATTCTTTAGGATTAAAATAGTTTGTGAAAGGCAGTCTTTTGGATTAAAGTGTATAACTAAATGTCATTCAAGATTTACATGTTAAAGTTTTTCGTGTAAGTAGCTTAATAGATGAGAAACAATGTGTAGCTTTTGCAGACAACACGACCTGCTCTGAGTGCACTCCAGGCCACTTGAGTGCTTTTGCCAAAGGAGTTAGATTAGGGCCCCAAAGGTGCAAGAAATGTGACCTCTATACTGGATGGAAGACTTGGTGCACAAGAAAGGCATTCATCCAAACTCCAGATCCCTTCCCAGGCACTCCCAGAAGGCTCTGCTAGCCTTCCCCACAGAAAGACCAAAGAATGGAAGGTTAGCCTCCTTCCCAGAGGACTGGTCTCATGTCTGGGACAGGTCTGTTGCCCCTTTGAGTCCCGATCTGCAGAACTAATCATCCATCACAAAAGCCCTTCCAGTTCTAAGAGTCCTCACGTTCTTGACAAGCTCATGAGCTGCAGTAAGTAGTTACCAGCTGAGTCCTTTAATATTTTGACCGCTCCAACAATGAGCTAGAGACAGAGGTCTAGCTGCAAAGCTGTTCTACACAGCAAAAAGGGAGAAACAGCCCAAATACTCACTATTTTAGTGGCTTGCTTATCAATTTTAAGGTGTGTCCATTGAAGGGAACACTGCGGGCCCAGTAAAAAGCATGTTGTAGAACAAATGTTGCCCACAAAAGACCAAACAGTAAGCACCTTCGGTCTCAGGGCCCACACTGTCTCTGTCCCAGCCCTTAAATCTGCACTTGAAGCCTAAAAGTCATTTTAGGTGGTATTTAAAGCATGACTGTGGCTGTGTTCCAATAAAACTTTATTTGTGGGCACTGAAATTTTAATTTCCTGTAATTTTCGCACATGACCAAATGGCATTCTTCTTTTCAAACCTTTTTTCGAGCATGGAGATGTAGAAAGCATTCTTTGCAGAGGCCATAGGTCAGCAGGCAGTGGGCCCCATCTGCTGAGCCCAGGGGTGGGATACCTACTAATGTTGAGGCAAAGCAATGACAATAGTGTTCTGTACATGTAAACATGCCTCATGGGGGTGGAGGGAGACGCAAGGATATACAGCAACTATTAACACAAGATCATGGGGTTAATGCCCCGAGACCACGATTTTTTTGGTATGAGTTTTTCGTCATCCTTTTTTTCTTATCTACAATTGTCTGAATTTTCAGCAACAATCATTGCATCACTTGGGCAATTTTTAACAGCACACTAAAATGGAAACAATAGAAAAAAATGTAAACGACGTAGGTGGGGCAAGAAGCACCAGGACACAGAAATACCTCCCCCCTCACTCAGAAAATAACCTGAAATGTGATGCCTCTCAAATCCACGGAGATTGTCCCTGGGCCTCGCATTCAAACAGACCTGCTTCTACGACCACCACGTCCAGCAAGACTCAGGGGAAGACTGGGCTGGGGCCCCCCAGCCGGCAACCTTAGACACCGGTGACTCCAGGACGCCCTCTTCCAGCCAACACTACGGCGGCCAAACCCGGCCTGCTCTCCAGGCCCCAGGCCAACTCAGCCGGGCGGCCCCGGCTCCCGCTTCCGCCGCCAAACTGAAGCCCGCATTTCTTCGGGTGCGGCTGCAGGGGGTGCTGAGAACACTAGACGTGTCTCCACTGGGGGAGGCGGGGCGGGGCGGGGCGGGGCGGCGCGGCAGGAGTTTGCAAAAGATAACTTCACAGTCATCACAACTGCAGGCTTACTTACTTGACTCCTGGATCAGAGAAACAGACCTTGCACTTGGCAGGACTCATGTCGACCGCCCCGCCGGCCAAGCCCACCCGGCTCCTGCCGACGTGCGCAGCATGGGTCCCCCCAGCCCCCTGAAGCAGACTCGGGTCCCGGGGTCCCGCGGGTAAGCCAGGTCGCAGTCCACGCGGCGCGGCGCCTCCCCCATCCCCAAGCACGCCCTGCGCGCCGGTGTCCCCGGCGGGCGGCTCGGCCAGGCCCCGCCCCCAGGCGGAACCCCGCCCCCGGAAGAGTGCCGCCCCACGCCCGGCGGGCCCTCGCCCCGCCCCCAAGCCGGACTGGGACCCGCTGGTGCCGCCCCGGGTCCGGCCAATCGCCGAGCTGCAGCTGACCTTGCGCCCGGCTGGAGAACCGTCTTGGCTACCCTCCTCCCGGCTTCCTAGATTGGAGTTCTAGGTGCCCTTACACAGTGGCTGCTGGAAAAAACTCGAAACTGATGTGCTTGAGAACACACACAATAGGGAAGTAGTGGAAAATATGGGCTATTTTAAATGAGTCAGGTATCACCACTATAAAAGGCCCTGTAGTCAGTAGTCCATTTTTTGGCTCCCAGTTCCGGTTTTTGCTTATTCTTTCACTTCTAATCCCAGGGAAAGGTGTGCGCCCGCTCCCCACATACTCCCCCAGTGAGCTTCTAGCACATACTTTGAGTCACTTGGGTCCCACAGTGAAGTGAGAACCTCCAAGACAGGGAAGTCGCCTACTGTCCTGGGACCCTAAATAAGCCTCTTTCTGGTAAAGCTCACCTTTACTGAGTGTACTTTCGTCCCTTTGTCTCATTTAAGCCTCGAAGCAATCCTATTGTTTTTAGGAAATGCAAAGATGTCTGTTGTCCATGAGGAGGGAGCTGGGGACCCAAACCCCGGGAAAGGGATTCCAGTTAGGATGAATGAGCCAATATTTCTCCAAGTACTTACAATAAACCATAAGGAAAGAAAATACCGACCAGAAAACATTTCAATAATAATAGATGTAGCCTATGTTCATAGCAAACCAACAAAATATAAAGTAAATGCAAATAAATTCCCTTCAAAAGACACAGCCAGGGTCCCAGCTCTAGCGGGGCTGTCCAGGTAACTACAATGTGAGCCCAGCCCTCCTGCTGGAATTCTCTAAGCAGCCCTGCCTGGGGGCTGTGGTCAGCTGTGTTCTCACCAAATAGTAAATAAAGTTCCAGCAATAGGTTTTTAAAAACAATAACTGGCAAGTAAAATCCTCTGCTCAATTTCTACAAGGTTCCTGGCCTTGTATTACTGCCTTCAAAAAAGAAAACCACCTTAAACCGGTGTTCAGTTTCCAACCAAAGTAAAAAAATCATCATCACCCAAATGACCCAAACAGGGAAAACAATTAAAATCAGGAAGCAACAGTATTTCAAATTGTCCCCGCCGTGCCCCGTCAGGCAGGACACTAGGAGACACTGCTCACCAGGGGACTGCGTTTTTCCAGAACGCGCTCTGTTGACAAAACCCCACCTTGAACACTGTGCGGAAATGTGCACATCTTTGCTAACACAGACTTACAGACACCCCAACACACCTCATCTCAAGGGCCTTCTAGAGTGATCGTGGCCTGGATTTTCTCTGTCGTGAGGAATAGAAATGGAAAGGAAAGACTAGCGAACCCCTCTGTGCACAATGGCCCCCTTTACACAAACATCGAGTTATGGTTTTCGATGAAAGTGTGCAAACACGGCTGCAGTTGCAGTGTCGTGCTATACACCCCGCTGCTCAGACTTACAGAGGCTGCATTTCACTTGCTGGTGTTGCAGAAGGAAAGCTCAGGTCACTGACCACACACACATGCACACACGCGCACGCACACCCACGCACGCACACTATCAACAAGACAAAGCACAGCAACTGCCCAGCAACATGGTGGAAAGACCTGTGCAGTGAGTGGCCTTGGGTGTGTCCCTCCCCACCATGTGACCATGAGCACATCCCCTCTCCCCACTTCCTCATCTGTAAAATAGCCACATACATTGTGCTTTCGTCAAAAGAGAGAAAATGATCCCTTTCAATATATGTATATGATAGAGAAACGTGACATAAAACAGGACATCAATGCTAACTGAGGGAAAAATGTTTAAGTGACTCTAGATTCAATATTAATTTAACAGCCAACCTCCCCAGACATCAACATTTCACTCCACAGACAGAGGAGCACAAAGACAAGACTCTCTTTTTCCCCACGCTGCCAGAAAACGTCTTCGGAGTGAAAAAGATTTAAAAACAGGGCTTCTACCAGCCCCTTGTAAATGAATAAAGAAATAAAAATCTTACAGAAAGATCCGTGGCATTCCGTGGAGAGGTTGATAGAGGTGTCTCTGGACAGTGGCAACTTTATAACCTGCTGGCTACTTGGAGCTGTTAGGAGAGGTGCAGACGGTGACATGAAGAGGAAGAGGCTGGGAGTCGCCCACTGGAAGCCCACCCAGGACGCTATTGGGACAACGAGGGAGATGCAGGTGACATTTTGCTGTCACCCTTATGAACACTTATGCACATAATCCCCCTCTCTCCCTCTCTGTCTCTCTCTCTCCTATATCTGATCTCGACAATAGAACCTTGTCTGAAGAATATTTTGGACTCCATGCAATTTCTGTTTGCTCATGACTCCAAGAAACCTGAAGAGGCTACCAGTCCCTCGCGGTTAGTAACAATGATCTGGCATCTATTGGCATCTATTATCATCTTGCTGGGAGACCCCCTAATAGACCCAGAACCCCTCTGGGTGGGCTCAGCTTCTTATCTAGGATGTAAAATGATTGGTACTCTTTCCCCCCAGTATTTTTCATAACAACTTATCATTAAACCTTGTTAACATGTGTTTTAATAGTGATAACAACAGCAGAAAGAAAATGCTAAAGAAAATTTAACTTACTCATCACTACACCACATAAAGACAATGGTTATTAACTATTTGGAGATATTCCTTATAACCAGTCATACCTTAAAGTACAGTGCTTTTTGTGCTTACTCTGTGCCAGGGAATGTTCTAAGCACATTCCTGTCCGCAATCACTTATCAAACACTTACAGGGATCTCTTTGTTCTGGAATTTGGGACCTTTTTTTTTTTTTTTTTTTTTTTTTTTTTTAGGAATAAATGCTTTTTTGTTTTTTTTAAGGAAGGAAGGAAAGGAGGAAGAGAGGGAGGGAGAGGGTAGAATGAAGGAAGAGAAGGAAGAGGGAGGAAAGGTAGGAGGAGGGAGGGAGAGGGAGGGAGGGAGTGGGAGGGAAGAAGGAGAAAAAGGCCAAGAAGCACTGTTATGTATTTAGGTGTCCATTTTGGTGTTTGGGCTTCACATGGTCCACACCCAGCCATCTCAGCCACCCAAGCCACAAGAACAAGCCAGGAACATAAGGCTTTATGTTACACATTTTTATGTTAATGTTTCAGCAGGAGAAATCATGCCTATTCACATAAACTTGGATAAACCAAAACTATAAGTAACTTTGCATTTTCTTGCTAAACGAGCTCACTGCCAACTCATGAACTTCAGTTTCATAACATTAAATTTAAGACCGCAGTTGCAGGACCCTGAACCTGTGCCCCTCAGTCCACACTTGCACCCTGGTAGGTAGGGTAGAACTAGTCGGAGAAGCAGTGGAGCCAGTTTTCTTACCCCAGGGCTCGCTGTACCCACACTGCTAAACAGATGAGGTCACCTCACCGTCATTTCGCAGTTTCCAAACAACTATTTTACCACCCCGTGTAACATATCTAAGGGCCACATGGGGATTCCAACCCTTGAGAACTGTTTCCAAATCCAAGGAATGGCCAAGCCCCAGTGCCTGGCCAATGAACCCGAAAACAGGAACAGACGGGAGGAGATGAGCCCCTATCAGGTGGGAAATGATGGCTGGCTGGTTGGGAAGGCTGAGACTCCATAACCAAATTAAAGGCAGAAGAAACATCCAATATCAGATTTTAACTCCAGAATTAGTCGACAAAGTCCAAGACTTAAGCAAAGAGAATTTTATAAAAACTAGAATTAAATTGCTGTCAAACAACAATACAAAACACCTAACTATTCCTCCATCCACCCATTCCTCCCTCCATCCACTCATCCATCCAGCCAGCCACCCATTCCCAGACTGACTCGCCGGTGTTCTGGGTCCCAGGAATACAGAATTCTGTCTTTGGCAAGCTTGGGTTATTCATTCAATTCATGCGTTTGGCAAATATTTGCTCAAAGTCTACCAAGAACGTGTACTAGGCTAGGCAGCGGGGAACAGGGGAGAACCCATTAAGTATGGCTCTGCTTTCACAGAGCTTACCATCCAGTGTGAAGACAACAGTCAAGTCAACAAACAAGTAGATAACAGAGATGACCTCACGGAGTGATCAACCGCTGTGAAAACCACAAACCAGAGTGAACTGTCAGGACGCTAAGGACTGGTGTGCCCTGGTGGCTCGGGCATTAAGCCAGTGTCTAGGACATAGACCACATAAAGCCCAGGGACCAGGGCTCATGACCCAGAGCTGGGAAGAACCACCAGAAAGGAACAAATCCTCCTCTCTCTCCCTGCCTCCCTGCCTGTCAGCCTTCATTCCTTCCTCCTAAACAGAAAAACTAGGGGCATGTGGGGAATCCTTTAAAGGTTGAAATGGACAGGAAAGGACCTTGAAGAATGTCACATGACTTTGATAGTCAAGTTGCTGGAGGTGGAGGCAGGACTGGCTACAGAATTTCTGGCATGCAGGGAACAATGAGAATGTGGAGCCCTGCGCCCCAAAGTTAGGAAGTATCAAGATGATGAAACCAAGAGCACAAGGCTCCATGCCACCACGTGGCTACATACCAGTGGAGTTGTGCCTGGTGGGGGATCTAGGGGCAGATGAAGGAGAGGGAGCATTTCAGCCCAGAAGGAACCACGATGCCAAGGTCCAGCATGGGAATGCATGTGGGTATTCTGGGATGGTGAGGGCACAGGGGAAATCAAACACGTGCTTTCCCCTCAGTGCCTAGTCAGTCTCCCAGTTGCTGGCCTGCCAGGCAGGCACCAGTGTGGGCCCCAAGGTGACCTTCAGGGTGGAACAGAGGGAGGTGGCTCCCTGAGGACACTGCAAGGGGCAGAGGAGCTCCAGAGACCTCAGTCACTTCTGTAGACAGCACTTCTGGTCCAGGAGAAACTGGCGCAGATGGACGTTGGAACAGAACGGGCCTGAGTGTGTCACGAAACCGTGTAAGAGTATACTGACCTGAATAGGTAGGCACCTCTCACTCACCTTCTGGACAGAAATGGCAGAGGGAAGTCTTCTGGGCATTCCCTAAGGCCTCTGTAACACTAACTTTTGCTTCTTTTTTAAGGAAAGGTGCAGGTAAGAATGAAGGCTAGCAGGCAGGCAGGCAGGCAGACAGAGGAGGAAGAAGCATGTTATTTATTTTATGTGTTATTCATATTTGTTCCTTATTGGACCGAGCACAGGAACCCAGGTCTTTCAGATGTTACATGGACTGCACTTGGCCAGAGGAGGCTACTCCACCAGGGCCAACATTAACATTTTTAATTACCCTGTACTTGCCACTCTTGCTCTAGATAATAGGCAGAACCAAAGGGCCTAAACAAAAACCTCATTTGTAACTTCGGTAACACAGATATAAATCAGCCTACCCAGGACAATGAGAGTGGGGAGTCTGCACAGAGCAGTCTGTTCCCAGGTTCAAGTCCTCAGGTTAATTAACTGATAAGCTCTTTATGACATTTCATAATTTCTGCGGTCTTTTACACCAGTGATCACTTGTCACTGTAGCTTCCACATGAGCGCAGGGCCCTAGAATGAATGAATACCGGTGACTTAGCTTCTGTCCGCCAAAGAGGGAAGGAGTTTGAGCTCAGCTGGAAGGACTAGGCCCAATCTCTGTTTCCTGCTTCTATTTTGCAGAAACGACATCGAAGAGTTCCGTTTGGAGGGAACAGACCCTTCAGCAGTTTGGAGGAGGGGGCAGAGTCACAAGTCAGCTCCTGGCTTTAGCACGGGCTAGAGACCTACCTGCGGTGCCTTCTAGGTCAGGTTCATTTCCTCTGTCTCCTGCCTGTGCTGGCAGCTGGCCAGCCTGCCCACCCCAACCCCATGCCCCACATCTGAAACTGGTTGAGAGTGTGGTTTGTGGGTCCCAGAAAAAGGCATTACCACCCTGCATAAGCAGACAAGCTCAGCAGTGGTCCTTCACAAAGCAATACTTTGTTTTGTTTTCTTTTTTGCGGGGTGGGGTCCCTCTGAACCCAGAGAGTTGGCCCAAGACTCTGATCAGTGGCTGTGAGCAAAAGGGCCCATGGAGGATGGCCAGACACCAGGCGACTGGGATTCCTAAAGATGTGAAAACTCTACAAGGTAACAGGATGCTTAGCCTTTTTCCAACAGACTGGAACTCACAGGCTTGGCTGCCGGTGTTCATCCAGTTGATCGCCAGAGGCAGCAGCAACAGGATGTGTCTAGGCCTCAACATCCTGCGGATACGCGCAGGTAAGATTCCCATTCCAGTTCATCAGAAATGACGGACACGTGGGCCTCGATCGTTCGAGGGCCCTGATTCAGGGGCTGGGTTAGGGCTGGAATGTTCCCACAGAACTGCCCAGGTTCCCGTGGGCCTACCTAAGGCGCTACAATTCCAAATTCCTGACTCTGAGAAGAGCACCAACTGGGAACAACAGCGCCGTGTGCCTAGAGCACTCGGTGGCCAGGGGTCACCCTCAAGGCGTTGGTCCATTCTCCTTAGGCTCCAGGCGAGGTAGCAGAGGCTCAGAGAGGGGAAGGGGCCTGCGTGGTCACCCCAGGCCTCCCAGCGCTCCATGGTGACCCTTGCATCTCCCGGCACGCCACTGAGCACCTTGGTCTCCATGTTCAGGGCCTCAGCTGAACTCCCCTGCCCTGCATCCCAGGGTGTTGTGGAGAGAAGGCAGGTAAAAGACCTGCGATGCTAAATGCCTAAGCAACAAGAATGCAAAGGAGGGAAATTCAGGTAACATTTTGACTCAGAGTCATGCAAAGAGAGGCCTTTAGTTAAATAACTATAAACTCGCCAGCTCGGAGAAGCTATGGTTGAAGCACAGACCTTCCAATAGCGGTGGAAGACAGCGAACGGAAATTTAAGAGACTTGCCCCTCTTCTGTATTTTAACCTACCCTTATGGAGTGCTTTATTCTCTTCTAAGTATCTAAGAAATATTAGTTCATTTCATCATCACACCTTTCTGGGAATTCAAGATGCAAGAGAGAATAATCATAGTAATAATTTTGGCAACACTTTGGCATGATCAATTCTTTTTTTTTAAGTTATTGGGATGTAAGGTGCCCCCCCACCCCTCCACCCTGCCTTATTTTTAAGGGAAGGCAGGAAGGAAGAAAGCAAGAGGAAAAAGCAGCACTTTTTATGCATTTAGTTGTTCACCCCAGTCCTGGGCCATGAACCTGGGTCCTTGGGCTGTATGTGGACTGCTCCCCAGGCACAGGCTTTCTACTGGGGCTAGCAGGGCGTACTGATTCATTCTTAATTAGAACCAATAAAAAGAAGGCACACAATTGGTTCCTTATCATTAGGGCTGGATTTGTGATGTATAATACAGTAGAAACCAGCCTCATGAAACTATTTACATTTAATTAAATAATAATTTAAAGTTTGATTCCTCAGAGGATGTCAACAGACATCTCTTCAAAGAGGACAGGCAGATGGCCAGTAGGCATATGAAAACATTCTCTCCTTTAGTTATTATCAGATAAATGCAAATCTAAGCCACAATGAGATATCACCTTACACCAGTGAGACTGGTCGACATTAAAAAGACAAGACACAGTGAGTATTGGTGACGACATGGAGACAACATGGAGAGAGGGGAATTCTCATACAGTGTCGGGAGGAATGCACGTTGGTACAGTGACTTTGGAAAATAGTACGGAGAGTTCTCAAAAGGTTAAAAATAGAATTATCATAAGCTCCAGTAATTCCACTTTTAGGTATCTATGTGAATGTGAAAATCTTAATCCCAAAAGATGTTATGTTTCTGGCGGCACTGTTTATAAGGGCAAAGATGAGGAAAAGGAAGATCCGGCTTCCCTGGAGGGTATTTTGCTAAGTGAGGTGAAGAGAAAGATAAACGCTGGATGATTTCACCCACTGTTGGAAGAGGGAAAAACAATGCAAATGAACCGACACAACTGAAATAACCCTTTAGACCTTGACATCTGAGGTGGTTAAAGAGGAAGGGGGGTTGGCACAGATCTTGTGGTAGAGGAATTTGCTTATTAGTTTAGCTTTTATTAAAAGTTTATTCATTTAATTTTTGTCCCTCCCTTCCTCTTTTGGTTTTTTTTGTTTTGGTTTGTTTTGTTTAATAAAGAAGTTTTTTAAATATCATAAAATTCAGTTCACAAGAGCAAGCCTTAGGCCAGAGATCCAAGTTCAGATATCAGGCAAGAATTGTCCCTGGCACCATCGCCTGGCCGAGAAAAGGAATGCATGCGACCCTCTGGATCCCTAAGGAAAGCCCATGGATGAGTCTGACCTGCGAGATGTGTCTCACGTGTAGGATGCGACCAGGACGACCCTCCACAAAGGAACAGAGGAACAGAGGTTGAAGAAAACCACCCAAAACTTCAAAGGACAATTTCCCCTTGCCCCATCAGGAGCTGAAACCTGGCCTGCTGACCCTCTCCATGCCCCTTCCTCCCCATGTGGCTGTTTCCATTAAAAACCCGGGCCGCCAGCACGGCAAACGGGGTCTTAGCGTCCCTTGGCTGGCTTCATCCTCTCTCTGCTTCCCACTAATAAACCCCCAACTTGCTTACTTGCACACCCATCTGATACCTGGAGCGACCCTGAACCCATGGGGTCTGCACTGCCTTTGATCAGCTCCATTCCTTCACCCTCTAATTAAATCTCTGCTCACTTGCCTGACTCTGTCATGGGTTCTTTGAGCGACCTGAAACCCCACAGGTTTCAATCACACTAGCTGTATTTCGATCTCAAGACGATCACTCCCTGACTTAAAATGTTTGGGTTTATGACTTCGATGTCACAGTGGTTCAGAAGGAATATGCCTCCATTAGAAACTGTACATTGACTTCTGAATTCTGATCTTTACCCAGGCTAGCCAGATGCCTCTCCTGAGGTGAGGCAGAGGCAGAGCTCCAGCCTGAGCCTAGAGAGAGCCTCCAGACCACATGGGGAACCAAGGGGTACTCTACAGACGGGTATCTGTCAGGATTCAATGAGTTACATGGCATAGCCAATGCTTTATTACAAAATAGACTGTGGGCTTTGTGTTGATGGTTTTGCTCACCTTAGGTTAATGTAAGTGCTGTGAGTGCATTTAGGGTATCGGGGATGTAAGCCCATCAGAAGATGAGGAAGCACTATACTCACATGTGACAACTGGTTACCATATTGTTCTAGAACATTCCATCCTGGCAGAAATTTCTGTTCATCAGCTCTGGTCTAGCGTGAAATTTGCCTCTTCCAAGAGTTCTTCCCTGATCTGACCCCATCTTTTGAAACAGATCTCCTCATTTATTCACTCTCATTTCCTTCCTGGCACTGGACAAACCCAGAAACTACGCTATCGATTTACTTTCATTTGTACATTTCCCAACTCCCTACCAGCACTCTCTTTCCTATTTCCTGATAGTGGTGAGACAGGCAGAACGGGAGCCAGGAGCACGGGAGCCCTCCCTGTCTCTGTCCATCCCCGCCCCAGCCCACCCCAGACCTTAACCTTAACTGGAAGCTCTTCTGTTAAAACCGCTGGCTTTAGAAATCATTTACTTTCTCATGGTGAGGGGACCTATTTGCCAGGTTCCCCTCTTTTTCTCACTGAAATCATTCACTTCCTGTCTCCCCTAAAGTGGTCTATAACCACCACTTCCCCACTCCCTAATCTAATGGCTAGAATAAGGAAAGAGGACGCAGACTGTAACCTGACAAACCATGGTTAACTAACACTGTGTCCCTTGAAGTATCACTGCAAGGAGGTGTCCGCCTAGTAAAAGACAGACTGTCTGCTAACTGCCACCTTGTCAACCCCCAAACCTATCCTGCACAGCCTTCACAGAGACAATGTGGGTTTTCTGACCTCTGACCTACAGATCTGCAGTTCGAGCTGGAAAATCTCATCTAGCCCTGACATCAGCTAACGCCTAGTTAATCAACCACAGCCCCAAGGCTTCAGAGCCCCTTTTGGGGTAGGGATATTGGGTAAGCTCTGTTCCCAGCATCTCTCTCTATTCCTGAAACAGGAGGGAAAGAACAAAAGACAATTGCAGTCCCCATACACCATCAATAGGGAGGCACCCAGTGCCTTTGATTGTCTGGGAATTGCTAAAAGATTCAACCTGGGACCACCCAAATGAGGAGCTTTGGACTCTGTCCCCTGACAAATCTCCCTCTCCTGGACCCTAATCCCCTCTATCTGCCCTATCTACACATGGCTCCTCCTTGCACCCCAATACAAATTTTAGCAAGACCTTGTTTGGCCTCTGGCTAATTTTGTTTTTATAAAGGAAAGGTGCAGGCAGGAATGAGGAGAGTAGGCAGGCAGGAAGAGACAGGAGGAAGCAAGCATTTTATTTTTAGTTAGTTGCTCATCTCGGTTGTTCCCCCATGGCCCCAGGACATGAACCTGGGTTCCTGGGTTCTTTGCTCAGCCAGAGGCAGCAGAGAAACCTCTACTCCACTAGGGCACGCTTCAGCTAATTTCTATTACAAAGTGCCAAAGCTCTCCCTGGCCTATTACAGAATTCTTATGGTAAGTGTGTCCTGTCATCCCTCCAACTGAACACTAATTAGCAACCTCCACTGGACAGACATCTGCTTCTAACATAATCTCTGAAGTTTGTCAGCTGGATGAATTGGGTAAAGAACTGCTTTTCCCTAAGCCTTTCTGAAACTGCCACTCTGAGGGAACGAAAGAGGGTTGAGGGAAGAGAATGCTGGCAGTTATGGAGGGGCACACCGGACCATGGTGAAGCCTGGTTTCTGCAGCCAACAGACCTGGCCCTGAAACTGGGCCCTGCCATGTCCTAGCCATGTGGTCATGAAAGACAGTCACCTCTCTGAGCCTAGGTTTTCTCCTCTGCACAATGGGGGTGCACCACCAGCCAGGAGAGCTGTTAGAAAGGATATGCGTGTAGCTTCTATACAGTGAAGGCAGAGCGGGGTGGGGAAGCGCTCGCTTGCTGGGTGAAGTGGGAGCAAGGGGGGAGGGGATGGGGGTGGTGGCAGCCCATAAAAGGCACTGGGGGGAGGATCTACGGTTTGTGAGGTACCTACAAGGCAGGAAACTCAGTGAATACTTACTAAATATCATCCCTTAAATTCCTGCACCATTTTACAGATGCGTTTTTCTGACTTGGGTAGAGTGGCTAAGAGAGATGCTTAAAAGGAGAGTCAGTAGGATCTTCCCCCCAGGGAGGAAAACCAGCCTGGAGGTGTGGGGGACAAAGGCCTGCTCGCCACTTCCAGCAGCCGTGAAGACAGCCATACAAACTGCTGAGCTAGCAAAGCCATAAAAACATCCTGTGACCTGAGCTTGCTGGAATGTTGCCAGCAGATAAAGAACTTTCAGCTCTTGAAACCTCTTCCCCTAATTTACATCCCTCTCTTCTCAAACTTGCTCTAACCTGTAGACGTGTACCCTAACCCGGTGCCTGTGCTCAGCCTTTGTGGGAAGGAAGCTTGCTGAGCCCGCGCGTAATGAACCTGCCTAAAATACTTCCAAAAGAGTGCCCACTTGGTTTATCCCAGAGAGCCGTAACACTGGGAGGATATATGAGGACAGCAGCTGAGTTCTCTCTGGGTGGTGACTCCGTCCTTCCCTCTGACTCCTGTTCCTCCCAAGTTTCCTGTCTGGAACCACCTCATTCTGGTTGTGATCGGTGTGAAAAGGCTGATGACATTGACCACATCTGCGCACCTTCTGAACCTCCAGCATAGTCCCACCTGAATGGACCTGCAGGTGTTCGATCCTGATCATCACGGTGAGGGATGAGCTACATATCTGAGCTTCTGATATTTAAGCATCACTTGGGGGAAGGCATGTGTTTTTCAGTTTGTCACCTGCTGAATAAATAAGCAAACGAACAAATAAAGGCAAGGAACCACCCCAGCCTCCAGGCTCCATCATCTGAGTCTTTTGCCCACCTCAAGTGGCTTAAATTATAACTACAGGGCATGGCCTGGCGGCTAATGCAGTGTCATTCACAGACATTCGAGACCCAGGGCAGGGGAAACAACCAAGATGGACAATGAAATACAAAAAAATAAAATGCTTCTTCCTTCTCTCTCTTCCTGCCTGCCTGCTCTCATTCCTGCCTGAACCTTTCCTTTAAAAAGAGAAAACAAAGCTACAGGCAAGATCCCCTTCCCCCCAGTCGCTGAGATCTACAGAAGGCCAGTTTTTCTCATGGGGCCAGCACACAGTAGATACCCAATAAGTGATTTTGAAAGGCAAGAAGGCTCATGTCTTCTGCTTTCAAAGTGTGGGCATCGACAGCTGGCCTGGCTGGGTGGGGAAGGGACAGACCCCACCCGAACCTGGGGTCTCCAGGTCATGAGGACAAAGGCCACATTACCTTATGGTGGGCTCAGGCTCTCCGGCAGTTTGAGGGGCCTCCAGGCCCAGGGCTCCCAGGCTGGCCCGGCTGCTCTTCCGGGAGGACTCCCGAAACAAAGCAGAACCCGGGTCCTCGTCAGAGGAGTTGTCATCAAAGGAACCCAGGATGAAGTTGGTCATCAGCTGCCTCTTGATTTGCTCCTGCTTCTCATCTTCTTTGGAGGGGAATCTGGCACATTGTCCCTGGGCAGGTGAGGACGGGTCATTGGTGTCTGTGGCCTCCAGACCTTCTGTCCCTGTGCTGGTGGCTTGGAATGTGGGGTAGGTATCACCAGAGGACAAGGGGTTTCTTGGGGGCTTCTGGTGTGGCGGTGGCTGGAAGGGTCTTTGCCAACAGCCATCTTTGGGTCCCTTGTGGGAGGCTGGCCCAGCCTGGTTAGGCATCTTTGGTAGAGAGTTGTCAACCTCATTTTTCTGCGGGGGCTCCCCTGAGCTGCCTGCGTCTGGAAAATGCTCCTGGTTTGGGATGCAGGTCACTTCTGGTTTACTCTTGGTGACCTGCTCGGAGTCCATAATTTTCCCAAAAAACTTTAACCAGAAAAGCGTCAGGCAGCAGAAAATCAGACAGGATAGGAAAAGATGCAGGATCATTCAGAAGAGCTGTCACTGTCAGGAGAAAGAGAGAGAGGTTTTAGGGTCTCACTGAGTTCTTTTTCTTCTAAAGGAGAGAGTGGAGAAGAGGCAGTAAGGGTTGGACATACTCAGCCTAGACACAGTAGAGAAGGGGTTCTCCTCTCAGCTCTGCCCATGACATGCTCTGGTCTTGGGCAGGTTCCTTCATCCCTCTGAATCTCCATTTCTCACCTCTAATTTACTCACACATGCACCCTAATCACAACATGAATGCGAGAGAGAACTGAGATCACGTATGTCACAGGACTCTGATTCCCTCATGACTCATAATATCCAAGAAGTGGAAACAATGCAAATGCCCATCACTGATGAACGGATAAACAAGTGTGGTCCACGCACACAGCGGAATATTACTCAGCCAGAAAAAGGAATGCTCTAGTGACACATGGTACAACATGGACGCACCTTGAAACATCATGCTAGTGAAAGAAGCCAGTCATGAAAGACCACATACTGCATGATTCCATTTCTGTAAAATGTCCAGAAAAGGCAAGTTCATAGAGATAGCAAGATCAACGGTTGTCTAGGGTTACCTATGGGGGTGATGGCTTAAAAGGTACAGGGTTTCTGTTTGGGGTCGTGAAATGTTTTAAAATTGATTTTGATAGGTTAATACAACTCCGTGAATGTACTAAAAAACACTGAACTGTACCCTTTACAGGAGTGAACTGTACAGAGTGTGAATTATATCTTAATAAAGCCATCATCTAAAAAAAGACTAAACTAGGCACTGGTGGAATAGTGGTTTGGTTAATCACCTCTGAAGGACTGCAGGCCACATACCTCTGGGGTCAAGTCTCGGGTTGGTGGGAAACAGCCAGTGTGAATGAGGAGGAAATAAGCCTTTACTGAACAATACATCTCAATAGCCCACCCATGCCCCAAGCTGTAAACAACTTCTGGGTTTTGCAACCATGAACAGCCCTGCTATTATCACACAACAAACAGAAACCAGTGGTGGAAAAATTCCAGAGACCCACCTCTGCCTTCCTCTAGCCCACACCGGAAACCCCTGCCTATAAAATCTTAACTTGCTCCTGTTCAGCGCACCAGTCTTCAGAGACCACTCCACTGGTGGCCGCTGGTGTTTAACAAAATCCTTTCAACTCTCCTGAGGGCGTGGCGCCTGTTGCTGCCCACTGGCTGAGCCCATCTGCTGGAACACAAACAACTGAGATGCTCCTTCCTCCCCTCTCTTCATGCCTGCCTATATCGTTCCTTTAAAGAAAAAAAGGACTAAACTCTATTCCAGTTTGTGGATATCCTCATCACTATTGTATTATGATGATTCTCCTGATTATGACCAGGGTCCTGGAAGGAGGAAGGACATCTTGCCGTGTCGCCTCTATGGAGCTGGCATGCCTGATTGGGACGCGCTTACCAACCGCGAGAACAAAAGCTCAACGAGACCAAAGAGATTCTGTTCGATTCCAGGGTCGAGAACGGCACCCAGTTAAGAGAAAGGGCCTCGCAACAGACAAGTATTCTTAGCAGTGAATACATGAATTCAGATATTCTGACTTCTGATCTGCGCCTCCTGTCACCACACTGACTCTTCCCTATGAGTGAATAGGCCATTGTTTGAGGGAAATTTTATTAAAAAGCAAACAATAAACACAGCCTGAATGTGCTGAAGATTTTGGAATGAAATTTCTCACAATCATATGCTAGAAGCATTTTTTTTTTAAAGCAGAAAACACAAGATTCAAGCCTATCCATTTAATATATTAAAGGTGTTTTCTTTTTTGATTTTCAACACAATATCCTTAAAGGAAGTTGAAAGTTTTTCAAGATTTCCTAGAACAACCCATTCCAAGTACTTCCTGCACCCTTTGGGCAATGAAACCTGCTTAACCATTATTAAGGGGATTTTCTAGGTAACACACTGGGTCAGAAGGCTTCTTTCCTTTAAGGTTGCCAAGTTTATTTTTAAAGAAAAGGCAGTCTGTTAGGGTGGCTCAGCGTCAGTCAATGTCAACAAACATAGAAGAAAACCCCACACATTCTCTTAGTTGACTCACAAAACACCTTTGACTAAATCCAACACCCTTGCAGGTTAAGAAAAATTCACCAAACTAGGAACACAAAATTTTAGACATTATAATGCACATTTATGAAAAACGCACAACTAACAATCTATTCAGCAATGACGAGGCTGAATGCTTTCCCTTCAACATGGGAAATAAGACATCTGGAAACGAACTGTTGTCTGTACTCAAAGTCCTAGTCAGGGCAATTAGACAAGAAAAATAAATTTTAAAAACATCTAAATTGAAAAGAAAGATGTAAAATCTTTCCATTTGCAAATACATTCCATGTATAGAACAACATATACAAATATATGTACATATATATGAAATTTGAAAACTCTACACACACAAAAAGAACTACTAGAAATAATAAAGTTGGCAAGACTGTGGCATGATCAAAATGCAAAAATCATTTGAGTTTCTCTATACAAACAATAAACAAACTGAAAAGGAAATTTTAAGAAAATCATATACAATTGTATCCTAAAGAATAAAATACCTAGAAATAAATCTAATCAAGGGGGTGAAAGAACCAGACACTGAAAACTACAAAACATTTCTAAAGAGATTTTAAAAGACCTAAATGACTAGAAAGACATCCTATGTTCATGGACTTGAAGACTTACGGTTATTCAGATGGCCACGCCACCCAAAACAATATACAGACTCATATAGAGACCTTAAGAAAGAACAAGTTGGAGGGCTCACATGTCCTAATTCTGAAACTTCCTACAAAATTACAGTAATTAAAACAGTATGGTATGACATAAACAGACATCAATGGAATAAAATTGAGAATTCAAAAATGAACCCATACATCTAATGATGAATCAGTTTTTGAAAAAGGCATTAAGTTAAGGTAATGAGAAAAGAATAGTTTACTTCTTTTTAAAATTCTTTATTTTTTTTTTCCAAGACTTTCTTTGAGAAAGCTTGGGTGCACCGTGGTGGCCTAGCAGGTAAGGTCCTGGGTTCGCATCCTGGGACCAGGGCAGAGAAACCAAGATGAACAAATAAATAAAATAAATACATACTTCTATCTCTTCTCTCTTCTGTCCTGCCTGCCTCCTTGCCTTTATTCCTGCTTGCACCTTTCCTTTAAAAAACAGAACAGAACAAAAAAGATGAAGGCAGGCAGGCAGGCATAAAGAAAGGTAGGCAGCAGACAGGTAGGAAGAGAGAGGAGGAAGAGAATTTTTATTTCGTTGTTCATTTTAATTGCCCCTCCTGCGCCCAGAACTGGGCTGCAAACCTGGGTCCTTGGATTGTAAATGGACAGCTCCCCAGATGCAGGTGCAGGCTTACCACCTGAGTCAGCAGGGCACTCCAGAATAGTGTCTTTAACATGTGATTCTGGAACAACTGATTTCCACATGCAAAAGAAGTTGGATTCCTAATTAATATACCGTATATTATAAATAAACTCAAAATGGATCAACAACCTAAAACTATGAGGTAAAATTACAAGGGTCTTAGAAGAAAACAGGGTAAATGTACAGAGCTTAGATTTAGCAACAGATTCTTAGATATGCTCCAAAAATAAGAGAAACAAAAGAAAAAATATGTAAATTGGATGTCATTGTAAACTTTTGTGCCTCAAAGAGCATGATCAAGAAAGTAAAATGATAGCCTACAGCTTGAGAGAAAATATCTGCAAAACGTCTATTTCTTAAGTCTAGTATCCAGAATATATAAAGCGCTCTTACAATTCAACAACAAACCAATTGTATTTTCAAATGACTACAGGACTTGAACAGCCAAGAAGATATACAAATGGCCAATAGCTCATGAAAAGCTATTCAGCATCCTTAGTCCTTATAGACGTGCACATCAAAATGACAAAGTACCACCTCCTACCCAGAAGAATGACTATAATCAAGACAGAGAGAGGAGAAAGGGAGCAAAAAGAAAATAGCAAGTGTTAGTGAGGATGTGGGGGAGTTGGAACCCTTGTACACTGCTGGTGGGAATATAAAAGAGTATAGCTACTGTGGAAAATGTCTCAGAAAATTAAACATGAGTGCACCCTGGTGGCTCAGGGGTTAAGCCCATGCCTGGGGCCCAGTCCACATAACAGTCCAAGAACCTGGGTTTGTGGCCTAGGACCTGGGTTCACAACCCAAAACAGGGGAGAGAAGACAACAACTAAAATGAACAACTCAATAAAATGCTCTTCCTCTAGCTTCCTTCTTGCCTACTGCCTTCCTGCCATCCTCTTAAAAAAAAACGTATACCTAGAATGACTATATGATCTAGTCATTTCACGCCAAGGTTTATCCCGAAAGAATTGAAAACACTGACAAATGCATGTGAAGTGACCCCAACCTTCCAATGCCCAAGTCTTGCCCCTAACATTTGGGGCTAGAGATTCTATGGTGGGGCCTTCCCATGCTCTGCAGTGCCCACAGCCTCCACCCACTAGATGCCAGCAGGGCACCCCTTCAGTTGCTACAACCAGAAAAGGTCTCCAGACATTGAAAAATGTCCCCAGGGAACAAAACTGGGGTGGCAATCATTGCTGTTAAGCCCTACGCCTGCCCCCTCCGTGCTTCCTGTGTCTAGATGGTGAAGTGGCAGTCAGAGGAGGGGATCTATTTCTTACCCATCTTTTGCACATAGTAAGGTCTCAAGAAAAGTTTAAATCAGCAAGAAAGCTCAGAGTCCTGAAGTCGTTAGCTCTTCCAGGCCCTCAGGACAAATCGTGAAATGGATAATTGGCAGACATCACCACCAGAAACATTGCACAGGCAAAGCTGCTTCCACAAAGCACCAGCGGATTCTAGGTCCCACATCCTCCCTGGGCAGGAGGGTACGGCAGGTAGAGGGTCCTCCCAGACGCCTGCGGTGCCGCCACTCCCTTCTCACGCCATCCCTTCTCGTGCCCTCGGCCAGACCTGGGCGAGTTCAGACCACCACGGTGGTCTCACTGATGACCCCACCTGGACACCGCCTGTCACTGGTCTCCCCAAGTGTCTTTCATTTCTGGATCCTTGTACCCAGCCTGGTGCTTAGGACAGAGGTATTCAACAGGGATGTGCCCCTGAATAAGTCCATGTGCACACGCTGAGCACCAGCTGAGAGCTTGAGCCAAACTGGAATCTTGAGGTGAGGGTCTCAATTCGGAAAGGGCATTCAGCAAGCCCAGAGGCACATGCTGGGTGTGCCCAGGGTCATTCTGAAGTAGAGAGAACACCTTACACATGCGGTCAACTTTAGGCAAATACGCAATGTGCACACTGGAGCTTGTTTTTCGTTTGTATTTCGTACAGTTGGTGGGACCTGTGCACACATCTGCACCAGTGGCTGGGCTATCTCTACCCTTGGTGCTTCTGCTGAAAATCCATACGATGGAATGCTGGGAGTCCCCCACCCCAGTGGACATGTGTCTGAAACTGCCGAGAAAAGAAGGGCCTCGGCACATGCTGGTGGCGGAGCAGCGGGGCCTCCTGCTTCCAGCTGCCGCCGTCCACGCACATCCCGAGGACCCAGGTTGGCGTCTGGGGTGGGGGAACAACCAAGATGACAACTGATTAACTTAATTAGTTCATTCACACTTCTTTTAAAAAACAAAAAGGGCAGCGTCGCGGCACAAACATGCCACCGTGCGGAGCCTTGGAGCCCCAAGGACACACTGTACACTGAGGACCATCAGACGCCCATCAGATGAAGGCTCTTGGGGAGCTGGCTCTGGAGCCCCCCAGCTGGCTGGAGAAGTGGATGGTGGTGGAGACCGGATGGAAGGCCTGGAGGGGGCCTGCGTGAGTGGCCAGATGGGCAAGCGGGGAGACCTGGGAACAGCAGGTGTTTGAGGAGAGGCAAGTGAGACTGCTACGGTCTAAGCTGCAAGCTCTACTGAGGGGTGACGGGAGAGTCTCCTGGGGTGCTCCTGGTCACTGCAAATCCTGTAAGATTAGCTATTTTTCTGAAAGGGGCCAGTGGGTCTAACACCCCAAACCTAGCTTGCAGGAGTTACCTGCATGGGAAACCTCAAAGCCTTTCCCTTTTCTTTTCAGAGTAATGACAAGGGACCCACAGTACATAATGACATGGGACTCAAAAAGTACACAGAGACCAACAGGGGGACTGTTTGAGAAAGCTCCCAAAGAAACTCTAGGCGTGCCCTGGTGGCCTAGTGGTCTAGCTCACACACAGGCAGAGTCCACACACATCTCGAGGTCCCCGATGCAAGACCAAGGTGAACCACTAAATAAAAAATGTGCTCCTTCCATCTCTCTTAAAAAAAAAACTGAGCCTGTGTCCTCGTCTCACAACAGGGATGCTAACCCTTGCCCATGGATCAGCCTCGCGGCTGCTCCCCAAAGAACACAGGAACTGCGCTCACACCCACAGGAACCGCGCTCACACCCACAGGAACCATCCGGAACACAGGCTGCCTGCAAGCTCTGGATCCTCAAACTACTCGGTAGAGATTCCTATTATCACCCCTAGTTGGCTTCCACTTCACAGCTCGGTAAACTGTGACCCAGAGAAGCTTGGTGCCCTGATTTTGCTCAAAGACAGGTCCTCTATCATTTAGCAGTGCCCCGGCACTAAAACTGGACAAGCATCAATTCAAAGAGCAGAGAGTCCCACCACCAGTACATGGAGATGACCCTGAAAGCAGACACCCGGCTGTGTACCTGGAAGACGGAGCCGAAGAGCGAAGCGTAACCTCACGATGCCAGACAAGCACAGTCGTCTGGAAGGAGCACTGTGCCTGAGGCTCGAGTCCCTGGGCAGGAAAGGGCACAGGAGGTCTGCCAGTGGACCTCTGTGGACCACTCATGCCCAGTTGCTGCTCTGCATGCAAACAGCTCCACGGGCCCCCAAACCAAGTACTGGTCAAAACTATTTTTATCTCCTGCAGAACGAATTTTCTCTCTTGCAGGTGCCTGGTGCCAGGGCCCTCACAGCCCTGGCCATAGAGGGCAGGAGACTGCTCTGTTCCAGCCAGTGTTGGCCAGCAACCAGTCGCAGGCTGGAGAGAGCGGGGTCATGAGTTTGTTTGAAGCCCACCCCCTCACACACACCCCTGAGGACAGAGAGGGACAGACAGGCCAGAATGTCAGCAGCCAACTAGAAACTCCATTCCACACTCGGCTGTCCCTCCCACCAAGATGAGCTCTCTGGTGTTTGCTGCTACTCACCTCGGCCCCCAGCTCCATTCTCACATGGGTCGCACCAACACACACAGGGTGACTAAGGGAAGTGGCTGGAGGAGTGTCACCTTTCAGCAGGAGGCTGGTGTCATGCATCAGGCCATGGGGGAGGAGTTTGAACCAGCCTGTGCTCCAGCACAATTTGGCAAGCAGCCTGCCCTCATCTGTCACCCACAAATAGAAACCATTGATGAAAGTCCCTGCTCAGCCCACCCCTGACTTCAAGCTCAGGTACTTAAGAGCCTCGCTATGCGGTCAAGGGCTCGCTGGCCCACGGCTTGCCACACTCCTGCACTTTGGCCTACTTCTCTGCTCGTGCAATCACGCCGTTGCCCAACTCCGCATCTCTCGAGAATGTCTGAAACACTCCCACAGTCATACAGCCTGCTGCCCCTGTGTCCACTGGGCAGGCGCCTGCCTGGGGGGTGAGGGTGAGTCTCAGAACTGGTCTGAGTGGAAAGAGAAGCAAAAGCATCAGGAGGAACAGTGGGTAGCCAAGGATTCTTCAGCTGGCAAGTGGATAGTGACGCCACGCCCTTTTGTGAATTCAGAGAGAACCGAAGTCCAAAGTCCGGCGGACAGTGAGCTGTGGCAGCCAAACACGGCCGGGGGCCCACCTCCAGCCTGTGGAGTCAGTGGTGTCCCAGGTTACAGCGTTTCCTAAAAGGCTCCAACCTGCAGTCTAAGAGGGGCACTCTTAGGAATTGGAAAGTTCAGCATCCTTTATAGACAGGTGTGGCATGTGAAATTAGCGACAGTCAGAATTAATACCAAGATCCCCAACCCCTATCCAGTGCTCCTTTCTACCGAGGCATCATTCACAGTCAAATCCACTGTCCTGGCACACCCTGGTCGAGCAGTGGTTAGGTCAGTGGCCTCCGAAGGAGTGCAGGCCACGCGCAACCCAAGGACCTGGGTTCGTGTCCCAGGTCTGGGGGTGGGGAGGGGATGACAACCAGTGTAAGTAACTAAATAAAAAATAAAATAAGATGCTTTTTCCTCCTCTTTTCCTGCCTGCCTGCACCTTTCCTTTAAAAAAAAAAAAAAAAGATTGATAGTGTTTTCATACTGTATTTGATCCCATGAAACGGACGGACCTGCCTTTGCTTTTCAGCTTGGGTGAGGGCCATGCCCTCTGAGTCCCAGGTTGCTCTTTCTATAAAACAGAGTAAGGTTGTCCATACAAGATAAAATTGTTGAGAGTCCAATGTCCAACCGAGTGAACCCAACTGCAGGGCACTGAGCACATGCCAGGCGTGGTTCAGCCTTCAAGTGTCCTAGAGATTGTCTGCTATCCGCAACAGATCCTGGGATCAGGAGGAACCACATCTGGAAGCTCCTTAAGAGAGAACTTCCATGAATGGAGATGGGCAGGCGGGAGGCCTAAGAGGAGGAGACATTTACTCTGGGGTTTTGAAGGCTGAACAGCAGTTCAACAGGTGGCTCAGGGGGCAGGGCGCTTTAAGTGGAATTTGCTCTTGGCACTACGCTAGAGGGGAGTTACCTCTCTGCTGGCTCAAGCAGTCACTCTGCCAAAGTTACTAACCTGGGAGCAGCAGCGAGCAAAATGGTTCTCTCATAAGGACACATATTTACTTTTGTATCTTTGTGTCTGAAGAAGATGGGTGACAATCTCCAGGTGACACTGGAGGGGGGCACGGCTTGCCTACAAATGGCAGGACTTGAAAAGGCACACACTTCTTGTCATCTAACAGCCTTGCCGTCCCCTGTGGCTCTGAGGAGCTAGTGTGATGTCACACTTCCTCACGCCTGAGGACAAAAGCCCAGAGGAAGCAAGAGACTTGCAGTTCTCATCTCTATGAGGAGATTCTTACTCCCCAGCTACAGTGCCTTCCACTAGAGCACCCATCTTGCATTTCAGATCTCATTTCTCCTTCCGACAACCCTGTGTAAGTCACAAACGGGCACGAGAACCCAGGGCCCAGAGTGAGAGTGACTTGGCCAAAGCCACACAATGTGAAGGTCCGTGCATTCAATCCCGGTCTGCCTGACTCCAACGCCTACATTTCCAATAGGTGGAGAGGAGCAGGCTGCGGATCAGTTACCTTCTTGGAATCAGAAAAGAGATGGGAGGGCCAGCACTCCTCAAACTTATCACAGGTCAGAACATCTGGGTTTTCGGGGAATCTCAGCAAGACCGTCAGTGTAAGCACGAAGGCTCCACATCTGTGTGGTTTTGTGCCCGACCCCAAACCACTTGTCCTTCTCCAGGAGCAGGTGTACAGCACGAGGGACACACACCAGGGAGGAAGATGCATTTGAAAAAGCTTGTGGATTTCAGCTTTCCCCCAGTCCTGGAAAGAACGATTCTCGAAAGTCCCCAGGTCCCCGAGGGTGACCCGGAAAGCACACTTCTACGGCGGCTGGTGCACTACAGACCCTCGCTCAGCTAATGCCTGTGGAGCCAAGCGGAACTCTTGAGGGATCGCTCTTCGGGTCCAAACGCTCACTCCAGTGCTTCCAGATCTGCCTCGGAGCCATGTAAGTGCAGCGGGTCCCCACAGCTGGTAGAAAACTCGTTCCGCTGTCTCAAAGGCCTATCAGCTCATCTGTTCCTCTAGCAGCTCCCTTGAGTCATCCCTGCAGAAACGACTGAATGCGACAGTACAGCACACTGGGGGTCCTGGGCCCCTGCCACCTTTGCAGACGGAATTCTAGCCTCCTTCCTGCTGTTCCATCTGTGCCAGGAGTTGGCCTTCTTCAAGCACTCAGTCATTCATCCGCAGGTATTTCCTGACACCAGCCAGGCGGCTAGGGACACAGGGCAGACAGGAGGGCAGGAGCGGCCTGCTCTGCAGGCTGACTACTCTGTGTGGGAGCACCGACAATGAAGGCTAAACCAGGGGGATCGCCAGGAGGGAGAAGCCCCGTGCTGTGTCCAGGAGGTTTTCTCAGGGCAGGGTGCTTCTGCTGCGATGGGAGGGCCGGGGGCAGGCACCTGCAGGCGCAAGGTAGGCAGATAAAGCAGAAGCTCAAAGGCCAGAGCCTGGGACTCTCTAGGAGCCAGTCTGCTCAGGACTTAGAAAAGGGGCTGGAGGTGAGCGCAGGGCTTGAGATGCACAGGTCACCCTGGACCAACAGAGAGCACAGCACAGGAGCCACACACTGACGCTGTGGCCCCGCGGCCTGGGACGGAGCTATCACCGACCAGCTGTGCTGGGCGCCAGCGGTATAATGAGCCTTGACTTTTCCAGCCATAAGTGGGGCTAATAGTAAGACCACCCTCGCCAGCACGAGGGCTATCAAATAAGCTCACGAAGGTAGATGGCTCAATCTGGCATAAATGACGCACACAGCCTGCGCGGCCACGCTTGTGGTCATTTCATCTCATTCATGTTACTCAAGGCAGTGCTGACTGGCCCTTGGGAAATCCGGGGTCTTTAAGCAATGCACCCAGCTATTGTGTGGTGGGTTCGAATCTCTTCCATTGAGTCCCAGGGCAGGGTCATTGCAGCATCCACCCCTAAGGCAGTGGAGTAACCCACGAAGGGCCGCCTCCTCCTCCCTGCCGGAACCATACCTTTGCCTCTGGGGAAGGATGTTCTCAGTCAGGCTGACCCAGATCTTTCCTCCAGCTCTGGACATCGGGATACAAACCTGGAGGGAACCCATGGAGACTGTCAGGAGGTTTGCCTTTCAAAAAGGGAGCAACCCCTCTCGTGTCTGCCTCCTTCCAGATGCAAAAGCAAAAACAGCTCTAGTAGAGGATCGCAGAGGATCAGAGGGTGCGGGGTCCAGGCCTCGAGGTCCCCTCAACTAGGGAGCTCTTCAGTGCTGGTTATGGATTTGAATCCTTAGGAAACTTCGGGCCTCAGCTTTCCGATTCCGAGGCACGCCCGCCTGCCAGTCCGGTGCCACTCCCGACAGCACGTGCCTGAAGTGCTCGCAGGCTGCGCGGGCAGAGAGCAATCGCACTCACAGGTGCCGCGAACTGAGATCCCCACAGGCTGGATGGTCGGCCTGAAAGGTGCCAGGCCTCCGGGACACCTGCTGACATCCCAGCTTGCAATCTGACGAAGTGTAAGGCCGGGCTCCCTAATGGATCAGGTTTTGTGCCCAGAACTAACAGAAATCATTTCTGAGCTCGAAGCGAAAACTCTCATGGGCAGCACAGCGTAGTCAGAGCAAAGGACCTGGAGGTGCTGGATTCGAGCTCTGCTCGTTATTTCCTGCACGACTTTGAGGGGGTCTCGTCACCTCTCTGAGCTTTCATCTTCTCGTGTATTCCTTGGAGATGATAAGAACGCCTTCCTGAGGACACCCTAGTGGCCTAGAAGTTTAGTACAACAGGTGCAGGCCACATACATCTCAAGATCCCCGTTCAAGACCTGGGGCCAGGAAACCACCAAGATGAACAATTAAATAAAATAAAGTTCCTCCTCTCTTCCTGCCTGTCTGTCTACTCACATTCATTTCTGCCTGCACCTTTCCTTTAAATAAAATACCTTTGCCCTAGAACTGCGGTGAGGTTTACACTAACTAACATAAATAACACAACTGAGAGCGGGAGCGAATATTACTGCGTTCCTCATGAGGCAGCAGGCATTGTGCTGTTTATCTAAGATGCCTCTCATTTGACACACAAGCCTCCTGAAACATCTCCCCAAACCCAGTCTTGTCCCTCGAGCCCATGGGGCGCAGAGAAGAGGGGCTGTCTAACGCATTCATGAACACCCCGAAAGGCCGGATGATGGATTCTATTTCCGCTGAAAAGAATCACAGCTTCTTGCAGACACGTCTGATTCCAGGACTGGGACAGAAATGCGCAGGGAGCAGTGCCATTTCTGGTCCTGCCTGAAAGCAAGAATTCTGCAGGGGCTCGCCTCGTCAAAGAAAAGATAATGGCTACAGTAAACTGAAATACATCAAATATTTTTGCAAACATCACAGGTAATAATGACATACCAAAAACAAAAACCTCACTGACACCTTGAGAGATTGCTATGACACCACTCGTTACTCTGAAAGTTGACTTGTCTTAAAAAAAAAAAAGATGTAATTGAGCAGTGCCCCTGCCCTTCTTGCAGGAAAATGCCCTGTACTTCAGAATTACCACATGGCTGATCAAAGTGGTCTGTCATAGAACAATGACCGCTAACAAATACAGAAGGGCGGACAGATGTACAAACCACCATTTGCAACCAATAATAAAATCAGAAAGATCTAGGCTCTGATTATCAATGGCTGGCAACATCATTTGATAATGAAAGCAGATTGATGTCCCCAAATCACTGACAAGTCAACATCGCTAACGTGGGGTAACTCAGCATTATGACCCTCTAGATGCGAACACAGAAGGCACATCACACTTGTGAAGTATTCTTGTATCTGGATTGATTCAAATCTCTAGACCTACATACTTAGCCAGAGGGACAGAGAAACATGATAATGACACTTGGAATATCTTTAATCAGCTACTCAGAATGTGCAAAATCTTGCAGGAAAAAGGACCAGTCTCTTCAATAAGTAACTGGCATGTAATGAAGGAGGATGGTGATTTATTACAGAGTAAAAGAGACTTAATAGGACGTTTGTGGGTCCTGCCCTGAACACAGACACCTTTGGAACAGCTGGAGAATATTGAGCAAATACTGGGAATTACTGTTGATAGTACTGGAGATAATCACAGCAATGGCTTACTTTTTGTTTTTTTACGTCCTCAACTCTTTTAGAGATATACACTACAGCATGGTTATCTTTTGCTGCTTTTTGTCTTTGGCTTCAATGTTCCCAGCTCAGACCCAACCTGAGAGCCCATGAGTGACAGTTCTATGACATGTCCCCCTTCCCTCTATGTCCCTTATCACATGCTCTCATGGTGACACCTTTTCACTGGTAACACTCATTTCCCCCAGTGGGTCTTTGGGCTCCCTAGCAGTGTCCAGCACACAGAAAGGTCAGTAAATCCAACCCCTGTTGGGTGCATCCAGGTCTCCACCTGACTCAGGTGCATCTGAGTGCTGATTCCAGCCCTCCTGCCTCCCTGGAGGGTCTTCCTGCCCCACTGAGTCCCCAGGTGTGAATGTCAAGGTGAGGCACTGGGCAGTCACTTGAGCAGGCAGTTGAACTCAATCGCTTCCCTGCTTTCCCTGACAGTGATTAAGGGTCCCGAGACACTGCCCAGACCACCCCAGCTCCTGCTCTGGGCCTTGTGGTTCCCATCCTCTCCCTCCTTACAAGGTGTAGTTACATGTGAACGCACGTGTCTCCCCCACTGGAAAGCAAATTATTTGAAGATAAATGGGTATAAAACATACGTCAGCCCAGATGTGTCTCCCTGACCTCTTCCCCACCAGGCAGATGAGTGGGACCCCACAGCTGTTTCCTCTGTGCATTCCAAGTGCCTGCCCTGAGCTTCTGTGCTGAGGCCCCCACCTCCGTGGACACAGTGCCAGGCACATGACTAGGTGACAGCAGGTTCCTCTCCCACCGAGCCTCTTGCTTTATAGACCCTGGTTGATTTCGATCCTGCTTGATCTGGGGACCAGCTTATGAGAATGTGCTTTTCTTTTCCTTTCTTTCTCTTTTGGGCTTTACATTTCTGCTCTTGTTTTAAATTCACTAATCAAAAATGAGCCCTAGAGTCCCATCCGGACCTCGGGCCTATGCGCACTCTCTATCCGTGAGCTGTGGCGGCCCTGGTGTGCTGTGTGATTTGCAAGGAATCAAGCTGATTGTAGTGATCGCTGAAGGGCGTCTTGCAATCACAGCCACTGTAAAGACTGCAGCCGCAGTGTTGGCTACTGAAGGGCACACTGACTCTGGAACGGGGCTCTCTGGTCAAGCCAGTGCAGAGCACAGGGGGGCATGTTGCAGTCCGTCCACAAGCTCAGGGTGGCGGGATCAGAATGCCTGTAGTGCTCACTCCACACCACGCCTGACACGGTGTGCTTTGAGGTCACTCTCGTGAGGCGCCCACACACTATCAAGCGTGTGCTCCTGTTCTGCAAATAGAGATGAGGTGGAGGGGACAGCCCAAGGTCCTGTGATCCTGATGTGGCAGAGCTGGGCCCTGAGCTGGGCTGGATTCAGGGGCTGCAAGTGTCTTCTTCATTCCTCCCCCTAAGCCAACGACCTCACCAGGAGGCTGTCAGCACCGTGACCAGTTAGGTCTCCTGCTTCTCTCCGGACCCCAATCCTTCTGGAAGCCTGAGACACACACACACACACACACACACACACACACACACACACACACACACACACCCACCCACCCCTCCCTGGAGCCCTACTTAAAAGCTCAAGCTTGAAATCCGATCCATCCCACGAGCCAGCCTCCCAGGACCCTCAGGGACAGGTGGAAGGCAAAGTGAAAGTGCTCGGTGTTTCTCAAGTGGCAGCCGGGAAGCCAGTCCTGACATGGACACCAGCCCTCCCAAATCCCAGTACATCTGGAAAGTCCCACTGCAGGCTCCCACATCAAAGGGCCTGGGAAACCCTACGGGAAGGCCTGGAGACCCCACAGGCGCCCGTGTTTCCCAAAGCCACGGGGCCACTGTGTGGCCCCTCCCACAGTGAGGGCTCCCAGCTGCCTGCCCTCCTTGAAGAGGGAAATGCCTGGGAAGGGGGGCTGCAGCCTGGGACCACTGAGGGTGCTCGAGGCTGTCCCTCACGTCACTCCCACTCCAGCGGAATGTGATTCAAGCGAGGCGCTTCCTCTAGTCCAACAGGAACAGCAGGGCAGCAGGGCACCGAAGGGGCTGTTTCCAGAGGGACTAGGACAGTTAAGGGTGGTCCGGGGGTGCTGGGAGCTCCGGAAAACAGGACTTCTGGATGGGGGGTAACCTGGTGGAGTTCTGCCACGTGTCATCTGAGTGATCTGAGCTCGTCACAGGGATTCTCTGAACCTTCGTTTCCTGATCAGTGAAATGGTAAACATCACTCCTCACCCAGGATCTTTCCAGTGTGTAGCCCAACACCTGGTATAAGCCAACTACTCAATAATCAATGCCTTGGCTCCTGCTGCGCCCAGCCTGGAAGGTCCAGTACCGAGGGCCCTGGGTCCCCAGAAAGAAACAGCCTGTATTTGGAGAACCTTCTTACCCTGCGGCAATTAGTTCACTACTATAACAGACATCTGTGAGACTCAAATGTGCATGCATTTTTAGAAAAAAATAAAAGATTTGTGTCCCTGCTTCCAAGCTTCCCTGGTCCAGATGTACCCTCTTCTAAAATGAGGAGTCCGAGTCCAAAAGGAAGCTGTAGAATAAAGTATCCAGATGTTGCAACAAGGATAAGACTGAAGAAACCTTCCTTCAGGAGATTAAAATGTTCCTTTCCCCAGAAAGACTGATGTTGCCAGTATGCTAACTCCTGTCTCAGCTCTAAAGGTGACAGAGTGCCAGGGCGTGTACCCAACATCTGAGCAGGAACACTTGTTTCCCAGAGCTCTCTGATACACGGCTGATCACAGAACTCAGGACTGGCTGGACCTGGCCGTTGAACTCTTAGGGAAGTCAGTAAAGTTATCACAGTTTGTAAAGATCTCCCCAGGACACCGTCAGAAGGAAAACACAATGCACAAAACGCCTGTAGCTTTCAGTTTTTAAATGGGGAGACCAGCATCCCAGGAACTCCTCTCAGTCCTGGGAGGCTGGCTGCCCGCCCCCGTCTATGTGGAAGCCCATTTCTGTTCAAATAATTACGACTGGAGTGAGAGAGACAGCCTCCAGACCGAACCCGATGAACGGCTAACACAAAAGATCTTTGAGAAGCAAGGGCTGGGGCCTTTCCTACCCATCTGTGCACAGCGGTTCCTTCAAAGAGGGGACAGGAGACACCCTCTTTTACTTTGTAATGCACTTTTTTAAAGGGAAAGAAAATCTTTCTAACTAACAAGACCACTATGCTGTAGTCTGCCTCTTGAAGAGAGACCGGACATCTACACAAACAAGCTATTCTAGCTTAAGACACAAGTTTTGGGAGGTGGGAAGCAAGAAATGGCTTTTAGGGAAACCTAAAACCGAAAGCGACCACTTTGGTTTGCAGAACCAAGGAAAGAGTTTGCCATCGGATTCCTAGCCACATGCCCACGTGCAGAGGCACCGAAAGGCCCTCTCCTTCATCCACACACTTGAATCGGCTACTTCAAACCTAACAGGGAGGGTCATACCCTGGACACTGTGCGCAGCTGTTGTCACTTTGCAACAAATTCCCTTTACTTGATTTTAAGCTTCCTATTTGGCTTCTAGAAAATATTTAGTATGTCAGTAGATAGCAGAGCCCCCAAGAGTTCTGCCGGCGCTCCAGTAGTGATCCCAGGGGGATGAGCTCACTTACCGACATCCGTCCACTTTTCCTTCCCATGGGCGCTCGGGGTTACACTTCCCAGGTTCCTTCTTTGCTGAAGGCTTGACTGCAAGCCAGGCACTCGCTGCTGTGACTGTAAATGTCGCTTTAAGATTAACTGGCCCCTGCTGTTTAAAAATATCCTCCAGCACTTAACCTTCAAGACACCAAAGAGCAGCAGTGCCTGGACAAGTGGAAAACAGACTCCGCCCCAAACCACTGCCAGGGGCTGTCGGGGAAGGGTGTTTGACCTCTCAAACTTGTAACACGATTTATTTCCAAATTCTTAGGCAGCTAAGCCATGAGGCAGCTCAAGTCCAAGTCAAAATAACGAGAACAAAGTCATTTTGGATCTCCTTGGACATGTTGAAAATTAACTAGTTACTGGTGGTGAGTCTTTTGAGAAAGGGCTTCTGGAGCAAGCTCACAGGGGAAGGTGGAAGGCGTAAAGGTCATCTCTACCAAAACACCCCTGGGCTTCTCTGCCCGAAAAGATTGGCTAAAATCCTCACTATGAAGCACCGTTCAATGAAGTGCTTCCTATTTCTTGTGACTTGAGAGGAAAAGGAAACAGCGAAGCTAGCCCCCCACCACTTCAGTCAGCTGGCTTTGCTAGGGCTGCGTGAAGCATGCTCTGGTCACAGAATGTTCTCCAGTGTGCTGTGAGGCGGAGGCAAGTAGGTTAAAGGTCACAACCAGGTCCAAACTGGAGGGGGCAGCAGGAAAGCAGAGGCTACACAAAAGGGCATTGTTTTCCCACAAAAGATAAGGGGTTCAGCAGCTTAGTGGCCCTGATTTCAGGGAGCTGGGCTGCAACTGCCCAGGTGGAAAAACCGGCAGGAGCACTGACTTATGTAAAATGGTCTCAATGACCAGCGCAGACAGGAGGTCTTCAAACAGCCTGCTTCCTGGCATTTTCTCCTCTGGACCGCAAGCAGGAAGCACTTCTTGCCAGCTCCTTGTATTCTCTTAAAACCTGGGTGTCACCGGGTCACCAGGAGAACCATGTTTCAGAGCTGGCAATGGAACATGGTGGGTCAAGCGCTCAGCATAAAGCCCAAAGTGCTTACATCCTCACCTTCGCCCTCTGATGGGCTAGGAATATCTGCCAGGCGACTTCGCTCCAAGGAGTTCATGCCATCAGAAGGGGCCTCTTTCAAAGTCTAATGTGTCCTGTGAGGTCTGGGACATCTATGACTCAAGGAAAAAATTTAAAACTCCACTTCAAATTCCTCCCTGATGACTCCACACAATTATGATTCTAGGCATGTCAGCTAGTGATTAAGACCATCAGACTTGGAAAGCAGGTTGATGTGGGTTCAGATTCTGCCTCTGCCACTGGTGGCTTTGGGTAAGTGGCTAAGTCTGTTTCCTCGTCCAACTACAGACGATGGAGAAAATGAAATGAAATGACACACATCAAGCATCTAACATTGTGGTTTGCTCTGAACAGGAATTCAATAACCTTTCTGGCATGCCCCAGTGGAGCAGCAGTTAGGGCCGCTGCCTCCAGCCAAGTGCAGTCCACATTCAGCCTAAGGACCCCGGTTTGCATGGCAGGGAGGAACCACCAAGATGTACAACAAAATAAAAACAAATAAATGCTTCTTCTTGAAAGACATATACCAGGTGATTTCACTCATAGGTGGAATGTGAACAGACAAAACAAAGGAACAGATGAAACAAAAACCACCCTTGGACACTTGCAATAGAACTGAGGTGACCCACAGGGAATGGGACAGGAGGGTGGGGAAGGGGAGAAGTGGTGGCGGAGCCCACTGGACGATGGGGAAGAGCACTTGGTGATGTGGTGGAGGGCAGGGAGTGTGGACATATATATGAGGGATAGGGAACCTTTACATGTGAGTTTATTTTAATGTGTAAAAATAAAAATATAAATAAAATGTTTCTTCTTCTCGCTTCCTACCTGCCTGCTCACCTTCATCCCTACCTGCAACTTCTCCTTTAAAAAAAAAATAGCAGCTAAAGAAATTCACTACTTTTAAAAAGACTAGAAACACTCCTTGACTCCTTCTCTCCCAGATAAAGAACTCTTTTGGGGGCTTTGCTTTCTACTGACACACTAAGTATTTTGTAGAAGCCAAATAGGAAGCTTAAAATCAGAGCTATTTGTAAGCTTTTCCCATCAAGCACAAGAATATTAACAGTTTTTCTGGAAAGAAATGGCTGGCTCTGCAGCAAACAGTGCACCTTATAAACATGCTGTCTCCCCCCACCCACCCCAAAACCAATCCAGTCAGGATTTCTAGGAGCAGGGCGGCATTCGTATATTCTGAAGTTCCCCCAGGTGACCCTGGTGAGCTTGACCCCCAAGCCCCAAACATCACTACCTGAGAAGGAAGACAGAAATCTGTAACCGAGAAGCGAAGCAATGCAAGTACTGCTCTCTGTGCCTGCCCCATGCACCATGTTTGCCTTCCCAAACCAACCACAAAATCCAAACACTGGAGGTGATCCAAGGATAATGTAAAGTTGTGAGACACAGAGTGAAAGTGTCATTCAAACCCCAGAGAGGAAGAGGCTGCCCCTGGGCGGCTTGTTGCCATCAGTCATCAGGCCGGAGCAGCCCAGTCCCTACCTGTCTTTGCTTGCACATCACGGGGTGGACAAGGATGAAAGGCGCGCACATACACCTAATAGGCCGCTTCTCTCAACCCAAACTCGAAGGCTTTTGAAACCAGGAGCAAACTGAAGCAAGCAAATTTGAGAGTGTACTGTTTAAGAAAGGAAGCACACTAACAGGCTGAAGTCTGTCTTCAAAAACCGAACATTCCCTGACCCTTGCCCCACTGGGTTCAGAACAGATACTGACATGCAATTAATTGTTTTACAGCTTGGGGTGCTCCGGACAGCACCACGCAGAGCAAGTGGCTTCCTTGTGTTGCCGCTTCTGAAAGCCCTCATCTGAAGGGAGGAGGCAGGAGCCACTTTTGGCGGGGTACACCACGCTGCGCCCGAGTGGGGGGGGTGCCTAGAGCAGGGTCCTCAGAGTGCCTTTTGCATGTTAAGTAGTTTAGAAAAAACTCAAGACTTCATGTGAAGATCATTACTAAATTCCAATGTTAACCATCTTCACTTCACTATTTCCTTTGCAGTCACAAGCAGCTGCTTTATCTGCAACGTAGTGCCCCAGATGGCAAAGCCTGAAGTCCCTACTACCTGCCCCTGAGCAGAAAAAGCATGCCAAGCCCTGACTGAAGGTTCAAGTGGCCTTTTATTCATTATTGCCTTCCCAGCGCCAGAATCAGTAGCAAGCCCCCAAATTTCAACTAAATACTGATTTCCTCAGAAACTCAAGCTCGGAGGAGCCAGGGTTTTAAAAATTCAGTGATCAAATTTGTACTTCTTTTCTGCGGGGGTCGTCATAGACCATGTAAGTCACTGCTTTGTTTTGTTGAAGGCTCACAGTAGCCCTGAAGTTCAGTAAGCTGTTGGTGGCATAGTTTATGGTAGCTCAGATTCTGCTGTTTAAAATGTTGTTTCCTAGAAGGAGCAAAACTTGGGACACAGAATACTGCCCTCTCCCCTTCCTACCTTGGATAAAGGAACCCACTGTGATGCTTGGAGAGGACCCCAGTCACCAGAGTGGAGAACACACCTTCGTTTGTTTCTGGGCAAGCCTGCTTGCCTGCTTGATGGCAGACTGTGCCATCACAAATCATTCTTCTCAAAAAGAAAATGAAAGGCCTGAGGGGAAGCGACGTTCTCAAGCGGAACGAAGGTTTCCAAATCCCTTTCCTGGTAAGAAACGTGCTGCCAGTCTAGATGTTCTCCCAGGGTAGGGACCTGCTTTCTGGCCCACCTGTAATACCAGCACTAGTTACAAGGCCTCTTTACAATCCAATTGCTTCTTCTTCAGACACCAGGGAGATGGAGCTTTCTTCTCCAGCGCAGCTACTGGTTTCATGGCCAAAGGTCAGCAGGCAACCGTCACCCAGTACCTGGGGCTCACCCCATCAAGCCCAGATTCCGAGAAGTCTGGGAAAATAAAGAGGGCGGAGGAAATGGCCCAGAATTGACACAGGGCTTGGAAGACATACTAACCAGATCGCAGGACAATGCTGTTTCCCAGTCAAAGGGGGCCCCTTCAAGGTCCTGGCAGACCTGACCCTGCCTGGCCACTGGTGCTGCCTCCCACTGGTTGTGGGGGCCAGTGCGAGTCCCGGCAACCTTCAGGCTGGTGCCCCTCCTAGGACCCTCACCCAGGGCTTCCCGGGGGCTGCCGCTGCAGAGCAGGGCAGGGCAGGAAGGGGCAGGCAGGATGGTCTCCTTCTGGCCTACAGTGGTTGACACGGTGACCAATGGGCTGCCTGGAGCTCAAGGGCAGCCCAAGGTCGCTGATAGATACCTGGGGTCTAGAGGCAGCTGACAAAGAACTCTCGCACAAAGTGAAACTTGAACCATCTTTATTACCAGACTCACGCCAGGTTAGCTAACAGTTAAACAGCACGTCTGACAGGACCTAGTGAAGATGCGGACCTAATAAAGATTGTCTTTAACAAGGAATTAAAAATTAGCTATCTATACATCTGTGGCTTTTTAAAAAAGCAAAGTTCTCTCGTGTTGCAGGAAAAAAGTGATCGTAGTCCATGAAAAAGTGTGTGGTAGTTTATGCTGCCTTAAAAGCCCCAACTCAGGATAAACCCGGGAGAAAAGTATTTCCTCTCCAAAGAAACACCGTCCCCGCCCCCCCAACAAAAAACCAAAATCCTTTATGGCTCAACTTCCACCACTTATCCCTAGAAACTCCCAGACTAAGTGTGAACAAGCCCAGCCGGCCTCAGGCTTTGCCCGTAACTCCAGAAGCCTCCCGGAGGACCGTTCTCAGAAACGCGCCCCGACTGCAACTGGGAAACTGAACCCAACCTTCCTCACCTCAGGGCCTGACTTCTGGGAGCTGCGGCTAAGGGGTCTGTGAGACCAGGAGGCAGCGGCCATGGCTGAGGCTGAGTGCCAGGCTGGGCAAAGGGGGGCCTTTCTAAATAAAACACGCAACACCTTATAACCGCGAGTCTAGGGGCACAGGCACCAAGCTCCTGGCTGCGCCAAGTGGGCTCATCCACCGCTTCGGCCATGGAAATAAGGGACGTCTGGAGAGCCAAGAGGGCAGGACCACTCTTCCAAGAACTTCGATGGCGTGTTTTAGGCCAAAGTGAAGACAGGGCACGGTCTCCTTTGCCATTTCAGGCTTCGCAGCCTCTGGCTCACGCCTGCTTTCCTTGCTTTCCCCCAAATGCAGTGTTTATGAATTACCAGGACAATCACGTTTCTCAATTCGCTTCAGAACTGACCAAACCCTCAACAGCAGCGTCACGAACACCCGAGGCAGAGACCACCTCATGGCCTCGGTGAAGGCTCACAGCTCCTTCCAGTCGATGGGCTGCTTGCCTGACTTGCGCAGCAGCTCGTTGGTTTTCGAGAAATGTCTACATCCAAAGAACCCTCTGTACACTGACAGCGGGGAGGGGTGAGCCGTCTGCAGCACGTGGTGCCGCTTCTGAAAGAACAAGAAGATGCAAACAAAGTGGGACTTTAATCAAAGGACTCTGGCTGCTGTACCTGACACCCGACAGGAGCTGTGCAATTCCCACAGCCCCTCTAAAGCCTCACTTTCCAGAGTGCACCTGCCGCCAGCACCGGTCTCAGGACATCTGTGCACAAACACGTATGAAGTGCATGACACTTGCCAGGGTCTGAGGCTGCAAAGAGGACCTGGCCCAGCTTTTAACTGGGCACCATCTATGACATTTCTCTAGAGGGAGAGGAGGAAGCAGTGTTTCTAGGAAGAGGAATGCACTTTTATTTATTTTTGGTTCTCCCTGCAACCAGGGGTCCTTGGGCTTTACATGGCTCGTGCCTGAGCTGCCCGCTTAGTGTCTGAGCCACCAGGGTGCAGCCATCTATGCACTTTTCAGCGCCTGCATTTTGTGATCCTGTCCTGCTGAAATTTCACATCTGCTGAGACCCAAGGACACAGGCCTGTGAGCAGGTGCACAGCAGCACTCAAGATGTGTACTCAGCTGCATAAGGCTGAAGCCTAATGTTAGTCACACGTGGAACTGACTCAAAGATTTTTCTGAAGTTCTTAGAGTGGAACACCACACACCAGAAACAGTCAAGCTGCAGAAGCTGATGTGGGAAGATCGCCAAAACATAGTAAAAGAAAAACCAACAGTAAGTGGTTAATTGTCTTACAAGTTTTGCAAAAACACCCAAAACTAACTCATCATAGTTCTATTTTGCCTGAATTCTCACCAAAAAAAAAGGAAAACGATGATTTTTCAAACGTCAACTGCAGTTCACGGAGTAGGAATACTACACACCCCTTTCTTGCGTAAAAAAAAAAAATTGTCTTCATTAAATAGAAGCCACCTAACAAATGCACCCCGATGGCCTAATGGATAAGACCAGACTCAGTCCACTTACATCCCAAGGACCCAGGTTTGAGACCCAGAGCTGGAGGAATAACCAAGATGAACCAAAGAAAGAACTATTTCTTCCTCCTCTCTTCCAGCCTACTTGCCTTCATTCCTGCCAGCACTTTTCCTTTAATACATTTTTAAAAGATTACATTTAAGAGAAAGCAGAGCTGTTGTGAGTAAAGCATAGCCCCTTGAGCTCCACCTCTGGCCTCAAGCCCTCACTCTCTGCCTTGCGCTAACCAGCCCCGCCCAGAGCAGGCTCTCACCTGGGCATCGCCACTCCCTGCAGCCTTGGGAGGTGACTTCAGCTCTCTGAGCTGCAGTGCACAATGGGAACTGTGCTCCTACTCTCAGTCTGAGTAGTGAGATTCTGCACAAAAAGTGCTGGACTCAGAGCTGCATTAGGGATGGGGTTTGATATATTTGCATATTCTGATAAATCAGTCATCTCCAGCTGATATACAAGAAACTACTGGCAGGTGGCCTCAATCTTTCAATTCCTCACTGAAGTGTTTTTGTTGGATTTTTTTTTTTTCCCAAAGGAAAGGTACAGGCAGGAGTGAAGGCAAGTGGAGTAGCAGGCAAGCAGGCAGAGAGAGAGAGGAGGAAACACTTTTATTTTTCATTTAGTTGTTCACACTGATTGTTCTTCTGGGCCCTGGGACTTGAACTCAGGGGTATACGGCCTGTGTTCTTTGGAGGTGACTGAGCTAACGGCTGCTCCACCAGGGAGCACTTCGAGTGTTTGTTTACTGTGTATTTCTCCCCTTGCTTCATTCCCCATCAGTGTTGCCCAGATGCTGGAGCTGAGTGCTCCCTCCCAGCTTACCCTTCTCCACCAAACTGCCATCACCTCTAGCCTGTCAGCGATCCTGGAGAGAAATGAAGGAGGCTCACCCCAGAGTGGCCCCAGGACTGACTGTGAGAAGCAGTAGGATCGGAATGTTTTTAGGAGGCCAAGGAACAGGATTTATTGCCAGACTGGATTCCCAGGGCTGAGGAAGAGGACAGGACATCTGGTTTCAACCTCAGCAGCTAGGGATGTAGGCGCGTCACTCGGTGAAGAGAAGGAACAAGCTGGGGGCGCAGCAGGAAGGCAGAACAGCCCTGGTGTGATGGCAGGGAGTCCTGGCAATCAGAGTCCAGGGCCGATGAGTGTCACCAACACCATTTTCACAGGGGGAGTTAAGTTGTAACTAAGAGGAAGTCTGTGTTTTCGACATGCTCTCAAACTGTAGAAGAAACTTGTTTTATTCATCACCTGTGGCGTGTTTTTCACACGAATTTTTCTATGTGTAAGGCAAGTTCATGACAACATACTAACTGTATTAAGTCAGGAGTTGACCAGTTGCTCCTTCATACACAACAAATCCATAATTTGAATTTTGCTCAATTTTCAAAGGAAAAACTGGCCCTAATTATAATAGTCTTTAAAAAAAATTCATTCCGGGACATGGTTTTCCCAGGACCACGGAAACACACATGACCTTCCCAGGACCACAGAAACACACATGACCTACCCTATCAATGGCATTGCCCTTCTTCTGCGCATAAGAGCCCCAGAGCAAGAAGACGAGGCCAGATGAGTTGTGATTCAGCCAGGACACAACGGCGTCGGTGAAGTGCTCCCAGCCTCTCTCCTTGTGAGAGTTGGCTTGATGAGCCCGCACAGTGAGGACAGCATTGAGGAGGAGGACACCTGGAACACACACCGAGGAAATGGGGTAAAGGCAGGCTGAAACTAGTCGGTCCAGCGCAAATGCCCAACAGCTGGGGTTCAAACGTGATGAAACCATTCCAACGGTAAATCCAGTGTAGCCGCCTGAAATTAGGTCACAAAGAAAGTGTTTCAACAGCGGCTGCGTCTAGGCATTTTATTTTCACTACTACCCTTTCAGCAAGAGTGAACATGTATTATGTCCTTTTCAGAAAGAAATGCTGTTAATCTGAAGTGATACTAAATAACCCCTGAAAAAAAAGAAGCCAGTTTTTCATTAAAACAAAGATGTAAGCACACAAGACCAAAGAGGAAACGTTCTTTCCTTATCTGGATTAGTTTATTGTTAAAAAAGAAAGTCCCGCGGACTAAGTACTGAACGCATAGACATCTCTAAAAAGAGAAAATCCTTCTGAAGAGTCAAACTTTCATTAAGTGAATTAAAAAATATTAACAAGAAAAATCTTATTCAAATTTTGGTTAAAACATTGGTTGTAGGATAAAAATGAGATACATTATTTGATTCCTACTAGTATTAACTTGGGCATTTTATTAGAGCTCTCTAGTTCCTCATTTCTCTTGTAAGATAAGCAAGGACAGAAGAGACTGCTAGAAACCCCCATAGCACGTCACGCAGGGGCTGGCTTACCTTGTTTGGCCCACCCAGATAAGTCTCCATGACCAGGGTGAACAAAGCCATCAATGTCTGTGGACAGCTCTTTATAAATGTTTTCCAAACTGAAAGCAAAGCAAGAGAAAAACAAAAATAGAATCTTTTGCACAATTCTGAAAGGTCAGTAATCCCCAAGACACAAGTGAATGACTGTGAAGGTGGCCCCTGGAGAGGACAGTGGAGCAACATCAACGTTTCATGAGGTAGAACCCCAACTCCTCAGACAGGGAACCCTCTGCACGAGGCCCGCTCAGGTGGCTCAGGAGCTCAGTCTGCAGCTGCGGCACAGTCCATGAAAAGCCCAAGGACCAGAGTTCTCGACCCGGTGCGGGGGACAGTCAAAAGAATTAAAATGCTTCTTCCTGCCTGCCTGCCTTCATTCCCAACAGCCGCCTTCCTCTTTAAAAAACAAACCACTACTTCGGTGTGTGCTTAGATGTTCAGAGCAGCCCCCTGGAAGAACTAAGTAAATCAGCCTAGAATGAGAATCCGGCCCCCGCCAACCCCACCTCCCAATGCCTGTGAATTTACATCTTTATATATTTGCAATATTTATACATTATAAACTACAAAGCAGTGGTTCTTAACCAGGAGGTTTTGCCTGCTAGGAACGTCTGGCAATGTCCAAAGGCATTTCTCACTGTTACAACTGGCAGAGGCAGTGCTACTGGCTTCTAGTGGGTAGAGGCCGGGGTTGCAGCTAACAACCTACAGTGTACAGGACAAAGCCTCTTCCCCCCAGAGACCCAGACGCCACATTTCAGTGTTATCCAGCTGAGAAGTCCTGTCCCAAAGGCTAATGAAGGGTCACCAATAGTTCTACACATCTGACAGTAAGCACGATTGGACCTGGGTCAACTGTAAATCAACTGTACCTGGGTGGAGGAGGGATAGCTCTTTGTACACTAAAGCAGAGCCCATGAGCTTGATTGGGTCCGTGATAAGGATCCTGTCCCAGAATGACGACCTTCACCTGTGAATAGAGGTGGCAAGAAACTAAACAGACTGAAGTGCAGCCCCACTCCTGACCCAGCTGAGAACCCCAAAAGGGAGGAACTGACTTGACACCATTGTCAAAGCATCCACGCCATCACCTTGCTGTACAGCACCAACTACCAGTACAGGTGTCTGAAACAATTTGGGGTCCACTTTGCTTTTACCCCTTTCATTTTTCAATTTGCACAAGTATTTATGTCCTCTTAACAAGCAGAACCATTCAAAATACAAAGGGGTTACCAATTCCTGGTCCACCCCTATCCCATCCTGATGAAACCAATTAACCTATATAATCGGTATTAGTATATTCACCCTGCATTTTTGTGTTTCTCTTGTGATACATTTTGAGCATCCAAGCCCACAGAGAGCTCAATCACTGGTGGGCAATTAGCTTGCTCTCATTACAAAAAATAATGCGATGAACATACTTGTACGTATATCCTTACACACTATTGAGTTTATATCTATGGAATAGAGTCAGAATAGTGAAGTTGCTGGTCAAAGAAATGCATTTAAAATTTTCAGAGACATGTGTCAAGTTACTTTTCAATGAGCTAAAGCAATTCAAATTCAATTGCTGCAGCAAATGAAGGTGCCTGCTCCCCTACATCCTCCAGAAAAGAATTAAGTCAGATCAAAGGGCTATGGGAGTAGGAGGCAATGAAAAGTAACATGGGCAGTGTTAGAATCCAGGCCATCTAATCCTTTTTATCTTTGGCTGCCCACCTCTTCTTCTTTCTCATGCTTCTGCCCACAATGTTCCTTCTTAAAATCTTCTTCCATGGATGACACACACCTTACTTGATCCTGTGTCTGACGGGCCCATTATCAAGAAGCACTCACAAACCTCTCTGTTCTTGCGAAAGTGCTCACACTGCCCCCACACACTGCCCACTGGGAAACACCCTATTTCCCACAGGAAGCCTCTGGGCTTGCAGGTTTGAGCCCACGTGAGTCAGGAGTCACTTAACCCTCCTGGCTTTCTTCCAGCTCATTTGCAAAGGAGCCTTGCTGGGCTATCTGGTCTGAGAAGTTGGAGGCTCTTCTCTTATTCTTCCCTATTCATGCCCCGCACTGGTATTCAAAACAGGACAAACTAGTCAAACAAGGTGCAAAGTAGTACTGAGTTTAATGATTTAGCTTTTTTAATTTCAAAAACAAGGAACTATCTTTTAAGTTCTGTTTCGAAAGTAAAATTGTGAAGTTTATTATTAGGTGCAACAGCCTTATCAAGATGGCGTATTCACCTATTTCACAAGTTTTATTACATGATAGGATTCTTGACTGCAGCTTACAAATGTGGGGAGGAAGAAGTCTAGAGATAAAATGTAAGTAAATGCTAAAGGGCCAGAAGGGTTTAGAGAAAACCGGAGCACAAAGATAGTGGGGAATGGGCCACGGGTGGATCTAGTTGGGTTTTAAAAGACAGAAAGGAGGAAGGTAGCCACACTGTCCAACTCCAAAGTAGGAGAATGGGAATGGGGGTGAGGCTGAAAGGATGTGGCCACACGAATATTATTCAGCTTTCATAGTTCAGAGTGGGAAGCCACAAACCTCCTGTCCAGTCAACTTATGTGACCACACTAGACAGTCAGTAGGTTGTGTGGAAAAAACCAAAGCAAAAATATAGCAAGGTAGCAAAATGGTTCAGGCTGAAAGAGCTATAAAAATCAGTGTGGTCAGATACAATACTGGGTATAAATCAAGGCTGAACTGACAAAGACCTCACACCTCAGTTTCCTCTTCACCACCACGCACAATAAAACCTAACCCTGGTACGGGGATGCTTTCCAAGTTAAATAAAACAAAGGAAAATGTATGGAAAACATAAGGCTTATACACATTTTTTTTTTCTTTTTTCTGGTTGCATAAACAGTACACAGTTAAAGTTTAAAAAGAGTAAAGAGTAAAATATAGTCAATCAGACCTCACAATTTCACTATTCTACTTATTCCTGAATTATGGACCCTAAACTGGATTAGGAAACGACCTACGTGGCTAATTAAGAAATATTATTTGATTTTCTTGTTTCTTTTAATAAAATCCCTCCACAACTTGTACTTACATCTCTTATGTCACACATTTGGGTCCACGTGAAGACTTGGTGGGGGGGTGGATAAACAGTGTAATGCTTTCTTTCTTCTGCAACAAATCCCATGAGCTGATTCAATGATAAAGCAGATTTTAAATGAGATTCTTGCTAAAAAGCATAGTTCAATAAGAAACCTAGCTGAAGCATTACTTAACGGTCATATTTTACATCCAAATTCTCTGGAAAAGCAACAAAAACAGTACTTTTCCCCTACTCTTAATTCAATCCCCTCCCACTTTCTTCTTTGAACTGGGTCAATTATTGGCCTGTTTGCCTTGATTTCCACTTTGTGCCAACCCTTCCCTCATATTTTAGAGGAGCCATGTGTCATTCAGTCTGGCACGCGGTTCTACTGTATGCCACTATCTCCTGGAGAGCAGACTGCCCAAATGAGTGAAAAGAAGTCAAAACACCTCGGTCTTAAAAAAAAAAAAACCTCACAAAACCTTAACTAATGTAAATATACGAATTCAAAACACCATGCCTTTGTATTTTACCTCAAAGGACATTGGAAGATGAAAAATAGGAGACCATGAAAAGTAAAATCCTGGTACACCCTGGGCGCAGTCCACACAAATCCCAAGGCCCCAGGTTTGAGACCGGGCATGGAAACCAAGCTGAACA